>JARQOC010000004.1:129654369-130196102 GCA_033576535.1 Allobates femoralis
TCGATTTAAGCCCCTACACTATCACTAGCTGTCCCTACACCTTCCTAACTGCTCCCTATCTATCCCTCTGTGAGCTAAAGTGGCCCTATAAAACTGGAGAAAAAGAACTTATAACTTACAGAAGTCCCTGAGGCTGGGGACTGGAAAGGCGGCCCAGGCTCCATTCTCCCCTCCTCGATCCGGCAGCGCATACCCCGCTGGGCGGCATTATTCTTTATTCATCGCCGCCTCCTCTATTTGGAATCTCACACAGCTTTCCTGCCTGTCTCTCCTCACAAGCGAGGTATATTAATCTGTTACTTCTATTAACAACATACTTGTCTTTTATTAATGTAATATACTGAAATCATCTTACTGTGTGTGATTAGGGATGTTCAGAGGTCATCTTTGGTTCAGAAGTGTTTATGACCCATGATGCCCAGGAACTCTGTTTGTCTTGCATTTATTGCCTCCTGCTGTCCTGAGTTTCTTTGATTGATTAACAAGTTTAATAGACTCAGATCTAATGGCGGGTTTACACGTTGCGATATCGTAGTACGATTTCAATGAAAAGTCACGTGGTTCGATCGTTGGACCCGAGATCGTTCCTGCGTTGTATGGTGTGAACGTCTAATACGATGCAGGAACGATGTCAATGCGATATCGGGGATTGAATGAGCGTGCTATTCAATGCCCCGATATTGAAGGGAGATTGGAGTCGGATCGTGCTGTGTAAACGCACAACTACGATGAGATTTGAAACGTCACCCATTCACTCCCATGTTAAAGGATCGTTCCTGGGTTGGGGGGCGTAGACATCGCACGGACGTTGTATTCCGATATCGCAGCGTGTAAACATCCAATGCGATGCGGGAGAAACGTGCACTAATTGCGCGCTCCCGCGCCATTGAGTTGCGATATCGCAACGATACTGAAGCGTGTAAACCCACCATTAGTAGAAACTCACTATATATCTAGAGCCAGCTAAGGGGTGCAATCATGCGGGGTCTTGCAATCATGCCAACTGCATAAATGCCGACAGTACAAGAGTTATGCAGCTACACCGGCAGTTAAATAGGGCAGGAAATGGGTAAGTCATGCAAGACAAACAAACAGATATGTAATTTGTTCACTTGTGCTGCAATTATGTATTCACTATGTAAACCCCAGACCACTCTTCATTACTGACCACTCTCCCACCACTACAGCTCTCCTTCCCGCTGCATCTGACCCATGCTACTCCCATGCCCTGCTCCCCATCCATAATGTATCCCCTCCTTTGCACTCTCACTCCCATCCTTCTCCACTTCCTGCTACCCCCGCTCATCCCTCCACCCAGCAACAAAGTACTTCTCTCACCCTCCATCCTACCTAATCACCTCACCCACTCCTCTGAACTATTCCTTCACTTTCAATCCTCCATCTCCAATCAGGCACGCCCACCACGTTAACTCTCTTGCTCCCACCTGCTAACCCTCCCTGCTCCTCCTACTCGCTGGCGACATTTATCCTAATCCCGGCCCCCCCGCCACATCCCCACAGTCACCTACACCCTACCCCCACGTCCCATCACCAACTCTCATAACCTCGCCATCACCCACCCTCGCAACCTGACCAACCTTAGACCCATACCCCCAGCCCCTGCTCTTCTAATCTCCCTGCGAGTCGCACTCTGGAACTCCCGCTCAGCCTGTAATAAACTCCCATACATCCATGAACTCTTTATTTCTAATAAACTCTCATTCCTTGGCATCACAGAGACCTGGCTCACCCCCTCCGACACGGCCTCCCCTGCTGCACTATCCTACGGTGGATTCAATCTTTCCCATACCCCCCGCCCCTCTGACAAACATGGCGGAGGAGTCGGCATACTCCTATCCGACACCTGCTCCTTCGCCCCTATTTCATTACCCCCCTCTGCTACTCTCCCATCTTTCGAAGCCCACTCTGTCCTCATCTTCTCCCCCTGTAACCTCCAGCTAGCCGTCATCTACCGCCACCCTGGATCCATCCACACCTTCCTCGACCATTTCACCACCTGGCTACTTCATTACCTCTCTACTGACATCCTCACCATCATTATGGGTGATTTCAATATCCCTATTGACACTGCCCACCCAACCGCCTCTCAACTTCTTTCTCTGACCTCCTCCTTCGGGCTCTCTCAATGGTCCTCCTCTGCCACCCACAAAGATGGCCACGCACTGGATCTCATCTTTACCCGTCTTTTCTCCCTTACTAACCTCACAAACTCAACTCTCCCCCTGTCTGACCACAATCTGCTGACCTTCTCCCTCACCTCCCCTACTACACCACCTCCTCTCCGCAAACTTGATCATCCCCGAAGAAACCTAAAACACATTGATCTACACTCACTCTCAGAATCCCTCTCGCCAACATAACATCTATACGTGACACAGACACTGCCACCACCCTCTACAACACCACATTAACCAAGGCCCTCGACCTATCCGCCCCCCTCACATACCATGCTCCATGCACTAACAGGCAACCCTGGCACACCACCCTCATTAAAGACCTGAGACGGGCATCCAGGGTCGCAGAGAGGCGAACGAAAGAAATCACGTTCCACTGAGCACTTTACGCTGTTCAAACAGTCCCTTATCGCCTTCAAGACTGCACTTGCTACCGCCAAACAAACCTTCTTCTTATCCCTAATAACCTCCCTGTCCCGCAATCCCAAACAACTTTTCTAAACCTTCAATTCTTTACTCCACCCGCCTGCTCCTCCTCCCTCTCCCCTTATCTCTGCAGAAGACTTTGCCTCCTTCTTCAAAGAAACGATTGACAGAATCAGAGACAGCTTTGATCCACTGTCCCCACAGCCTCCCCTTTCACCTATACTGCCCTCTCCTTCCATCAACTTCTTCCCTCACGTAACTGAAGACCAGCTTTCCTCTCTCCTGTCAAAATCACACCTCACCACCAGCGCCCACGACCCGCTTCCATCCCACCTCATTCCCAACCTCATCTCCGTTATCATCCCAGCCCTAACTCATCTTTCCACCTATCAGTTACCACTGGCACCTTTCCCTCAGCCTTCAAACACGCCTTGATCACACCCATCCTCAAAAAACCTCCCTCGACCCCACAACTGTCTCTAACTACCGCCCTATATGTCTCCTCCCCTTCGCCTCTAAACTTCGTGAACAGCATGTCCACTCTGAGCTGTCCTCTCACCTCACCTCCTGCTCCCTCTTTGACCGCCTGCAAACTGGCTTCCGACCACTCCACTCCACTGAAACAGCCCTGACCAAAGTCATCAACAACCTACTGACTGCCAAAAGCAAGCGCCACTGCTCTGTACTCTGTCCTCCTCCTCGACCTGTCCGCCGCCTTCGACACTGTTGACCACTCCCTTCTACTTCAGATCCTGGAATCTCTTGGCATCACGGACCTTGCCCTCTCTTGGATCTCCTCATACTTAACGGACCGGACCTTCAGCGTCACCCACTCCCACACATCCTCCTCGCCCTACCGCATATCTATCGGGGTCCCCCAGGGCTCGGTTCTTGGACCGTTACTGTTCTCAATCTACACTCTCAGCCTAGGGCAACTCATTGAGTCCCATGGCCTCCAGTACCACCTCTACGCCGACGACACCCAAATCTACCTGTCTGGTCCTGACATCGCCTCCCTTCTATCCAAAATTCCACACTGCCTGTCCACCATCTCATCCTTCTTCTCTGCTCACTTCCGTAAGCTGAACATGGACAAAATCGAGTTCATAGTCATCCCCCCAAGATGCTCCCCCTCACTACCTGACCTATCCATTGTCGTCAATGACTGCTCTCTCCCCATTCCCCCACGCCAAGTGCCTCGGGGTTATCCTTGACTCTTCCCTCTCCTTCAAGCCCAACATCCAGGCCCTCACCACCTCCTGCCAACTCCAGCTCAAAAACATCTATAGGATCCGCACTTTCCTTGACCATGACACTTCTAAAACCCTTATTCACGCTCTCATCAATTCCTGCCTCGACTACTGCAACCTCCTGCTCACCGGCCTCCCCAATACCTCCCTTGCACCTCTCAAATCTGTCCTGAACTCCACTGCCCGCCTAATCCATCTGTCCCCCCACTACTCCCCTGTCTCCCCCCCTCTGCCAAGCCCTTCACTGGCTCCCTACTTCCCAGAGATCCCGGTTTAAAACATTAACCATGACATACAAAGCCATTCACAATCTGTCCCCTCCATACATCTCTGACATGGTCTCCCGATACCTAGCCTCACGCAACCTGCGATCATCCCAAGAGCTCCTCCTATACTCCCCCCTCATCTCCTCTTCGCACAACCGCATACAGGATTTCTCTCATGCTTCACCCATACTCTGGAACTCACTGCCCCAACACATCAGACATTCTCCTACCCTGGGAACCTTCAAAAGAAGCCTGAAGACCCACCTGTTCCGCCAAGCCTACCACCTGCAATAAGACCCGGGCAACCATACTGCCTCACGACTGGAACTTCCCCCTCTCACTGTATCCCCACCCACCCCTCGTAGACTGTGAGCCCTCATGGACAGGATTTCTCACCTCTTGTATCTATACGACCGAATTGTGCACATTTATTGTTACTTGTATTGTTACTATGTTACTTGTCCTAGTCTGCCCCTTTTAGCATGTAAAGCGCCATGGAAAATAATGGCGCTATATAAATAAATAATAATAATCTGCCGCCCTCTGTACAGGTAGTATGCACCGGCCGCTACGTCACATCCGGTGCGGTGCATTTTGGGGCCTATCACGTGATCGGCCCCAGTGCGTTATGGGCCTTATCATGTGATCGGCCCGGCTTCAATAAGCGCATTGCGCATGCACGGAGCCGGGCTGATCACATGATCAAGCCCATAATGCACTGGGGCCGATCACGTGATTGGCCCCTTAATGCACCACGCCGGATGTGATGTAGCAGCCGGTACATACTAGCTGTACAGAGGGTGGGAGATTCCAAATAGAGGAGGCGGCGATGAATAAAGAATAATGCCGCCCAGCGGGGCGTGTGCTGCTGGATCGAGGAGGGGGAATGGAGCCTGGGGCGGTCTTTTCAGTCCCCAGCCTCAGGGACTTCTGTAAGTTATAAGTTAAATTTTTCTCCAGTTTTATAGGGCCCCTTTAGCTCACAGAGGGATAGATAGGGAGCAGCTAGGAAGGTGTAGGGACAGCTAGTGATAGTGTAGGGGCTTAAATCTAGGTGACAGGTTCCCTTTAAACCAGAGATTTGTATCACACAAAATCTAATACATAAAGCTGAATGTGTGTATGTGTGTGTGTGTGTAAGTATGTATGTATATCCGGGATTGGCATCTACACCGTCGCAACTACAGCCACAAAATTTTGCACAGTCACACGTCTGGACCCCAAGAGCATCATAGGCTATGTTGTGAGGCGAAATTTTAACTCTGCACATTCCAGTTCACCAAACAATTTTGCCCCCATCTATATAATGGAGAAAAAGTGAAAGGAAAAGTGTTTGAGGCAAATTGACAGCTGCCAGATGTGAACAATGGGGACTTAAAGAATGAGAGCGATGGCGCCAAATAGTATATACCGTACAGTTGCTAAGGTGGGGCCCCGACATAGGATACTCACCACACATGGGGATATTAACACACACACAAAATACTCCACACACTACCACGTGCTTGAACACATATACCACCCTCAACACATATTTCACCACACATACAGTAACCTCACCACATAATCACCCTAAAACACACACAAGTCTGGTATTATCCTTCAAAAATATAAATCTGATTAATAAGCAGCAAACTACAAGAGAAACAAATGTACCATATCTCATATATAAAGCTGTGTGTGTATGTCTGGGATTGGCATCTACACCGTCGCAAATACAGCCACAAAATTTTGCACAGTCACACGTCTTGATGCCGAGAGCGTCATAAGCTATGTTGTGAGGTGAAATTTTAATGCTGCGCGTTCCAATTCACCAGACAATTTTGGCCCTATCTACATAATGGAGTGAAAGTGACAGTTACCTGTTGACAGTTGTGAATGAGAGGGGTTTAATGACAGCACCAAAGACTAACAGCATATACCAGCATATAGTCACTAAGGTGGGGCCCTGACATGGAATATTCACCATGCACGAGGACATGTATACACACCACATGCACACAAAGAGTAACAGCTAAGGTGGAGCCCCAACATTGGATACTCACCACGCACCCAAACACAAACACACACACCACAAAGAGGCACACACAACACAGAGACACACACCACACAGACACCCCCCCACAGGGACACACACACATACACACCCTATAGGGACACATGCACTCACCCCACAAGGACACACACACTACAGGGACATACACGCATACACACCCCACAGGGGCACGGAGACACACACACACAAACACCCCACAGAAACACACAGACCCCACAGGGAAGGACACACACCACAGGGACACCCCTCCCCCACAAGGACACACACCACAGGGACACCCCCTCCCCCCACAAGAACACACACCACAGGGACACACACGCACACACCCCAGGGACACACACACCCCAGGGACACACACGACACAGACACACACAGATGTGCACAAATCGCCTCACACAACTCGCCTCATACGTCTGGTATTTTTAATTTCCAAAAATAAACATCTGATTAAAAACAGCCAATTTGCAACACATGTGCCATATAGGGAATTAAGGCAGATGTCAGTCACATGAGCTGTCTATTATGTGTATGTGTGAGGTAATATATACTGCCCGGTCAGGGGGAGAGTTTACTGTTGGCTGGAGATTTATTAGGCTGCCTATAGCAACCAATCACAGCTCAGCTTCTATTTTCCTACAGGTCATTAATATGACATATTCAAGTTCTATTTTGTTATAGCTAACAGCAGTTATTTATTAACCCGGGCATAGCCGGGTAGTACAGCTAGTAGTTAATAAATTGCATTTCCCACAGTCTATTTTATATCAGCACAGTTTTTGAGTGTATATCATGATGGGTTATATAAAAGTACAATGATACTGATTAAAAACAAGTGGTATAATCCGCGAGCACGTCCAGAATTTAAAATACCGTATATACTCGTGTATAAGCCGAGTTTTTCAGCCCAAAAATTGGGCTGAAAAGTCTCCCCCTCGGCTTATACACGGGTCAATACGGTAGGTGGGGGCTGTGTCCAGGGCTGGGGAGGCTGGAGGAGGCGGTGGGAGGTAGCTGAATGAGCGGCCCCGTCACGTGGGGCCGCTCATTACATATGCACTGCTTCCCCCTGTCAATCAGCGGGAAGCAGTGCATAATTAAATATATTCCCCCCAAATGCTGGCACTTGCCCCCCCTACTTGTAAGGCCCCCCCCGGCTGCTATTATGACCATACCATCCTCTTCATCGCGCGCGCGCAAGTCCCTCCGTGCTCCCGTCCTCCATAGCATCCGGGGTCATGTGACCGGCCGGTCGCATGACGTCATCGCTACGCGACGGCCGGGGACCCGGATGCATGGAGGACGGGAGCACCGAGGCACCTGCGCGCGCGATGAAGAAGACAGAGGATGGTAAGTTAAGCAGCCGGGGGGGGGAGCTTACAAGCGGGGCAATTGCCAGCATTTGGAGGCTGCCTGTAAACGCCTTTGGGGCTGGGGCTGACTGTATATACCACCTTTGGGGCTGGGGCTGCCTGTATATATCACCACTGGGGCTGGGGCTGCCTGTATATACCACTACTGGGGCTGGGGCTGCCTGTATATACCACCACTGGGGCTGGGGCTGCTTGTATATACCACCTTTGGGGCTGGGGCTGCCTGTATATACCACCTTTGGGGCTGGGGCTGCCTGTATATACCACCACTGGGGCTGGGGCTGCCTGTATATACCACCTTTGGGGCTGGGGCTGCCTGTATATACCACCACTGGGGCTGGGGCTGCCTGTATATACCACCACTGGGGCTGGGGCTGCCTGTATATACCACCACTGGGGCTGGGGCTGCCTGTATATACCACCACTGGGGCTGGGGCTGCCTGTATATACCACCACTGGGGCTGGGGCTGCCTGTATATACCACCACTGGGGCTGGGGCTGCCTGTATATACCACCACTGGGGCTGGGGCTGCCTGTATATACCACCACTGGGGCTGGGGCTGCCTGTATATACCACCACTGGGGCTGGGCCTGCCTGTATATATCACCACTGGGGCTGGGGCTGCCTGTATATACCACTACTGGGGCTGGGGCTGCCTGTATATACCACCACTGAGGCTGGGGCTGCTTGTATATACCACCTTTGGGGCTGGGGCTGCCTGTATATACCACCACTGGGGCTGGGGCTGCCTGTATATACCACCACTGGGGCTGGGGCTGCCTGTATATACCACCACTGGGGCTGGGGCTGCCTGTATATACCACCACTGGGGCTGGGGCTGCCTGTATATATCACCACTGGGGCTGGGGCTGCCTGTATATACCACCACTGGGGCTGCCTGTATATACCACCACTGAGGCTGGGGCTGCTGTATACTACGACTGGGGAGGCTGCTGTATACTACCACAGGGGGGACTGCTGTAAACTACCATTGGGGAGGCTGCTGTATACTCCCACAGGGGGGACTGCTGTATACTACCACTGGGGAGGCTGCTGTATACTACCACAGGGGGAGGCTGCTGTATACTACCACAGGGGGGACTGCTGTATACTACCATTGGGGAGGCTGCTGTATACTACCACAGGGGGGACTGCTGTATACTACCACTGGGGAGGCTGCTGTATACTACCACAGGGGGAGGCTGCTGTATACTACCACAGGGGGAGACTGCTGTATACTACCACAGGGGGAGGCTGCTGTATACTACCACAGGGGGAGACTGCTGTATACTACCACAGGGGGAGACTGCTGTATACTACCACAGGGGGAGACTGCTGTATACTACCACAGGGGGAGACTGCTGTATACTACCACAGGGGGAGACTGCTGTATACTACCACAGGGGGAGACTGCTGTATACTACCACAGGGGGAGACTGCTGTATACTACCACAGGGGGAGACTGCTTTATACTACCACAGGGGGAGGCTGCTGTATACTACCACAGGGGGAGGCTGCTGTATACTACCACTGGGGAGGCTGCTGTATACTACCACTGGGGAGGCCTGTATACCACTGGGGAGGCTGCTGTATACTACACTGCTGGGGGCTGTATACCTGTGCTGGGGTCCACCCTCGGCTTATACACGAGTCAATAGGTTTTCCCAGGTTTTGGGGGCAAAAGTAGGGGGGTCGGCTTATACACGGGTCGGCTTATACACGAGTATATACGGTAGGTTATCTGTACATTTTTCCAAGATTTATTAGCTTATTACAAGATAAAATTACAATGAGTTTCGGCATATATATATATATATATACACCTGAGGAAGGCTATTCTTTTAACTTGTCAGCCAAAACACGTAATTTTATCTTGTAATAAACAATTAAACCTTGGAAAAACTGCAGATAATCTGTTTTAAATTCTGGAAGCGCTCATGGATTATACCGGATGTTTTCACTCAGTGATTTAGTCTGACGGACCCACCGGCTGGGCAGTCTGATTGTCCGGCACAAAGCTACAAACCAGACGGCCTAGAGCCAGACCAAACTACCCAGGATTGGGTTGATGTGCAAAGTGGCAAGACACCAGAAAGGTGAGGGAAATACGGTATCCCTTTTTACTTACTGCATAACACTGACATCTACACTTAAATCTGCTCCGTTCTTTCTTTCTTCCTCCCCCTTGTATACCGTATGGGAATAATGTCCTGTAATGTAATATGGGAATAATGTCCTGTAATGTGATTATGGGAATACTGATGTATGAAGTCTCATGTGAATAATGCCAGGCGGGCATTGCCGCCATAAGAACCAGCCTGAGGTCTGTAAGGGTCGGTTTGGGACTCTGTATTGTTCTGTTGATGTAAATATGATGTGTAAACTCTAAAATCTATTTATGTGATGTGAGCAATGAGAGGTTTATGACGAAAATGAATAAACCCCTGTTTTGTGTGAAGTTAAATGTGGTTGTTGATTATAACTTACGATGCCAAGTGAGTGCCCCAGGGGGCACTACCTCACAATGGTCACATGATTCCAGCATGCTTTACTTGAGATTTAACCTCATTCGTGGTCTGGCTTCCTGAGAATAAAGAAGCTCTCTGGAGAACCTGACTGTTGCCAAGCCGTCTGCTGCCTAGGAGAAGTGGCGGCAGGCCTGAAGTATTTTTTGTTCCCTGTCTGTCTCCCCTTTCCTCTTGTCTTCATTATTGCAGTGGTTGGAATTAGTGCTCCCGCTGGCCATTCCCTATTGAGGGCTAAAATCAGTGCCAGCGACAGCTTAGGTATCCTGCTGAGTGACGAGTTGAAATAACTTGTATAGAGACGATAGGGAGATCAGGGCACAGCCGCAGGTGAGTGCAGGAGGTCACCTCTCCCCTGTTCCCAATGAGCAAGGCCCCCTGCTGTACTTGTCTCCCCATGTCTCCCTGTCTGTTACTTTGTGTTGTGTGCCGGACATCGTTGGACCGTGGATCACTGTCACGCACGGTAGCCGGACATCCTTGTTAGTCCAAGCATGACAGCATTACTGTGAGTGCAACCCAATTTTTTTATCAGATGACACTCACCAATTTTATATGCAGATATGAGCGAACTCTCAAAGTGTTCATCCAGTTATCCTGAGGCTTACTCACATCTGTATAGAATAAATTGGTCCTATTTTCAACAAGAAAAGACGGACACATGAAATCCATTTGCTATCCCATATGACACATGAATGCTATGCGAGTGTGCGATTATTTTTCTCACCTAGCATCCATATGACATTTGTAAACCATCTGTATACCATGCATTTTCTTTCTCAGTAACTATTATTCTACAATCATTTACAGAACTATTTACAGTATTCTATGTTAGGGCCTTTTCACACAGTTTTTTTTTTTTGAAAAATGCAGCAGTTGCGGTAAAAAAATCTGCCACATTTTCTCCGCCTAATGGCCGCACTTGCGGCACACTTTCGGCAAGCCCCATGCATTGTCTATGGGGCTTGCAGTAAGTGTGCGGCAGGTACGGCAAGTGCGGTTCCGGCAGTTGCGGCCGAAAAAAAAACGCCACTGAGTGCGTTTTTTTTTTTTAGTGGCCGCAACTGCTGCAATTGCCGGAACCGCACTTGCCGCACCTGCCACACACTTACTGCAAGCCCCATAGACAATGCATGGGGCTTGCCACAAGTGTGCTGGAAGTGCGGCCATAAGGCGGGAAATGTGGCAGATACGTTTTTTTACCGCAACTGCCACATTTTTCAAAAAACCCCAGTGTGTAAGGGCCATTAGACAATATTAATGTAACTGTAAAGTACAGATAGCATACGGATCGTCTATATGCTGTCTGATTTTTTTCTTCAATCAAGAGCTGAAGAAAAAAATCACTGCCCAGCATTGATTTATTGTTTAACAATGTGCGAGTGCAATCCGATTTTCTATCGGATTGCACTAAGCGTATTTACATGCAGATGTGATCATGGGTAAATTCTCATGCTGCAGATTAAGTTATAGTAAATATATTTGGTGTGTGACACAAGGCTTCTATGACAGAGGTAGGGGCATACTGATCAAGATCACCCAAGATGGAGGACATTATACCAGGAAAGAAAGACATTATACCAGGAAGGGGTCCAGGATGGAGACATTATACCAGGATAGGTACATTATTACTAGAAGGGGCACAGGATGAGGATATTATACCAGGAAGTGGCACAGGATGGATGGAGGACATTATATTTGGAAAAGTATATAATAAACCAGGAGGGGGCCTAGGATGGAAGACATTATAGTAGGATGGGGTCATTATTACTGGAAGGGGCACAGGATGAGGATATTGTACCAGGAAGAGGCCCAGGATGGATGGAGCATATTATATCAGGAAAGGTACATACTGTATTATACAGGAAGTGGCAAAGGATTGGGACAGTATACCAAGTAGTGGGAGATTATCAGTGGAAGGGGCCCAGGATAGAGACATTATACCATTAAATAATATGCCTTGAATGAAGGATATTATTACAGATAGGGATGGAGGACATTATTACAGGAAGGCACACAGGATCAGAGACCTTATTACAGGAAGGGGCCAGGATCAGGGACCTTATTATATGATGGGGATATTGTCACATGAGAGGGTGTACACGTATGTCTTTACATGATCTGGAAAGCTTAGGTCCAAATGCCTAGATCCAAATTTTGCATCGGGGTCCATCGGAGTTTAGATATACCACTGGGCAGAAGTATTATATTATTATTTTATTATATATCTCCAGCTCCAACTAAATGTAGTCATGTCTTTATCTAATGCTCCATGAATGCCTACCAAATGCACATTTTTGGGGAAGAGATTATGAGACCAGACACCTAAGGTAATTAGCAAGGCATTCACACTTTCCGGAGTGAGAATGTGGCCTCTCTCTGGAAAACATGAGTTTCACACTAATTGCATGACACTTGACAGGGTGAAGCTATTGGGTAGATTAATCAGTCCATTGTAATTATGATGTTTTCCTTCTGACTCTATTCATCATCACAAAACATGGCAGAACTAGTTTATACTTTTTACATATTCTGTATTGTTTTTCAGTTTTCATAAAAGTTTCTGCAAGATTTTAGGGTATTTTGGAAATATCATGGGTATAGAAGGTGTCATTAATCTTTTCCTACTGTTGTTAGTAATGTACATTCAGGACAGAATCATTGATACAATTAGACACTGTTATACATAGAGGGGTGCTCCGCTTCAAAGACTTAGATTGTACTGATTAACGTCAGGGCTTAATTTGAACGTCATCGTTTATAATCTAGAAATGAATCCTATGGAGAGTTTATCTTCATAATGAGAGGAGAGAGCCCACATATTTATAGGTTCACGTAAACGGACGGCTCTATTATATCGTGAAAATGGATGTTTTCTTTTGTCAATGGCTTACAATCAGATGAAAGGCCTCGATACTCATTTTTTTCTTGCTCGGCCACACAGAGAGTATCTTTTAAAAAATTACCGGCTGCTGTTGTGCGCACTTGAGGAGAGAGAGGTTCGTCTTCTCCCCGTGAGCCATCCTGCCTAATTGCTGTATGCAAATAAAAGCAATTATAAGGCTTTTAGGGTGAAAGGATGACAGCTGAGTGTGGCAGTTTGTAAGGGCCTCACCCATTTTGTTGCCATAGCAACAGCCTCGAAAAGGACAGGACACCTATTGGCAAAGTGGGAAAAATATATTTTGCAAAGGGAATTTACAGTGTCAACAGTCTGTTTCTCCAGCCTAATGAATGTCAATGTGCATAATGATTAGCTCTATTGAAATATTATAGAAATTACACAGCATTTAATTCCGGGCCTTTTTGGTAATCATGTATAATCACATACTTTTGACTTGTCTCGGACTTCCAAAATATAAAAAAAAACTATGCAGTTTTAAATAGCAATTTTCTCAATATTTGGACAATACTTATTTAAAGCATATCTGAACGGTTATTTCAGATGACATTTCAGAAAAAGCTGTCACAATAGGAGAAACGCTATTTTTGGCCGTCCAATAGTTTTTATATGACATTTGTTTTCGACATTTCTCCTCCTCGGGGTTTATTTGTAATTTTCAGTTGCCCCAGAGCTGGTGGGTGGAGACTAGCAGCTATCTACTGTATACTACACACAGAAAAGAGGACATCCTGGTCCTTTATCTCATTGTAGCAACTTTTAACCTGATCCCTAAGGCTGTGTGCCCACATGCCGGGTTAGGGCCGGTTTAGATGTGTAAACCGCCGGTCGGTTTACATAAGTTTTATGTAAATTTATGTTAATCCAAACCGGCGTTTGGATTAACATTAAAACCTATGTAAACCGACACCCGCTGTGCACACAGCGGCGGTTTACACATGCTCATCTGTTGCTAACCCGCTGGGTTCCCAGCGGGTTAGCAAAGAATGTGCATGTCCTATAAACCGGCCGGTTCTGCAGCGGCTGCAAGCAGAATCATGTGCTGCTTCCAGCCGCTGCAGAACCGCCGGCGCTAACCCGCTGTGCACCCGCCCGCAGCACCCGCCCGCACCCGCCTCACATACCCGCCAGGAAGCCACCGGACGCCTGCAGAGCTTCCTGGCGGGTCCGCCCAGCCGCCCACCGGCACAAAGCCGGTATGTGGGCACACACCCTAAGTGAGAAAAATATGTCTCAACTCTCAAGACAGTAGCGTTTTGGTGTGAATGAGTTGACTAGGCAGAGGCAAGACGTAGCTAATATGTGTTTCTGTTCAGATATATTACAAATAGTGATGGGTGAGTTGTAAGATATTGGAGTTCGGATAGCTTTAACCAAATACATTGAACTGATTCAGTAGTCGGATCCGAGTGAGTTTCCCATTGACTTGTATAAGATTTGCTACTCATTACTCGTTCAAAATGTTCGATTAGAGTTATCTGAACCCGAATATCTTACTATTCGCTCATCACTAATGACACATTTTCTTATATTCCCTTGCGCTGTTATTTTACACACATACAAAGCAAAGATTTATCATTTATAGTACAAAACATGCAGCATGTCCTGATGTACTGCTTGAAAATAAAGGGATGTTTAAAATATCATGAATAAAACAATATCATTTTTCATCCCACTACACAGAATTGTTTTCTGATGTCATTTCTGGCAGCATGTTTAAAATGATAGATTTAGGGATTCATTCTGATTGATCATGGTAGTGCATGCTAAAGGATTGGTGCAGCTCAAGTCCTAGAGATGAGGGAGCTGTTCGGATTATAGAAGGAGTAATAATACATGGGAGATGAGAAGTCAGCATTCAGATGAAAATTAAAACCATTGGAACTTTTATTTCAGTGTTTTGGGTGCTTTGTGTATACAAATCACTGAAGCTAACATCGCTGTGCTCGGGTACACTCTGTGCTTGGTCCAGTGTGAGATGCTTACACTGTTTAAATGGTTCAAACTGAGGGTAAAAATTAGCATTATCAGATGTAGTGTGTACAAAAAAAAGACAAATCCCTGTATATATACATTGCGGAAGTGAAATTTAAGTAAAATTAAGTGTTAAAAATAAAAAAAAAACAATCCTCACCTGCCCGCCATCCACCGCCGTCGGCATCTAGCTCCAGATGCTGAAAGGACCTGGCTGGGTGGGGCTACCCGCTTAGCATCATCGGTTACATGACCAATCACCGCGGTAACCGGTCATGTGACTGACATCAGGCCAGGTCCTGTACATCCAGAGATGCCGATGGCGGTGGATCGCAGGACAGGTGAAGATCGATTTTTTTTATTTTTAACACTTGATTTTACTTAAATTTCAATTCCGCAATGTATATATACATTGCGGAAGTGAAATTAGCTGGAGAGGAGCAGTTTTAGTGTACTGAGCATGCTCAGTACACTAAAATCGGGTCTGAGAAAGCATCCGATGTTTTCTCGGACCGTGCTCCATAGGCCCCCATGTTATGGGCCACGGATTATGTCAGATCTAATTAGGTCCGATTTGATCTGCTGTGCCCAAAATTGGAGCAGTCTCCGATTTTGGGTACAGCAAAAAATCGGACCAAAACAGACCTGACAAAAATCGGATGCCACTAAGGGCAAATCCGATCCGATCCGTGCCCATAGGCTAACATGGGGGCCAAATCGGATCCGTGGCTGTCCGTTTTATAACAGACAGCCACGAGTCCCACAAAATCATAATGTGAAAGCACCCTTACTTTATAACTACAGCATGGCTAATCAGCATACTTGGAGTAATCCCATATCTGAATTGATTGCACTTTGCTCTTGTATGAGCACATACAGGCTTGTGGTAATTTACATACAACTAAAGGACATGGGTAAAAAGATTCCTAAAGAAAACATTCTAAAATGAATAATAATGCAAGTTTTTAACATAAAGAGTTAGATTGAGTTCACACGTTTAGCACTCACCTGTTAGAACGTATTGTGCGCAGATCCCCACAACTTTTTTGTCCATTTTTAAATGATTGATTTCAGCTGGATCCGTTGTGGAACATTGGAGTCTAAGGAAAATGGATCCGATAAAGGGCTGCCATTAATGTTGTGTCGTCCATTTGAATCTGTTCAAGTAACGAACAAACAAATCCTTTACAAATGAAAGAAAATTGAATGGCTAATTAGCAATCTGTTAATTGATCCATTTCCCATAAACTCCAATATTAAAAATATGGATTCAGCTGAAATCAATTAAATAAAAATGAACAAAATAGTAGTGTCTGTACAACTTTTTTGGCCATGGATTGCTAGATCCATTGTAACAGATGCTTACTGGACATGTAAATTTAGCATTAGGCTGGCATCACACTGGGCCAGAGACATGTGAGATACTTGCACGAGTCTCACATGCCTCACCTGACATGGCTGCCAATTCTCTGGACAGGAGCATGCAGCCCCATGGAAATACATGGCTGCAAGCTCCTGCCCAGAGAGTCAGCGGCCGTGTCGGGTGAAGCATGTGAGACTCACGCAAGTATCGCACATCTCAGGGCCCAGTGTGACGCCAGCCTTAGAAAAATTCATTGTTTTGTGACTTATATAAGCTACTGAACAAGTAATAAAACCTGTCAGGTGTGAAGATTATTATAGAAAACTCTTAACCCCTTTAATCCCCAGTGTTTTCACCTTCCTAAGCAAGCTAATTTTTATCATTCTGAACAGGATCACTTTACAAGATAACAACTCTAGGATGTGTCAACATATCCCAGTGATATTCTGAGGATTTTTTTTTAATCATATTGTACTTTATGGAAGTGGTAAATGTTGGCTGATATGATTTGTATTTCTTAAGGGCATAAAAATTCAAAGTTTAAAAATTTGCCAAATATCTGATATTTTCACAAATAAGCACAAAAAAATTATCCTAAATTTTCCACTACTATGAAGTACAATATGGCACAATTGAATTGAAAATATTAGCCAGATCAGGAAGGTGAAAACAGGCTGGAGGGTAAAGGAGTTAACACTAGAGGCCTAGCTAGGGGTATGGTTCAGGTGGAGCAAAACGTCTGTCAAGTAATCCTGATTATAACTATGGTAGGTCGTCACCCCAATAGTTGATGAAGGAGAACCTCAGCAGATGACCTCATTGTCATTAAATAAAATCTTTATACAAAGACCATAACTGATATTACCACCTTATAGGGATCATATAGCAGTAGATACCAGTCCTGTAGAGCATATAACAGATTACAGTACAGTTATAGATGGTGATTTACCTCTGGTATTGTTTCTCAAGGAGTTGTTAATGTTCCCTATCTTTTAAATCTGGCCCAGACCGATGTGACAACTTCTCTGGCCACAACTCGTCTACAGATATTATAACAAAGACATATTTGACTTCTCACATTTCCAGCACTGTCCCCATCAATTTCCAACCTACACAAACTCCTCATCCTGCTTATACCTTAATGCTGAGCCACTGCTGCCATATATGCCTCTATTAATGCACCTGCTGTGCAATACTGTGTACCCCCTAGATGGTAAAACAGAATATATTAATTCCCCGTGCAAGTACTTTAGCAAACAGTGCCCACATTTTGTCTCCGAGAAGGTAATAATGCCCTCTGTCTTTGACAGTCACAATAACCTGATAGCACCTATAACAATAAGTGCCTATTAAACATTTAATAATATCCCAAGTCTCCCCCGTACAGCTCCTCTGTACACAATATGATTCCCCAAACAGTATAATAGCCCCCAAATAGTATTCTGACCCCCTTAGTGGCCCCAAAACTATTTGATGGCCCTCAAATTATACAAACGTCCCACCTTTGTGCCCACACTGTATCGTGGCCCTCTCAATATGTGATGGTCTTCACAGTATTCCCCACACTGTATAATATTTTCCTTAGTAACCCTCGCTCTGTATGAGGGCCCTTACAGTAGTCTTCAAACTGTTCCATCGTCCTCTATGTACCCTCTACACTGTAATAGCCCCACACTGTCACGGCCCCCTTAGTAACCCTCAAACTGTATGATGAAACCCTCAGTGGACCCTACACTGTCATGGCCCCCTTAGTGGCCCCCACACTGTATGATGACCCCCTCAGTATCTCCCACTCTGTATCATAGCCCCAATAGTAGACTCCACACTATACCATGGACCTCTCAGTGCCCCTTATACTGTATGAACTCCCTCAGAAACACCCACATTGTATGATGACCTCATCAGTAGCATGGACCTCACAGTAGCCCTCACACTATAAAATAACTCTCTCAGTAGCCCCAAAACTTTTTTATTGCACCCTTAGTTGACCCCACACTGTATGATGACCCCCTCAGTATCTCCCACATTGTATCATAGCTCCAATAGTAGACTCCACACTATACCATGGACCTCTCAGTGCCCCCTATACTGTATGATAACTCCCTCAGAAACACCCACATTGTATGATGACCTCATCAGTAGCATGGACCTCACAGTAGCCCTCACACTATATAATAACTCTCTCAGTAGCCCCAAAACTTTTTTATTGCACCCTTAGTTGACCCCACACTCTGATAGACTGCTTAGTGGCCCTCACCATGTATGATGGCCTCCTCTTCATAGCCGCTACAATTTATAGAGGCCCTAAAACAAGACCCTCAATTTTTGAGATGCCCAAACACATTATGGCCATAACACAATTGTAAAAGAAAAGAATACGGTAAACAAGATATATTCACCTTAACCCAGTGAGTCCAGCATCAGACAGATTTGTTGAAATAATTGCACCGTGACTCACGTCCTATGCATGTCACAGCATGATGATGTCATAGCGTCACTCTGCTCTGGACCTGCTGTTCTCTAGGCTGCAGGTCTAGAGCAATCTACAGAATTGAGAGTGGCCCAGCAGTGCAAGGTAAACGAGTCTCCCTGCTCTGCCCCAGAGTTTAACTGCATCGGTGATCTGCGCATGATAATGGTATGATTAAGAACCGGTCCAGTTCGAAATGTGATGTCGCATCTATGTGCTTTTATATTTTTTTCACTTGTTCCCCTTGCACTTTTTGTGTGTGCAGCTAAGCTTTTAATTTTTTGGTAATAAAAGTTCTACTTTTTAACTATGGGATTGCTGGATTTCCTGTTTTGCTATATCATTTGTTAGGGTTCACTACTATTTGCGTATAATGCTAAGTGCAATCCAATAAAGAAAAATCGGATGGTACTCACACTAACGTTAAATAATAAGACAGTGCTGATCTGCTATTTTTTCCTCAGCTGTTTTGCAATGGTCTCAAAAAATGGCTGATACTCTCCAATACAAGTCAATGGGGTGAGAAAAAAATCAACAGTATAAAGACAATGCCTACGCCATCCATTTTTATATTGCTGCATTGCCATTCTGTAGCATAGAACACTGTAAATGTTCCTGTAAATAATTGTAGAATAATAGTTGCTGAGAAAAAAAACATGTCATACGGATGCTAGGTGAACAAAAAAATCACACACTCTCATAGCACTCTCATGACATATGGAATACCAAATGGATTTCACTTGTCCAATTTTCCTGTATGAAATACAGACCAATTTTGTACACACAGATATGAGTGAACTGTCATGTCCCATGAATGGGAGATATTCATTGATGTGTGTGCTGTGTATTGCATTTTCTCTGTTGCTAGGCAGAAGTACTGCCTTTGGTATTTTGTCCCTTTCCTCTCCCTGTAGCTCATTGATGTCAGTGTTACTCCTCCATTCTCCCTTTCCCAATGTAATTGTTTTTCTGCCATCTTAGCATAGACACATGTTTTACTGCTCTCTACAGAATAACTCTTTTTACCTTCTGACTAGTACTTCAATACAAGATTTCAGTGAAAATCATCTTCGCATCTCCTGCAGTCTTACTTCAAGTCAGTGTGGTCTGTGGACACTTGCATGAGATTACAACGTTCAATATGACTATTTGCAGTGCATTGAAGAGCCAGATTATGAACCCTTATCATAATACTTTTTTATAGTTTTCCAATGTATCCATAAAAAATGTTGTCTGTCTTTTATTTTTTAATACGCTGTCCAGAAGAAAAATAAAAATTAAGATGGAAACCCTGGCACTGAGCCACCACAAACAATGCATTCTTTCCTACCACTTCACACCAATTCTCTCACCATGATCATGTTCATTTTTAAGGTTGGACACATGCTCATAATAGTCTAGGGGGCTGTTTACATTTTGGTGCTTTCTTGCTCGCCTAGTATCTCAACTCCTCAAAAAAAGTGTTATTTATCAGTCACAAATGAAACCTGCCAATTCACATCAATGGGTCCGCAAAAAAATGTTGTAATTAACTGGTAGGAGAAGCTTGGAATTTCTTTTTTCATAAGAGAAAAAAAACAGATGCCATAGATGGTACGACAAACAGATGAAAAATGAACAGGAACACTGAAGAAAAAGGGCCAATCTTTTCACAAACGAGAAAACTGAAGTCTGAATAAGGTCTAAAGAAGGCCCAACCTCAATATACTCCCCATGAGATTTACACTTGCCTAGTTCTTATACTGCTTATTTCTATATACATATAATGGTATGTACACATGTTGAGTATTTGGTTGCAGAAATTTCTACGCCAAATCTACATCTCCTGGCATAAAAATGCACCAATTGGTGGTTTTGTTGTATTTCTAGCAAGCGATTTTCATGCACGTGGAAAAATGCTGCAATTATTGAAATGCTGCAGATTTTGGTCTCATTGGCATAGTTTTACAACAAGCGGCTGGAAGTTTTGGGGCATGAGTGACTTAGGTGGTATGCATCGTTTGGGTCCTCCCTGCCTTCTGAATGTTTGTTCTGCCTCCACTTCTTTGTGTCTCCCCTTCTCTTCGGCACCTGTGCCTAACGTGTGAATTCACGCAGGTGCACAGTGTGGACTGGAGCACCGGCTGCTGTAGTAGCGCATGCGTGGGATGCAAACACCAGAGCCCGCCCTGCATACAGCATAAAATTTAACTGGGCGGGTTCTGGTGCTTGCTTCACATGCATGCACTGTTACAGCAGCAAGGCCCCACTCACACCAAGTCCTCAGTGTGTGCCTGCGTGAATTCACATGCTAGGCACAGGCGACAGAGAGGAGGGGAGACACAAAGAAGAGGAGGCAGAACAAACATACTGAAGGTGGGGAGGACCCTGCAAAATCTCGATACACAGTGAGCAGACCCATCGGACCTCTTAACCATGAACTTTAGAAAGTGCTTTTTTGGGGTACAGGGGGGCTAGAGACATGGTACACACCTTCACTGAATGCAGCATGCGTGCTGCATTCAGTGGTGCTTTCACTTTGGAAAGCACCAAGGGGGTGGCAGGTTCTCTTTAAGTCCACACGGTCTTAGTGTACTACCAGGACCTTGCAATCTGGCCAATCAGGTGTCCGCTAGCAATCATGTGGTTGTGACGTGTCATCATCTGACATTGGCCAGTTCGCTACCGGCCATCTGATTGGCTGAAAGTCACAGGTCCTTGTCCGGTGATCGCAGATCTTCTGGGAAGGTCCCGATGCAGGCGTCGGACAGGTGAGTATGTAATTTTCTTATTTTTAACAACTTTTATTCACTTTTAGGGTACTTTCGCAGTGTATCAATAGATACACTGCGAAAGTAATCGGACTCGCTATACTCGCAACGAGTACCTAGTACTGGGACCTACTCATTGCGAGTATAACGAGTCCGAATAGTGCGGTACTCGCTCAGCCCTAGCTGCAGATTTATTTCTCCACTAAATCTGCAAAGGAAATAAAGCCGTAAAAATCTTCAGAATTCTCATTGACTTTGCTGACATAAGTATTTACAGTACATGCAGTGAAAAAACTGCACAAAAAATGCATAAAAAACCAATAAAAATGCACTGTGTGCCTTGTTTCTATATCAAATCTGCAAGGGAAAAAAAACATGTTCACAAGACTTCCGAATTCTCATTGACTTTTCTGACATGCAGATTTACATGCATATTTTGTGACGGCACTAAAAAAACTTGATAAAAATGCTGTGTGTGCACAGGGCTTAATCCTGACACAAAAAATGAGATCCAGCACACACAATCCTCTTGGGCCGCCTTCACACCGTGATTTTCAGCTGTCAGGTTGTGTCCAGTGTTTTGCAGGATGCACCAGACAAAAGCTGACAGCCCGGACGAGCAGAACCGGAGGGCAAATATGCCCTCTGATCCTGTTTTGTGCAGGAATCATTTCTTCTCTGTCTAGTGCTGAAATGTGAGAAGAGCGGGTGCAGGAGAGATGCCTGCGGTGCTGAAATTTCAGCTGTAAAGCTCTCCAGGTGCTGAACTTCAGTGGTGGCTGGAAAATGGTCTCCTTTAGTGATGGGCGAGTCCTAAATTACTCGGAATCGCTTGACTCTAGCGAGTCCGAGCCCGGGACTCGCTACTCGTTGCGAGTCTAGCGAGTCCAATGTTAATGAATGGGGAAGCGAGTATTAGCGAGTAGTGTGCGATTTACAAATCACAGATGTGTCTCGGAAGCTTCAGCCTGAAGCAATCCTAGTTTTGTCAGAGACTCTGACAAAACTAGGATTGCCATTGACTTGCATTGGACTCGTTTACTGTGCAAGTAATCGCTGAGAAACTCGCACAGTAAGGAGTCAGGCTGTCTGCTCTGTGCTGGCTGCCGCAGCTCCAGGGTCCTAGAGCCCGCCTGCTGTCTGATGTAGCAGAGCTGAGATTGTTCTCAGTCTGCTCACTCCCTGTGCATAGACATCTATATCTATGCAAAGGGATGTAGCAGAGAGGACATCGCGTTTTGGACTACGTCGGACGGAAGAGGATTTTTTTAATTAAAGATGGAGTCCCTAATGGTTTTTTTATTTTATTTTTAATAAAAAAATTTTCTCTGTGTTGTGGTTTTTTTAAAACAATTTAATAGAAATTCATGGCGGTCATGTCTAATATTGGCGTGACCGCCATAAATTTCGGGCTTAGGGCCAGCTGATAATACAAAGCTGGCCCTAACCTCTTTATTACCCAGCGTGCCACCGCCACCAGGGCCGCTGGAAGAGCGGGGTTCAGCACCAGAGGATGGCGCTTCAATGAACGCGCCATCTTCTGGGGCGGCTGCGGGCATGAAATTCATGAAATAATAAAAAAAAAAATGCGTGGGGCTCTGCGCAATTTCTATGTCTAGCCAGGTACAGCTAAGCAGCTGGGGGCTGGAATCCGCAGCGCAGGGATGCCCAAGCTTTCTGGGCACCCCCCGCTGCAAATTGCAGCCCGCAGCCACCCCAGAAGATGGCGCGTTCATTGAAGCGCCATCCTCTGGCGCTGAACCCTGCTCTTCCAGCGGCCCTGGTGGCGGTGGCACGCTGGGTAATAAAGGGGTTAATACCAGCTTTGTTATACAAGCTGGTATTAAGCCCGAGATTCTTAATGTCAGGCCACGTTTGACCCGCCCACTAAGAATCTCCAATAATGGTTAAAAAAACACAACACAGAGAAAAAATTTTATTAGAAATAAAAAAAAAAAGCCATTAGGGACTCCATCTTTAATTAAAAAAATCCTCTTCCGTCCAACGTAGTCCAAAACGCGATGTCCTCTCTGCTACATCCCCTGTGCATAGATATAGATGTCTATGCACAGGGAATGAGCAGACTGAGAACAATCGCAGCTCTGCTACATCATCTCTGTGAGCAGGCAGGTTCTAGGACCCTGGAGCTGCGGCAGCCTGCACAGAGCAGACAGCCGGACTCAGCTCGCAAAGTAACAGCAGTTACTTTGCAAGTTTCCCTGCGATTATTTGCACAGTAATGAGACCAATGCAAGTCAATGGCAATCCTAGTTTTGTCAGAGTCTCTGACAAAACTAGGATTGCCATTGATTTGCATTGGACTCGTTGCTGTGCGAGTAATCGCTGGGAAACTCGCAAAGTACCGAGTCCTGCGAGTCCCTTACTACTCGCCGAGTAACGAGTCCTAGCGAGTAGATTCGCCCATCCCTAGTCTCCTTGGTGCTGAATGAGCACGACTGCATTTAAGACCCACCACTCTTTCAGTACCAGGCATCCGGGAACTGGTTAGTTTTTTTGACGGATCCAGCACCCATAGACTGCCATGTTATATGTTCTGGATCATCCCGGATCCAGGAGGATCCGGTTTTGTTCGTTTTTGCCACCGGACGCAAAAAATGCTGCAAGCTCCGATTTTGTGTCCAGGGCAAAAAATGAAGACAACCGGGTCCTCCCAGAATAGCACAAAACCAAATGGCAAATAACAGCCATCAGGCACCATAGGGATACATGGGGGGCAAAATCAAATCTGGGTCTGTCTGGTTCACACGGACAGACTCGGACCCGAAAAACCGTGGTGTGAAGCCGGCCTTAGGCTGCTTTCACACTGGTAAATTTGCAACTCCGTGTCCATGCATTTTGAAACGGATAGCCACAGATCCGTTATGACCTCCAATGTTATACTATGGCATGGATAGGTCCTAAGTGGCCATCCGTGTGTCAGTTTTGTCATGGATCCATTGGTGTCAGCTTTTTTCATGTACCCAGAATCGGAGACTGCTCCGTTTCTGGGCTTCCTGGAAAATCACGGACACCAACTTATACGGATCTGTTGGTATCCGTATGAAATTATAATGGAGCTCTATGGCGGACGAACCCATGCGGATCAGTGAAACAAATCTGTTTTGCTGTACTGAGCATGCTCAGAAGCAAGGTACAGCTCCTCTCACCCATATCTCTGATAACTGATGACACATCCATTAAAAAAACGGTCTGTGGACATCCATTGGCACCCTAACATGGGAGGCCATAACGGATCAGTGGCCATTAGTTTCAAAACTGATGGACACAGATTTTGCAAGTATTCCAGTGTGACAGCAGCCTTATTCGCGGCCTTTAGTTTTTATTCGGATTCTTTTTTAGGGATACTATGTAACTTGTGTTGCTAACAGCACACACAAAGACAACCGAATAAGAGTATTGTGCTACTTGTTGATTAATCTAAAAGCATGAAACCTTCGAAGATACTCATTAAACCGCCAAGGTCAGCTCCTTTTATAGAAATCACAAATCCATTATTCCATTTATTCCGCTGTTTTCCACTTGCCTCAACTCTTTATGGCACCAATGATTGAGACAATAGAAGATGTGACTTCTCTCCTAACTAGCGCGGCATCTTTACTTTTTCCTGGACTTAATAGTTGCACTTGCCAAGTCATTCTGAAGCCAATAGCGTTCAATTATTACCAGACCGGCTGAAGATTCCTTATATGATACAAGTGCAATTGACATTTTTTCTTTTGTAATCCTTACAGCTATTTCTTAATGAATAAGTGCTGCTGGGTATCTTTAGCAGAGTGTTACACTTCCTCCACTAAATGTTATGTTTTCCCAAACTCTCTGAGTAAATGGAACGACTGGAGAAAGGCTACTTGTTTATGGCATAATCGCTCCCCAAACTGAAAAGCAATAAGCAATTAGTTAGTGCAACATGTTCAGCTCATCAGAAAGGAGGGAGACAATGCTTTTTTCCAATGTTTCACTTCACTTCGAAAAACATATAATGACAACAAAAAATCTGTACTGTATGTACTTGGAAAATAGCCCCAAACCAGATTCTACAATGAGCTTATGCTGAAGAAATGCAAATGACACAAAAATCACCAGCTATTATCATTGTGCGAGGATCTCCTCACCGAGCCAGATACAGCATACTGCTCAAGTGGCTTTTCTTTTTTTTTGGTTGGCAGAGCAGATTGCTGAAATCTGTGTTCTCGAAAACTCATCAGAGATTCAGTGATGAGCTGAGGAAACTTTTATTTTAGGCAAAAAAAAAGCGCAAGTTTTAATGACTTTTTTTTAGCGTTTTTTCAACACTAACAATAATGTAAAAACTAATGGGAGAAGAAAGAGGCAAAGGAGCAAAGAGTTAAGGGCACGTTCACAAAACAATTTTAAACATGGATTTTTTGGGTTGAAACATTTTCATTAAAAAAGTGTAAAGGCCACGTCACACGCATCAATCTTGTGAGCGATATTGTTAGCGATCACATGCACGCGCGATCGCTAACAATATCGCTCACATCGTTGGTGAGCTGTCACACAGACAGACTCACCAGCGATGTGGAGCAGCGAGATCGCTGGTAACTATGGTACACATCGGGTTACTAGGCGCCGCGCGGCGCTTAGTAACCCGACGTTTACTATAGATACCATCTCCCAGCATAGGCTCTGCCGCTGGGAGATCGTTCATCGTGGTGTCACACACCACGATGAGGCAGATTGATCAAGTGATTATCGCTTGATATGAGCTCCGGCTCACAAATCTGCGATCAAACAATCAAGCGATTTTACATTGTAAAATCGCTTGCTTACACGCAGCGATTCACAAACGATATCGCTTAAGCGATCAAAAAAGCAGGTCGCTTAAGCGATATCGTTCAAGAAATTGAAGCGTGTGACGTGGCCTTAAAAATTAAGGTTTTGTTTTTCCTTTTCAAGCACAGACAACCCAAGAATTAACATTTTGTTCTTTTTTCCCCTCACTGAGAAAACATATGGAAATAAGCTACTGCATGTGCATGTTTAGTTTCCCCTTTAAAGTGTAACCGCCGTTTACATTTTTATTTAATAATAATGTAGAGCAAGTGATTATAATTAATATACTTCATAAATATAATCTGGAAGCCTTATACAGTAGATCTATGGGCAGCGCTGCCCATACATCTACTGTAAATGTCTTCAGGACCTCAGACAGCGGTGCACATTGTGTAGCAATAGCTATAGTATGTGCGCTGCTCTGAGGAGCCCGGCGCTTTCATTCATAAAACTGTACAACAGCTGACAGGAGTCAGCTGCTGTACATAACAGAGTACAGCATTATATGCCCATCTGAGTGGGTGGAAGGTCTCTAAGGGGACTGGGCACCCCCTAGAGACATTATACAAACATTTATTTATTAAATTAAAGGTTTACCAAAGCACAGAACACTTTGCTTATCCCGGTGGCAGCAGGGATGAGCAAACTATCCGGTAAATGGATTGCTCAGAATTACACATCTTGAGCAATCCGGTTACCGGATTGCGGCTTCAGCAATCCGGCTCCCGGATTGCTGAATGTCAGAAGACAATTGCGTTCAGCCAAAAATTGGGCTGAAAAGTCTCCCCCTCGGCTTATACACGGGTCAATACGGTGGTGGGGGCTGGGGAGGCTGGAGGAGGCGAGGGGACACTGCTGTATGAGCGCCCCGTCACGTGGGGCCGCTCATTATATATGCACTGCTTCCCCCTGTCAATCAGCAGCAGGGGGAAGCAGTGCATATCTAATATATGGCCCCCAAATGCTGGCACTCGCCCCCCTCCTTGTAAGGCCCCCCCTGCTGCTTAACTTACCATCCCTGGTCTTCTGCACAGCGCCGGTCTTCTGTGCTCCGTCCTCCATGCTCCCGTCCTCGCTGCATCCGGGGTCCCCGGCCGTCGCAGTAACAATGACGTCATCTTTGCTGCGACGGCCGGGGACCCCGGATGCAGCGAGGACGGGAGCATGGAGGACGGAGCACAGAAGACCGGCGCTGTGCAGAAGACCAGGGATGGTAAGTTAAGCAGCAGGGGGGGTCCTTACAAGGAGGGGGCGAGTGCCAGCATTTGGGGGCCTGTATACCCCTGGGGCTGCGATATACCCCTGGGGCTGCTGTATACCACACCACTGGGGCTGCTATATACCACTGGGGCTGCTATATACCCCTGGGGCTGCTATATACCACACCACTGGGGCTGCTATATACCCCTGGGGCTGCTATATACCCCTGGGGCTGCTATATACCACACCACTGGGGCTGCTATATACCCCTGGGGCTGCTATATACCCCTGGGGCTGCTGTATACCACACCACTGGGGCTGCTATATACCACTGGGGCTGCTGTATACCACACCACTGGGGCTGCTATATACCACTGGGGCTGCTATATACCACACCACTGGGGCTGCTATATACCACTGGGGCTGCTATATACAACTGGGGCTGCTATATACCACACCACTGGGGCTGCTATATACCACTTGGGCTGCTATATACCACTGGGGCTGCTATATACCACTGGGGCTGCTGTATATACTGCTGCAGCCTGTATATACCACTGGAAGGCTGCTGTAATACTGTTGGGGTCTGTATATACCACTGGGGAGGCTGCTGTATACCACTGGGGCTGCTGTATACCACACCACTGGGCTGCTGTATACCACTGGGGCTGCTGCATACCACTGAGGCTGCTGTATATACTGCTGGAGCCTGTATATACCACTGGGCAGGCTTCTGTAATACTGTTGGGGTCTGTATATACCACTGGGGAGGCTGCTGTATACCACTGGGGCTGCTGTATATACTGCTGGGGCCTGTATATACCACTGGGGAGGCTGCTGTAATACTGATGGGGCCTGTATATACCACTGGGGAGGCTGCTGTATACTACCACTGGGGAGGCTGCTGTATACTACCATTGGGGAGGGCCTGTACCACACTGCTGGGGTCCACCCTCGGCTTATACACGAGTCAATAGGTTTTCCCAGGAATTGGGGGCAAAAGTAGGGGGGTCGGCTTATACACAGGTCGGCTTATACACGAGTATATACGGTAATGCAAAACACCTGCAAAGGCTTAGTAAGCATTTAAAATAGTCCCTTAGGCTAGGCTCACACATGCCATGCGTTTTTTTTGGTGTCTTAAAAAAACGCATGCGTTTTTCCATGCTTTTTTACATTTCTGTATGTGTTTTTTAAGGTGTTTTTTGACACCCTGCATTTTTCCATGCGTTTTTGAATCAGCATCAAAAAATACTGCAAGCTGCGTTCTTTGGTGCATTTTTAAAAATGCATGTGTTTTTTAACATGGGCCCTATGGGAAACGACTGGCACTTTAGGCATGTGTATTTGCTATTGGGGCATGCGTTTTTGCTATTGGGGCATGCGTTTTTTGCATGGGGACCCATGGGTGCGTTTGTACATGCGATTTTAGAAAACGCAGGTCTCAAAAAAAGCAAGTGAAATATGCATGTTTGACCCTAGCCTTTCCCTGGTTCAGTAGCCTACCCAATCATGGGGAAGACTGCTGATTTGACAAATGTCCAGAAGGCAGCAGTCATTGACACACTTCAAAAGGAGGGTAAGGTACAAAAAGTCATTGCTAAAGATGCTGGCTGTTGACAGAGTGCTGCATCCAAGCATATTAATGAAAAAAAGTTAAGTGCAAGGAAAAAGTGTGATAGAAAGAGATGCACAAGCAAGCGGGACAACCGCAGCCTTGCAAGGATATTTAAGAAAAGACCATACAAAAATTTGGGGGAGATTTACAAGGAGTGGACTGCTGCTGGAGTCAGTGCTTCAAGAGCCACCACACACAGACGTATCCAGGACATGGGCTACAACAGTCACATTTCTTGCCTTTAAGCCATAATCATCAACATTTACAGAAATAAACACTTGAAATAGATCACTCTGTGTGTAATGATTCTATATAATATATGTCTTTCACTTTATGAATTGAATTACTGAAATAATCTTTTTGATGATATTCTATTTTAATTATTACTATTATTATTATTATTATTCTGTACTGTGGACTTATGAGTTAACATTAAAACAACTATTTCAAGGGTGAACTATTTTAGTTTGTAAAGCAAGGCAAAAAGGGATATCTCCTTTAAAATAGAAAATGTAAACATAAAAAAAGATTGTACACTGGGCCTTGCCTAAGCGGTGTCTAGTTTGGGGTTCTCGGAAAGATAACAAGAGCTGGGACTACTATAACAGATGTGGGATCGTTCTAGTAATTTCTCACTAAGGGAATATTATTACTGGGGGAAAAAGGGGTTTGGGAATTGATGACCTGAGAATAGTAGGACTGTCCACTGATTAAAACCCGATTCTGTGGTTTGATGAATTTTTAAGAAGGTTTGCATTTTTTAAAAGAAGCTACATAAATAATTTATCATTGGCAAAAGCAATGCAGTGTTCTTCTTGATTCATCTCAAGCTGATCCTTGCACCTTGACGATGCGGGCAATGGTGTTGGAACATGGTGGGTTTTTGAGGAAGGAAAGAAGAAAAAAAAAGAAGACTTCATTGTCCAATGGGTAGCACACAATGGAATATAGTATTGTAAGGGAGTGACCTCAAATCCTTAAGATCAAAAGAATTGTATTGCACCTAAAGGGAAACAGATGAGTTCTGGTTAAACGTATGAACATGGTATAAACACATCTATAGAATAGTTGCCCATAGTAAGAAAAATATCAGCCAATAATTTAACCAAGCAAGGATTGGACGCGTTGAATATTAGTCATCTTATTGGGGGTTTATTTCCCAAGGGCTTCTACAATAACGCTGCACGGTCATCTCAGATGTGGCTAATGCATTTAGGAGCTCAGTGAGAATGACTATTGCTTATACAAGCACTGGGATGACATCTGTCCATAGGAAGGTGGAAAGAGAGATTAGATAGATAGATAGATAGATAGATAGATAGATAGATAGATAGATAGATAGATAGATAGATCTGCACAGCACTCAAGACATAGTGTGAACTGGTGCAAGCTGCGACGCTGGAACAAACAACCAGAAAAAATTCACTGCAGCACTCAGCTACTACCAAGAATGCACACATGCTAACAAGCGGTCTATATATGAGGAAAAAATTAAAACTTATGTTTTTTTCAAAAAACTCAACATTCTTATTTTTTTATTTTCTGGGGTTCTTGGTACATATATTGGCCAATATCTGTTTGCTCATCAACCACGCTATGTTTTGATTGCTGTGCAGTTTTTTTCTGCTTATGTCTAATAGGTGGAGTTGCTGGCTCCATAGCTGCACTTAGCACCCTCATCTCCCCAGGTGGTCTAAGGTTGAGATGGTGTCCACCCACTTAGAGGTGGGACAGGGAGGACAAGGAGGACATGGATGTCAGCGTAGGACTCATCAGATCTGGGGTCACCCTGGAGTGGTTGATGAGCAAACAGATATTGGCCAATTTATGTACCAAGAACCCCAGCAAATAAAAAAATAAGAATATTGAGTTTTTTGAAAAAACATACGGTAAGTTTTTAATTTTGTCCTCATATATAAACCGCTTATTAGGTGTTGCAGAGAATTTTCTCTAGATAGATAGATAGATAGATAGATAGATAGATAGATAGATAGATGAAAAATGGATGGAAGCACTTCCTCCATAAATAAACATGTGGATTTATTAATCCAGGACTGCAAGGTTTCAGCAGATTTGTCCACCTTTGTCAAGCAGGCTGAGAAATCTGCCAAAACGTTGCAGTTCTAGGAAATAAATCCACATGTTTATTTATGAAGGAAGTGCTGCTGTACATTTTTTCATCTAATATTGAAACCTATGGATTCGTGTTATGGGGGCTTGCACCCAAAACGTTAATTTTTTGTGCTGTTCCATTTTTTCCTAGATAGATAGAGCAGATGTCTTGATGTACAGAGCACCAAATTAATTAAGCCACTTAATAAATTTGGTGCCCCTTCTAAGTGACATGAGCCTCCTTGCACTGCACCAGAAATGCTACTCCAGTCAATAACTGGAGTAACATTTCTGATGTAGAAACCATTGGTACACTTGATAAATTCAGGTGGCATAGCCATACCCCATCCGACCCCCAGCTGCTCCAAAGCTCAGTGTCCTTTGGCAGAGATGATCATGGTGGCGTGAAATCAACAAAACTTACAACAATTTTGCACAACTCCTCATTGCACAAAATATTGCAACTTTTAAAAACTTTCACACTGGTTATGTGGCGTAAATACGTTGATGAATTAACCCTGTGCATATTTATTTCTAAGTGAGTACATTGCTTCTGCCTACATATTGTGAATTTTCTATTACATACCACTCCTGACATCAGCACCATGCACTTTGTCCTCATTCCTCTTTGGCCAGGTCCATCCTTTGTTTCAATTATTTAACCAGGCTCAAAGAGTGGGATGCCACCTGAGTATTTAGATAGTTGGTGTCCTGCCACTAATTAGTGTTAAGAATTTCTTCCAGATAAGCTATCAGTATTCCAGCACTGCTACATCTTCCATCGCTATCTACTACATCAGTCATTGTCATTCCAGCTCTGCTGCTTTGGTTAATGCTGCTTCAGATATGCTACATTAAGGCTGCTTTCACATCTGTGTTATTGACAATTCAGTCAGATCAGGCAAACCTGAACTTTTGGTTTGCCTGATATGCCGTCTTGCAAATCCGGCGGAATTCCGCCTTTTTTGCAAAAAGCAGAGGCGCCCCACTTGTGGCACACTTGCGCCAAGATTGCACTTGTGCTTAATGCATTGTAAAGGGACCTCTAGACATGTGCGGAGACTCACATTTTCGCTGCGATCCCGCAATTCCGACACTTTTGTAGCCAGACGAAAACCACTGCTAGTGGCGGTTTTCATCCAGCGCCAGAGGTGCCGGAAGTGCCGGGTCACAGTCAACACCACAAGTCTCTGCACATGTCAGGAGGTCCCTTTACAATGCATTAGCACAAGCACAACCTTGGCGCAAGTGTGACGTATTGCGTTTTTGCAAAAACGGCGGATTTCTGTCAGATTTGCAAAAACGCAGATGTAAAAGCACCCTAAGTTATTGCTGTTCCAGATCTGTCCTCACTATTTCAGTTCGCTACTCCAGTTTGGAAACTCCTCGGTAGCCCATTATAGCTATGCTACCCCTTCACCTCAATTGAGTCATCCTTCTGCACCAACACTACCAGTCTACGATGCCAAAAAAGAGCTTGCCCAGACCAAGGGCACCAAGGATCCTCCAAATCAGATGAGACGTAGCTTTGTTAGAGTGAAGAAGGATGGGGTCATTAACAGCGGCTAAGAAAGATGAAGAAAGCACGATGATTTACCAATGGCTTATACTCTCTGTTGGATTATGAAAGGTTCTGCAATAAAGATGATGCCTGTAAACAACAAACCACCATTCAGCATTCGATTGCATCTTTGGTAAAAATGTCTTACTTTTGCATTTTACCAGGTCAAAGTACAACATTGGGGTTTTGTCCAGAGCATAGATTGTAAGCAATGCTATATATATATATATATATATATGTATGTATGCGTGCGGGTGTGTGTGAGTCACGCTCAAGCAAGGGAACACCCAGCGCAACACAGAGGTACAACAGGGACGGAAAAGGGGGAGGAAGGCCCTAACGGTAGGGAGAGGAGAGATGGGTCATTATCTGACACTAACCTGGGTCTGCACCCTGCACTCTCTAACATACCTATGACAGTCTTTCCACCATTGCCATCACATGCCTAATCCCTGAATGGTGCCAAGGCTAGTGAGTGCACTAGTTGTCACCTGTACTGTAAAAGCCAGGGTAATAAAACAGACAGGGGAACATAAACAGAAAGGTTATACACTGACTTCAACTTAAACCACCTGTTGGGTTATAAAGGTTTCTACTATGAAAAGTACACCTGTAAACCACTCCCATCGCTTACAATGGATAACCAATTTTCTATGTCTACTCACTCCCACAAAATAATTACATTTCTTTCAATATTAAGACAGCAATTTCTACAAGATTTGAACCAATGTGCCCCCCCCCACCTTAATTGGTGCAGTAGTTCTTGACAAGTATGAATAATACAAATCCATTGGGATCACAAGTCCCTAAATATATAAGGAGCTGAGGATGAATTTTTCCTTTACTTCATGGTATTCTTCCGTATCTATACATACAGTTATGGATATTATGTGTGACAGATGAGTATCTGGAAAAATGAAACCTGCTAATTCAATTTGATGTTATTCATGTGTATAAATATCCATCTGTGTCGAAGGGTTGAAACCTGTCACGCATCATGTCAAAGTCCATGTGGGCTGCAGGGGTTAAAGACTGGAGCCTCCGCCACCGAGTGTGTCAGTGACACTCTTTTAGCCAGAACAAAGTATCTCTATCATTTCTTTCCTTGCACAATTCACATCTCATCTCAGCTCCATGTGCTTCTGAAATGAAGCTGTCACTCATGTTTGTACAGGGACCTGTCAATCAAGCATTGAGTCTTTTCATTGTAATGGGTCAGCTTGGGTGCCCTCTCAAAGAAGACTCCGTAGCAGAGGGGTTTTATTCTTTCCATAGGAATTCTGAATTTTAATGAAACTCCAAATCTCTCAATAAAGGCTGGGGCAGAAACCCTAATCCATCCACACCTGACTTGAAATCTGTATTTTATTTTTCATTCTCTCTGCCTTGTATGTATCATGAGAGATTTTAGAAAGGGATATTCTATATCGAGCAGGCAAAGAAATTGTAGATAATATGTTAATATTTTAGTTAGAGTGAATACCATTAGCAAATGCTTATACTTCTGTTTGCACAGATGTGCCAACTATATAACAAATTGTAAGAAATATACAAATTATTAAAGTATTTTATATATAGTATCTAGTATATAGTATTTGTATTGTAAGCAATTGTTAACTATTACGAAATAATTTAAATTAAGAAAAACTCATTTGGTGTAGTTTGTTCCAGTAGGGCTGAGTGCACACGTTGCGATGTCATATTTTTTATGTGTTTTTTCAGTGCAGATTTGTCACAAAATCTGAAGGGTTTCTTAATACTAGCAAAGTGAATAAGAACCCTAAAGTCTCATTCACACGTTGAGTATTTTCTCCTTGCAGATTTAATTCTGCAAGATATCAATTCTTTCAGAGTTTTTGCTGCAGATTTCAACCATACTAATGAACGGGAAAAACCTACACCAAAAATACAAGGTTAAAAACTCATTAAAAATGACAGGGAAAAAACTAGCGTTTTTGGTGCAGTGTTTTTCCCAGGAAGAGATGCAGAAATGGTGAACGACTTTTTCACCAAATACTTAAAGGAGTTGTCCATTAATAGGACAACCCCTTCTGATTCCACTTATCCCACCCAGGTAAATAAAAGAGCAAATACTCACCTCCCATGCTGGCGCTGTTCCAGCTCTGTCAGTAATCATGGCATTGTGAGTAAGACCCCTTTCACATCAGCATTTCTGTCCTGATCCAACAGATCAGGATAGAAGACTGCATCTGCCGAATCTGCCGCCTAACGGCCGCACTTGCGGCAAGTTTCATGCATTCTCTATGGTGCTTGCGGCAAGTGCGGTATTGCCATGATCCGGCACTTGCAGCAATTGTGGCCGCAAAATAAACCGCAATACCACCCTTGCTGCAAGCCCCATATTGAATGCATGGGGCTTGCCGGAAGCGTACCGGAAGTGCAGCCGTTAGACGGCAGATACGGTTTTCTGTCCGGATCTGCCGGTTCTGGACAGAACACTTTTGGTCCAAAAGCAGAGAGACGGAAGCCAAAGGTGATTGGACACAGGGCTCGAGTGATGTCAAAATGTCCCGTGAGCCTCAAACTAAGATTACCCACAGAGCTGGAACAGCATCAGTTCAGCAGGTGAGTAAAGGCTCTCATATTTTACCTGGTAGGCATGTGGAATAAGAAGTTGTCCTAGTAGTGGACCACCCCTTTTGTGGCACCCCTGAGGTTCCAGTCACCACAAAAGGTAATGCACTATAGCCAGAGGTGCAGTACCCCCACCCCAGGTAAGGAGGTGGCACTACCCGGCACCCACACACCTGCACCCAACACTAGCCACTCCAGCCCAGGAAGATGGAGGGAGCTCTCGTACCTCATCCCTGTCTGGAGACAGGGGCTTAGATAGGGAGTTGAGTGGACCAGTAGGACAGAAGGAGCTTTAAAAAGAACCAATCAGAAAGAAGCATGGTAGTAAAGTGGGACAGTGACAGTTTTAAATAGAAGAAACATTTAGAAGAATTCAGTCAGAGAGTCTCTGAGGAGACAGAAGGAGTTCAGTCAGTCAGGTAGTCAGTTAGAGGAAGATAGAGAGGGCAGACGCTCAGTGAGTTACACAAGGGGACTGGAGCCAGAGGAGCTCATTCCTGGAAGGAGAGAGCTGTGCAAAAGTTCCAGAGACAAGCAGAGGTCTCAAGGACCCGGGAAGTGAGAAATCCACACATGGGGCCCGCTTCTATTGCCGGTTGCAGGGTCGCAAAGGGTACCAGGCCCAGAAAAGTTGGCTGACTGCAGAACTCAGTTAACAATCCGGAGGCGACTGTGACTTCAGGTAAGCTGCCAAAATCCACACTTAATCACTGAGAAGGTGGCTGCATAGGGCCAAGGGACTCAAAGAAGCTTGCCTGTGAGGGTCCGAGGCCACTGAATCAGGATACTGAGTGTGAGATGCCGGGCAGTAGGGAGCAAGCCAGCACAGGGAAAACAACCCAGTGAGGTACATAAAAAGGTGGTACCAGTCAAGTGCCAGCAATCTACCTGGGAGTGGCTGGATCCCTGGCTTGGAGGACACAGCACCTGGCTGGTTGTTGAAACCAAGAACTGTGAGCAAACTGTGGAAATTGCACCCTGCTGTGTCCTCGAAGTATTTACTGCATCACCTGCCCTGCACTAGATTTATAACATCTGCTAATTGACTTTATAACTGCCCTGGGGCCACGCTCTACCCGTGGAGAGCAATAACAATTCTGCTGCTCCATCAACCGCCCCAGTGGATCTGTACCGCAGCGTCAGCCATCCATCTAATTGCCGAGAACCATGGGTGGTGTCATGACTTTATTCCCCATATAAACTATTTTCCCAATTTTATTTGCACTGCCGAGGCCACGGAGCCAGGTGAGCCATTTTGACATCCCCAAGAGAACTAAGGGCCCGATTCCGAGTGTCCCACTGCCCTGGCGGGTAATCCACCTTAACATATTCATTTACCCAACAAAGTATTCTCACTTGGTAGCTTTGCCATGAAATTCACCTTTTATAGCAACATCAGCTTTTATTAGTTTGAGTTGCATGTTTAGATCAGGGGCGGAGTTATCATTGGTGCAACCTGTTCAGTCACACAGGGACCCAAAGGGTTACAAAGCTCATTTCTACCTCCAAAGCAGGAGGAATTGTGCATTATAAGGAGCTACTTTACCACAAAGAGTCCTCATATTGTTTTTGCTGAGGAGCCCTCTACTGTCTGTGTTCACCAGTGGTGTAGACTACATGTACAGTTGTGGCCAAAAGTATTGACACCCCTGCAATTCTGTCAGATAATACTCAGTTTCTTCCTGAAAATGACTGCAATCACAAATTCTTTGGTATTATTATCTTCATTTACGTATATACTCGTGTATAAGCCGACCCGTGTATAAGCCGACCCCCTACTTTTGCCCCAAAAATCTGGAAAAACCTATTGACTCGTGTATAAGCCGAGGGTGGACCCACAGAACAGGTATACAGCCCCCAGCAGTGTGGTATACAGGCCCCCCAGTGGTAGTATACAGCAGCCCCAGTGGTGTATACAGATTCCCCAGCAGCCCCAGTGGTAGTATACAGATTCCCAGCAGCCCCAGTGGTAGTATACAGGACCCCAGCAGCCCAGTGGTAGTATACAGATTCCCCAGCAGCCCCAGTGGTAGTATACAGGAGCCCCAGCAGCCCCAGTGGTAGTATACAGCAGCCCCAGTGGTAGTATACAGGAGCCCCAGCAGCCCCAGTGGTAGTATACAGGAGCCCCAGCAGCCTTAGTGGTAGTATACAGGAGCCCCAGCAGCCCCAGTGGTAGTATACAGGAGCCCCAGCAGCCCCAGTGGTAGTATACAGGAGCCCCAGCAGCCCCAGTGGTAGTATACAGCAGCCCCAGTGGTAGTATACAGGAGCCCCAGCAGCCCCAGTGGTAGTATACAGCAGCCCCAGTGGTATACAGCAGGCCCCCAGGGGTACATATAGCAGCCCCCAGGGGGTACCCAGCAGCCCCCTGGGGGTACCAACAGCCCCTGGGGGTACCAACAGCCCCCAGGGGGTACCCAGCAGCCCCCAGGGGGTACCCAGCAGCCCCCTGGGGGTACCAACAGCCCCCAGGGGGTACCAACAGCCCCCAAGGGTACCCAGCAGCCCCTGGGGGTACTAACAGCCCCCAGGGGGTACCAACAGCCCCCAGGGGGTACCCAGCAGCCCCCATGGGGTACCCAGCAGCCCCCTGGGGGTACCAACAGCCACCAAAAGCTGGCACTGTCCCCCCTTGTAAGGCCTCCCCCCCGCTGCTTATACATTACCATCCCGGTGTTCTGATTGGCGCCGCTCCTCGGTGCTGCGTCTTCATCCTCCCGTCCGCGCTGGCTGCATCCAGGATCTCCGGCGGTCGCGCGATGACGTCATATCGCTGCGACAGCCGGAGAACCCGGATGCAGCCAGCGCAGACGGGAGGATGAAGACGCAGCACCGAGGAGCGGCGCCGATCAGAACACCGGGATGGTAATGTATAAGCAGCGGGGGGGGGCCCTTACAAGGGGGGACAGTGCCAGCTTTTGGGGTGCCATATGCACTGCTTCCCCCTGCCGCTGATTGACAGGGGGAAGCAGTGCATATATAATGAGCGGCCCCACGTGACGGGGCGCTCATACAGCAGCCCCCCCCGCCTCCTCCAGCCTCCACAGCCCCCGGGACACAGCCCCCCCGTATATGACCCGTGTATAAGCCGAGGGGGGGACTTTTCAGCCCAAATTTTGGGCTGAAAAACTCGGCTTATACACAAGTATATACGGTAATTTGTCTTCAATGAAAAAACACAAAAAGAATTGTCCTAAAGCCAAACTGGATATAATTCCACACCAAACATAAAAAAGGGTGTGGACAAAAGTATTGGCACTGTTAGAAAAATCATGTGATGCTTCTCTAATTTGTGTAATTAACAGCACCTGTAATTTACCTGTGGCACCTAACAGGTGTTGGCAATAACTAAATCACACTTGCAGCCAGTTGACATGGATTAAAGTTGACTCAACCTCTGTCCTGTGTCCTTGTGTGTACCACATTGAGCATGGAGAAAAGAAAGAAGACCAAAGAACTGTCTGAGGACTTGAGAAACCAAAAGCATGAGCAATCTCAAGGCTACAAGTCCATCTCCAAAGACCTGAATGTTCCTGTGTCTACCGTGCGCAGTGTCATCAAGAAGTTTAAAGCCCATGGCACTGTGGCTAACCTCCCTAGATGTGGATGGAAAAGAAAAATTGACGAGAGATTTCAACGCAAGATTGTGCGGATGGTGGATAAAGAACCTCAACTAACATCCAAACAAGTTCAAGCTGCCCTGCAGTCCGAGGGTACAACAGTGTCAACCCGTACTATCCGTCGGCGTCTGAATGAAAAGGGACTGTATGGTAGGATACCCAGGAAGACCCCACTTCTTACCCCGAGACATAAAAAAGCCAGGCTGGAGTTTGCCAAAACTTACCTGAGAAAGCCTAAAATGTTTTGGAAGAATGTTCTCTGGTCAGATGAGACAAAAGTAGAGCTTTTTGGGCAAAGGCATCAACATAGAGTTTACAGGAGAAAAAAAGAGGCATTCAAAGAAAACAAGACGGTCCCTACAGTTAAACATGGCGGAGGTTCACTGATGTTTTGGGGTTGCTTTGCTGCCTCTGGCACTGGACTGCTTGACCGTGTGCATGGCATTATGAAGTCTGAAGACTACCAACAAATTTTGCAGCATAATGTAGGGCCAGTGTGAGAAAGCTGGGTCTCCCTCAGAGGTCATGGGTCTTCCAGCAGGACAATGACCCAAACACACTTTAAAAAGCACTAGAAAATGGTTTGAGAGAAAGCACTGGAGACTTCTAAGGTGGCCAGCAATGAGTCCAGACCTGAATCCATAGAACACCTGTGAAAGATCTAAAATGACAGTTTGGAGAAGGCACCCTTCAAATATCAAGGACCTGGAGCAGTTTGCCAAGAAGAATGGTCTAAAATTCCAGCAGAGCATTGTAAGAAACTCATTGATGGTTACCGGAAGCGGTTGATCGCAGTTATTTTGGCTAAAGGTTGTGCAACCAAGTATTAGACTGAGGTGCCAATATTTGTCGGGCCATTTTTGCAGTTTTGTGTGAAATGATCAATGTTTTGTTTTTGCTTCATTCTCTTTTGTGCTTTTTCATTTAAGACAAATTAAATGAAGATAATAATACCAAAGAATTTGTGATTGCAATCATTTTCAGGAAGAAACTGAGTATTATCTAACAGAATTGCAGGGGTTTCAATACTTTTGGCCACCACTGTACATGGTATTGGTTTGCACCAATCTTTGCCACATTTTGCCCTTTAGTGCTTCTTTTCTCTTTAACATAGCAATAACATGCAAATAGTGTGACGTTCTAACTAATGGGATTATACCCACTTATATATGCACTTTTTGGATGTAACTGTTAAATTATCACTTTATATAATTTTCTTTCTTATATTATGTGTTGCAAACTTTGTCTATAAAAGATGCACAGTTTATGGTATATTAGTGTACAGTTTTGTTCCACAAATAGGAAATCTCACATAATCCCAATCTGAACTCATCTGCAGACAGCTGTTTCAGGATGTTTGCCCCTAAACAGTACAATCCAGAGTACTGGTTGGCTGGAAGAGATGTCTATTCATGCTGCTCAGGTAGGTAGTGATTATTATTAAAGAGACCCAGCTGTTGTATAGAGACTTACAGACTCCTTAAGAAAAGGTATAGACAATTGTTTTTATTTAGAAGGAAGAAAACTATTTTATATCACTTAAAGGAGATACCTAACTGCAGAAAGCTGTTTCAAGATTTTTGTCCTCATCAGTACAAAACAGACTACTGGTTAGTTGAATGACACAACTCCTTTTTAAAGACATGATTTGGCTTATGCGAGATGCTTCTTTTTCTTCTGGTGGAAGACTAATTTGCATACATGTTGAGCTATGAACATTAGCTCTGATGGCATCTTTGGTAAAAGTGTCTAAGGCTCCTTTCACATTAGCGGTTTACGCTGATGTGCGGCAGATTCGGCAGGTGGCGCCGCATCTCCTGGATCCACCGCCTAACGACCGACTTGTGGCCCGGATCCGGCAAGCCCCATGCATTGGCTATGGGGCTTGTGGTCCTGTGCGGCAAGTGCGTTTCTGCTGGATGCGGCAGATCTGACACTTGCGGCTGCAAAAATAAACTTGAAGCAGGGTTTTTTTTTTACTTCAAGTGCCAGATCTGCCACATTTGGTGGAACCGCACTGGTCCGCAAGCCCCATAGACAATGCATGTTGCTTGCCGGATCCGGGCCACAAGTCAGCCATTAGGAGGTAGATGCAGCACCACCTGCCGGATCTGTCGCACATCAGCGTAAACCGCTAATGTGAAAGGGCCCTTACTTTTACATTTTTGAAGTCAATGTGTAACATTGGGATTATATCCAGAGCAAAGTTGCAAGCAATGCTTGCTCCTGATTAAGTGTAGATCTGTGTATTTATATGTGTCACACTCAGGCAAGAAAATCCTTGGTACAGAAGTAAACAGGGATGGAAAAAGGGATGGAAGGTCCTAACAGTAGGAAGAGGGGTCACCACCTAACACTAAACCGTGTCTGCACCTTGCGCTCCCTAACGTCCATATGCGGGTCCTTCCCCTCACCACTGTAATATGCCTAGTCCTTGTGCTGTCCCTGCACTCACCCTAAATAGTGCTAATGCTGGTGAGTGCACTAATTGTCACCTATACTTTAAAAAGAAACAATGGAAGGAAGACAGACAGGCGAACATAGAAAAGATAGCAATCACCATGGCTGCAGACAACAGGACACCAGGAAATAAACAGACTTCCTCTCTCCACAGTGGTTAGTTCAGAATGGTGATATTCTATAATCAACCTCAGGTGATGGAACATGTGAAGATTTAAGGTGGAGGGGAGTGGTCACAAACCAACAGTTCCTTAGCCCTTGTTGCACCAAAAGAATGCAACTACATTTATTACCCAGAGTCTCACAAGACAATGTAAGACTCAGATCCCAAAACTGTCGCAAGTCTCCCAAAGATAGGAGACCCTCATGACAATATGCAACTGATTGCCAAAAACATACTCTGTGTGAAGCAAGGTTGTGGGTGGAAAGGGGATTCGTAATACCATAACTTAATTAAGGAATGTTACGATACAGTAGCTACTCGTAGATTCATGTATAAAGTTCTCTTTTTAATAAACATTAGAAAGCAGAGTCTCTATATATACATTATTCAATCCATGTTTCGGAGTAAGTTGCTAATTTGTCATTTCGTGGGGATACAATTCTATTAAATATGGTAGCTACTTAATATAAGTATTGGTAGGAGTAGTCTTAGTAATAGTAGTATTAGTAGTAATATTTATTGGTATTTTCTAAAACTTTCTGGTAGAAGAATTCCAATACTGAAAAGTTTTTTCTAAATTATATAATGAAGAGCTGAGTTGAAATGGTTCAGTAAAGTATAGAGTTCGCATTGATATCTATACATAAACTCCTGAACGTTCAGCTTCCATCTTTTCTAAATGTTTTAATTGCCTTTCATCTCATGTATATCTGAGACATGACTTCAAACTAAATCCAAACAAACTCAGTTCATTATCTTCCTTTCTACATTTAAAAAAAAACTTTTACTTTATCTTTTACTGTTAATGGAGCTACTATTGAAGTCTTGGCAATACCCTTGACCCAACCTTTTGTTTTATACTCTCAGTCACAACTTCTCTAAAGTTGGCTATACTTTAGATAACTTTTGACTAATCGCTTGTTTTGCCCACAGCTATCCCATCCAATCCTACTGTATACATTTAAGTTTGTCAAACATTCAAGTATTTTTCAAAATCATCATCCACAGAAGAAAGTCTAGTGTTCCTATGAAATTGTCAGGTATGGCCAATATTAGTTTACTAATCAACCTGCTGCCTTAATCTCAGTAACATCTCCAAGTTAATGTATTGACAACACCCTTAAAAGGAACTTGTCAAATTTTTCAACCCCCAAACTATCCCCATGTCGTTATTTAATCCTTAATTTACTGACTAACCCTGTGGTGGCCGTGGGGTACTATGAACCGGGCATGTGGACGTTGCTGGGGATGTCAGGGCGGCGTGACCTGGTCCGTGGCCCCGGAGTGGTCAATCAAAAGGGGAAAGGAGACTTCTTTGGGAAGTGGTAATAAGGAAAGGTGGCTTCACAGGAAAAGGTTACTAGACCTGGGAATGCTTGTTCACGTGATGCCACACATGGGTTGCGGCTAGTGGTGGCTGCTACACAGTTCCTCTGGGGTCAGTGATCAACAGCTTGGTTGGAAAGGCCTCTATGGGTAAGGCTGACCCCAGGGCAGCAGATGTTACTAAGTGATTTGGGGCTGATGTTCCAGCGCAGGGTTGATAGCGCAACAAGAAAGTCACAGACACAGCAGGGTGCAGTTTCAAGATGTTTACTCACAGTTTTGTCATTCCCAGTTACAGCAGTCATCACTATTGCAACAACCCGCTGAGCACTGAGTCCTTGGAGGAGGAGAAGGGCAGCCAGCTAACTCCTGGGTAATGTGGTGGAATTCAACCGGTACCCCCTTTTACTGTCCTTTCACGGTCGTCTCTTCTTCTGCACTTGCTTCACCCTCATACCCTACACCTTACACACAGTGCCCCAAGCTAGTGGTCCTGGGCATTCGTAGGGTTATTTCAGTGCCAGTCCCTTGACCCTACATGGCCACCTTTTCTGTGGGTGTGTGCAGTTCCGACTGCAGCACTTGGAGATACCACAGCCTCCGGGTCACTAGATGAGCCTTTTTGTTCTTCACTAGTCTGGGGCCCAGTCCCCCTAACTCTGCAGCCTGGTCCCTCCACACGGTCTTGGTTGGTGTGGATGTGGGTGTCCCGGGTGGATTGCTCACTACCCAATCCCCTGGGACCCCTTCCATCTTCTGAAGCACCCTCTCTCTTTCTCTCAGCTCCTCTGTCTGGTCTTGCCTCTCTCCAGTCTTAGGACAAGCTCCCACCAGCTCCAGTCCTCAGGACATCTCCTTCTAGATGTTGTCCCTCTCTGACAGACACTCTGGTTCTCACAGACTCCATAAGCTTTTGCCAGCCACCCATCAACTGTCTTCTAGATGTTTCTCTCATCCTTTTATACTGTCTGTCACGTGTCCTGCATCACTATCGTGTGTCCTCCCTGGCTTCACTCCCATCCTGGGTGCTCCCCTAAACACTGTTGTCCACCCAACCCTACTACCTTGGGTCCTCCTCTCCACACAGAATCAGGGACAGTGCTCTCCCTTAGGAGCATTCTCGCCCTAACCCTGACCTGGAGTGGTGTAGTGCTGAGCTGGGTGTATGGATAACGGTCAGTGTACCCTCCTTACCTGAGAATGGGGTACTACACCTCTGGCTGGCGTGCAGAACCTCTGTGGTGACTAGCCACAATACTTTCTAATAAGTCACTATTATATATTCAAACAAGTTCATGTTATTATGCCCCTTGGTGTCAGCTCTTTTTAGATGTCTGCCAATGTGTATTCCAACCAAGTACACGCTCCCCGGCTTCATTGATGCACAGTGCGGCAGTGATGCCTGACTCGGCCATATCGGCCTTATTTTACCTCCAGCACTTGCATATTGCGGCTAGCTTTGTCCAACATCACTATTACCTCTCTCGGCACATGAAGTGTCCTTTAGAAGGTGGGTTGCATATACGCAGATTAAGTCAGTAAAGCAGAAGATTTCAAAATCCCAGCATTGGCGCTGCTCTAGCAAATCATATCACTCACATCTACATGGGTGTGATATTATGAGCTGTGGAATAATGAGTATAGGAAAATAAAAGGCCACCATGTTCCAAATTATTATGCAAATGTTCTTTTTCTCTGATTTTCCTAAATAGTTGGTGCAAATGACAATCAGTGTAATAAAAGTCATCACCCGTTAGAGTATACATTGAATTTTATTGCAGAAACCTGCCAATGATAACAGTATAATCTTCAAAGTTAAAAAAAACCTCCAAATGCACTGTTACAAATTATTAGGCACAGTAGAGTTTCTAAACATTTGATATGTTTCAAAGAACTGAAAATGCTCATTTGTTGAATTTGCAGCATTAGGAGGTCACATTCACTGAAATAAAAAGCTATTTAACTCCAAAACATCCTAACAGGCCAAGTTACATGGTAACATAGGAACCCTTCTTTGATATCACCTTCACAATTCTTGCATCCATTGAACTTTTGAGTTTCTGGAGAGTTTCTGCTTGTATTTCTTTGCATGATGTCAGAATAGCCTCCCAGAGCTGCTGTTTTGATATAAATTGCCTGCCACCCTCATAGATCTTTTGCTTGATTATACTCCAAAGGTTCTCTATAGGGTTGAGGTCAGGGGAAGATGGTGGCCACACCATGGGTTTATGCTCTTTTATGCCCATAGCAGCCAATGGCACAGAGGTATTCTTTGCAGCATGAGATGGTGCATTGTCATGCATGAAAATGATTTTACTCCTGAAGGCACGTTTTTGCTTTTTGTACCATGGAAAAAAGTTCTCAGTCAGAAACTCTATATACTTTGCAGAGGTCATTTTCACACCTTCAGGAGCCTTAAAGGGGCCTACTAGCTGTTTCCCAATGATTCCGGCCCAAAACATGACTCCTCCACCTCCTTGCTGACGTTGCAGCCTTCTTGGGACATGGTGGCATCCACCAACCATCCACTACTCCATCCACCTGGACCATCCAGGGTTGCTCGGCACTCATCAGTAAAAAGACTGTTTGAAAATTAGTCTTCATGTATGTCTGGGTCCACTGTAACCATTTCTGCTTGTGAGTACTGTTTAGAGGTGGCTGAATAGTAGGTTTTGCACCACAGCAAGCCTTTGAAGGATCCTACACCTTGAGGTTCAAGTGACTCCAGAGGCACTATCAGCTTCAAATATCTGTTTGTGGTTTGTAAGGCCTTTTTAGCAGCTGCTCTCTTAATCCGATGAACTTGCCTGGCAGAAACCTTCCTCATTCTGCCCTTATCTGCACGACCACGTCTGTGCTCAGAATCAGCCACAAATCTCTTCACAGTACGATACCACGCTTACGTTTTCGTTCAATATCTAATGTTTTCATCCCTTGGTCAAGGCATTGCACTATTTGTTGCTTTTCGGCAGCAGAGAGATCCTTTTTCTTTCCATGTTACTTGAAAACTGTGGCCTGCGTAATATTGTGGAACATCCAATTTTCCTTTTATTGGGTTCACCTGCCAAACTAATTATCACAGGTATCTGAGATTGATTTCAGTGATCCAGAGAACCCTGAGACACAATACCATCAATGGATTTCATTGAAAAAAAAAAAACCCTATGACACGTAAAACCAATTTGCATAATAATTTGAACATGGTGTAGTCACCCACTAAGTAACATACTGTATTATAGGCCAAGTTATAAAAAGTTCTTTTAATTATAGGCAAAAGCAATAAGTCACCAAAATATGCTTATTTGAAAACATCCAAATAGAAAATATGCCAGCTCACCCTTTGTTAGATTATTTACATTGCTTGTTTCATCAACTGTAAAAATCCGCTGGGATTAGGTGAATGCTCACCTTCTCAAGAAAAATAGCATTAGAAAGCCAGTGGATCCAGCTGAGATATTTGCAGTTGAGGGCAAAAAAATATATTTTTATTTAGTTACTTTAAATCGACAAAAGTGCAAAAAAAGTGGCAGTTATACAGGTACATCTCAATGAATTAGAATATCATTAAAAAGTTAATTTATTTTAGTAATTCAATACAAAAAGAGAAACACATATATTATATGGAGTCATTACAGAGTGATCTATTTCAAGTGTTTATTTAAGTTAATGTTGCTGTTAATGTTGATAATTATGGCTTACAGCTAATGAAAACCTAAAAGTCATTATCTCAGAAAATTAAAGTAGGGAGGACGAAGGGTCTGAGAGATAAAATATGACCTAAATCAGTATCAGAGGCTTCACCTTGTGTGGTTGTCAGAGTCACAACCACTATAAAAGCATATCAAGTCTGCTGCAGTCCCCAGCGTGGTGCATATAAAGTAGGGAGAATGAAGGGTCTGAGAGATAAAATATGACCTAAATCAGTATCAGAGGCTTCACCTTGTGTGGTTGTGAGAGTCACAACCACTATAAAAGCATATCAAGTCTGCTGCAGTCCCAGCGTGGTGCATATAGAGTAGGGAGGATGAAGGGTTATAAAAACTGGGCTGCCGTACTCCAACACAAAGACGAATATAATAATGATTTATTAGTCAACACATTTCAGGGCTCCCTGATCCCTTCCTCAGGACAAATCAATATTAATTGCCATATTTCAGGGCATTTTAGGGAGCTCTTAAAAGCATTGACTAGTAAATCTCTGTTATATTCACCCTTTGATGTTTTGTGAAATACGGCAGAGCAGTTTTTAACCCTTCATTCTTCATTCGGACAACTGACCCCCCGCTGATTGAGCCAGTTATCGATAAGCATGACATCGGCTATGATGTATGTCAACAGAGTGGAGAAGCCGCCTCTCTGTTGTCGTGACGTCAGCAGAAGCTGCAAAATGGCTGACAGGAGCGGTCTGAGACCATGTCGGCGGTGCACGCACCGGGCATAACAGGTAGGCAGGTGGTAAGTATCTGCCTGATTGTGCTTAGGCGCATTTTTTTTTCTAAATCCTGGAAAACCCCTTTAATTGTTATTCTAATTCCTTCTAGACATAACACACAGTACAGCATTGTACTCAGTTTTGTATCTACTTCTTCCAATCTTACAGATTGTAAGTCTATTACGACACATTAATGTTCACCGCATCTTGTCTCAATATTTTTGCTGTTCAACTTTGCAATCCCTTAATATTCTGAAATGTACAACAATGTATATTATGTTGGAGGGATATTAAAAAATAGTAGAATAAAAGCAGGAAACCAGAGATTTGTCATTGTGAATTAGTTCATTCTCACATCATCTTTAAAGCACCACACCAACAATTTTTCTTTTGAGTGACACTTTAAATATAAGTCCCCAGTCCCCAGTAATATACTCCCCTGCTGTCATTTCCATCCTTTTTTAATTCCACCCTGATCCCGTGGTGATATCTTACATTCAGCACTTGTGATGTAACCTCTGATTTTTAGCCAGTCAGAAGTTACATCAGAAGTGCTCAAAGTAACTCTATGAGAGCCAGAACAAGGTCTCATGTATTGAATTATGACCTCCGGCACACTCCTTGAAACACTAAAAATTTAAATTTTATTAAAATGGCTTAAAAATGGCTCAAAACAGGGGGGACTGGAGTGGAGCTGCGGCAAATTTTGCACTTTTTAAAAAAAAAAAAGTCACAATTGGTGACCCAGGTGAAATCACTTGGAGTCGATAATCTATTCCCACAATGGATTACAAAAAACAATCAAACGTGAACACACATGAAGTGGAATGTAAAAAAGACACATCTAATCTATATAATTGCGAGTTTTCTACTTCCTGGATTTCCACCTATGTAACTTCTGCCAGCACCATATTAGCACACCCAAGTGATGGGTATGTTAATATGGCGATGGCTGGCGGGGGAGGATAACAGAAACCCCCCTTCCGTACACACTGCCCAGTCCACGCACCGCCCTCCCGCCCGCTGCTTCCCCGCTCCAAGTTCCCGCTCCACCAATCACCCAATCATTATTCTTCTCCTTGCAGCATTAAGGTCCAAAATTTAATGGCCGCGGGGGGTGGAGTTAACAGAGGGGGTTATAATAGGCGTGACTGAGGTTTTGCCCGCCACATAAGGACAGTGGATCTCAGTCACGCCATTATGACGCCCCTATATTAACTCTGCCCCCCGCGGCCATTGAATTTTGGACATTAATGCTGCAAGGAGAAGAAGAATGCAGGGGTGAGCAAAGGGGGAGAGGGGGCATGCGCCGTACTGCTACTCACAACCTACTGCCCTTCTCATGCCCCCACACTGCCCTGCTTACCCCCCCACTCACCCACACTGCCCCCACTCACCCACACTGCCCCTGCTTACCCTCCCACTCACCACAAACTGCCCCTGCTTACCCCTTTTACCCCCACATGCCCTCACTCCCCACACAGCCCCTGCTCATGCCCTCACTGACCCACACTGTCCCTGCTCATTCCCACGCTCACCCCACACTGCCCCTGCTTACCCCTCTCACCTCCCCACATGCCCCCACTCATGTACACTGCCCCTGCTTATCACCCCACTCATCCACATTGCCCCCTCTCACCCACACTGCCCCTGCTTACCCCTCTCACCCCCCACATGGCCCTATCACTTACACTGTCCCGGCTCAGCCCCCATTCATCCCACACTGCCCCTGCTCACCACTTTCACCTCCCCACTCACCCCACACTTCCCCTGCTCACACCTCTTACCCCCCCACATGCCCTCACTCCCCACACTGCACCTGCGCATGCCCCCACTCACCCCCACTGTGCCCGCTCAGCCCTCACTCAGCAGACACTCACCCTGCTCAGCACCCACTTGCACTTACTACGCTCAGCACACACTCACCTCACACCCTCTCAGCACACACACCCGCTCAGCACGCACTCACCCCAATCAGCACCCCCGCTTAGCACCTATTCACCTACCTCAGGCCGCACTCACCATTGGTCAGCCTCCACTAATCCCGGCACAGCACACACTCTTAAGCCATCCCTGCTCAGCACACACTCTTAAGCCCGCACTCACCCCCGCTCAGCACACCTACTCACCCCCACTCAGCACCCACTCATCTTCGATCAGCACCCAATCATCCCTGCTCAGCACACACTCATCTCCCTCAGGCCTACTCACCCCCTTCAGGCCACACTCACCCCCCTCAGGCCACACTTATCCCTGCTCAGCACACACACCCCTCAGCACCCACTCACCCCTGTTCAGCACCCACTCACCCCCACTCAGCACACTCACCATTATTCACCCACTGACCCCCACTCAGCACCCTTTCACCCCTCTCAAGCCGCATTCACTATTGCTCAGCACACACTCACCCCCACTCAGCACACACACTCTTAAGTCTATGCTCACCCTCCAACTCACCTTCACTCAGCGCACACTCAACCCCGCTCAGCACACACTCACCTTCACTCAGCACACTCACCCTGCTCAATACCCACTCACCCCTGCTCAGCACCCACTCACCCCCCTCTGGCCATATTCACCCCTCAGGTCGCTCTGCCTGTACCCCATTCACCCCACAGCCCCACGACTGAGGATATGTGTCAGTTCCTGATAGACAGTGACCACAGGGTGGTGGGGGGGCAGAGAGTTAAGGGGAAAAAACAGCAGACAGGAGAGATAGCCCAGGGGGAGAGATGGCCAATGCCCCCATCATCACAGAGCCCGCCCCAATCGTGATGTCACCCCCCACCCGATGCTAATAAAAGATGAAAAACTAGAGAAAATCTAAGAGCAAAAGCAATGATCAATTAGGACCTACGTTTACAGTGATAAGAAATTAACTGTATTGTATAGTATTTAGATTTCCTATGAAATTTCAATTTTGAAAAATGTTTCAAGATAATATCTCATAGTCCAATAAATCAATAACTATATTCATTCATTTAGCATACTTACAATGTTAAGCTGCTTTCAGATCATGTGTTTTCTGACGATCATGGCAGATCTGGCAGCTTTGCCGCATCTGCCGCGTAACAGCTGACTTGTGGTAAACCTGCGGCTACCCCCATTAATTCCCCATGGGACTTATGGTCAGGTGTGGCAAGTATGGTTTTGCTGGATCCCGCAGATCCAGCACTTGCAGCAGCGCACAAAAAACGCTGCTACCAGCATTTATTTTCCTTTGCTGCAAGGACTGGATTTGCCAGATCCAGCAAAGCCACACCTGACCGTATGTCCCATAGGGAATTAATGGGGGTGGGTGCAGGTTTACCACAAGTCAGCTGTTACGCGGCAAATGCGGCAAAGCTACCAGATCTGCTGCGAACTGGCAGAATCGCAGATGTGAAAGTTGCCTTACTGTATTAATATTCCAGGTAGTCAGCTGCAGACATCTGAATCCTGGCAGGGTGTTTTGCGCATGATGTCGTGATGCTCCACACGGGCACAATTACAATAGGTGCAGGGGTTACAATCGCACCCGGGCCCAGGTACCTAGGGGGCCCCAAATGTGTCTTTGTCCAATAGAAAAAGACTAGTGCTAATAGAGATTTGAAATAATTAGGTGTTCCGTTGAAGCTTGAGCTTATGTATCAGGGCCAATGAGCTTCAAGTTACAAAATGATTCTCTAGTATTGTTAGTAAAAGCGGGCACTCATGTGACCGCAGGTAAGTGATCTCCATACTTGTAGCTGAATAGACGTACTCATCTTTCAACAATAGAAGAGCATTGAGAGAGAAATAGCCCAACTAGGTCAATATGTGAACAGATGTATGTAAATCCCATACTTTTCACGTGAACATCCACTCGAAACGGGAGTCAGGATCCAGAAGTCTGCAGTAACATAGAGTCATTTTCTTTTCAAGCCTGGACAACTACTTTAAATTTTGATTAACTTTACTGATTATAGAACGAGCATAACCAATGAAAACAAATAATGGGTATGAGTATCTTAAAGAGTTTTACATGGAAAAAAGGAAGGGGATCAGAGATTCACAGGCCCATCTTTCACAACTATCGGAAAACTGTCTGCCTCTCTATCATATATCTTAACTTGAGCCTACGGATGCCTAATGCAATGTAATTGAATCAATTTTATTGTCTAAAATTACTCATTATAATGTTCCAGTGACAGAAAAAGCTGGTCAATCTGACAAGTTAAAACGGCACCGGCGGTCATTTGAACTCTTTTCAGCAACCGGGGTGTGAAAATTGTTCATCACCTCATTTCACCTTCAAATAAAACTCCTGGAGTGCCCAAAGGAAGAAAAACACTGTGGTTGAAAGGAAAATCTCTATGTGGTAATTGTAAGTTCTAATAAATAGGAATCTTCCCATCAATTTCAACGGGCATCTTAACTATACAATCTTTCTGTCCTACCTGTCTTCAACCTTAAGAAGAGCTGAAAGAGAGCCCAGTTCATCTCAAAATTGAGCTACAAAAGCTTGAAAAATTTGCAATTGCATCAGTAATATGTCTGAATAGCACAATGTGCGTGGAGGTTATAATGTACACAGGTGGTTTTCACAAAATGTAACAGAAATCCGCATTATATTATGTACGTTGTCTTTCTATCTGTCAGACAGATAGATAAATAGATAGACATAAAGATACATAGATAGATGATAGATGGATAGATACATTGATACATAGATGGATAGATGGGTAGATAGTTGATATTTTATTATTATGATTATTATGTTATTTATATAGTGCCATTAGGTTCCATGGCGCTTTACATGAGGATAAGGGAGACAAGAACAAGTACACTAAATCTAGGTGATCGGGACGTACAGGTACAGGAGGGGCAGGGACCCTGTCCACGAGGGCCACAGTCTACGAGGGGAAGGTTGGGATACAGTAAGAAGGGGGAATGTCAGGTATGGGGCGGTCACCTGGGTCTCATGGCATGTTGTAGGCTTGACGGAATAGGTGAGTCTTCAGGTGACACTTAAGCCTCTCAGGGACGGAGAGTGTCTGACGTGTTCGGGCAGGGAGTTCCAGAGTAAGGCAGATGCCCGGGAGAAGTGCTGGACTCGGTTTTGCGAAGAGGTGATGAGGGGGGAGCAGAGGAGGAGTTCTTGGGAGGAGCGGAGGTTGCGTTAGGGTAGGTATCGGGAGACGAGGTCGGAGATATATGGTGGGGCCAGGTTGTGATGGCTTTGTACACCATGGTTAGTGTTTTGATTTGGGATCTCTTGGAGCGGGGAGCCAGTAAAGGGCTTGGCAGAGGGGGGAGACAGGGGAGTAGCGGGAGGACAGGTAGATTAGTCAGGCAGCGGAATTGAAGATAGACTGGAGAGTTGTGAAGGAGTTAGTAGGCAGGCCATTGAGAAGGAGGTTGCAGTAGTCAAGGCGGGAGATGATAAGAGCATGAATGAGTATTTTAGCTGTGTCGTGGGTGAGGAAGGAGCGGATCCGTGAGATGTTCTTGAGCTGGAGCCGGAGGGATGTGGTGAGGGCCTTGATGTGGGGCTTAAAGGATAGGGAGGAGTCAAGGTTTACCCTAAGGCACTTGGCTTGGGGGACTGGGGAGAGGGCGCAGTCGTTGAGCAGATGGATAGGTTGGGAAGTGGGGGGGAATTCTTGGGGGGGAAGACTTTGAATTTAGTTTTGTCCATGTTGAGTTTAAGGAAGCAAGCAGAGAAGAAGGATGAGATGGCGGAAAGGCATTGCGGGATTTTGGAGAGTAGGGAGTCATGTCAGCGCCAGACAGGTAGATTTGGGTGTCTCGGCGTAGAGGTGGTACTGGAGGCCGTGGAACTCAATGAGTTGCCCTAGGCCGAGAGTGTATATGGAAAAAAGTAGGGGTCCCAGGACCAACCTTGGGGGACTCCGACAGAAAGGGGGTAGGGTGAGGAGGAGGTGTGGGAGTGGGAGACGCTGAAGGTCCGGTCCGCTAGGTATGCGGAGATCAAGAGAGGGCAAGGTGGGTGATGCCGAGGGATTCCAGGATCCGGAGAAGAAGGGAGTGGTCAACCGTGTCGAAGGCGGCAGACAGGTCAAGGAGGAGGAGGATGGAGTAGTGGTGTTTGTTCTTGGCGGTCAGTAGGTCGTTGGTGACTTTGGTCAGGGCTGTTTCAGTGGAATGGAGGGGTCGGAAGTCGGACTGTAGGCGGTCGAAGTGGGAGCACGAGGAGAGGTGAGAGGACAGTTTGGAGTGGACGTGATGTTCAAGTAGCTTAGAGGCGGATAGGAGAAGAGATATGGGGCGATACTTAGAGACAAGGTAGGTCAAGTGAGGGTTTTTTTTAGGATGGGCGTGATTAGGGCGTGTTTGAAGGTCGAGGGGAAGGCGCCAGTGCTAAGTGTTAGGTTAAAGAGGTGGTGAGGGCTGGGATGAAAATGGAGGTGTGGTTCGGAATGAGGTGTGTTGGGAGTGGGTCGTGGGCGCTGGTGGTGAGGTGTGATTTTGACAGGAGGGAGGAGGGTTGGTTGATAGATACATGGATGATAGGCGGGCATCACACACTACGATTTTGTGAGCGATCTCACCTACGATGTCAGGGGTGCGGCTCGTGGACAACATATTAGCGAGGTGTCACATGTATAGATAACGTTCAGGATGCAGCAGCGATGTTACGTGCAGGGATCATTGGCACAACCATCGAGTGATGCTTGTGAATGATGTGAATAGGAGAAATCGGTCAGGAGATCGGTTATGGTGGTGTCACACAGACCGATGCAGCAGATTGGATGGTCGACATCGTCTGATCTGTGATTAACAATCTGATCACTTATCGCTAGTCACATCATCCTGTCACATGCAATGACGTCGTAGGAGCGATGCCAAATCAGGCACTTTCCAGCGATATGTTTGCATATATCGTAGCGTGTGACGCCCGCCATAGATAGATAGATAGATAGATACGTTGATAGATACATGACCTGAAAATTCCCCAGTGAATGTAGAGTACAATACAAAATAACATTGTGGTACCGTGTTAGCCAGAGAAATCGATGTAAGTACTTAAGTCCCCAAAAAAGTTTGAGAATAGTATTATAGGAGTGATACCTTTATTGGCTAACAAGAAAAGAATAAAAAAAAATTGTGTTTTTTTTAACATGGAGCCCTATGGGAAATGCATCCGTTAACGCATTGTACATATAGGTAGCATGCGTTAGCGCATAGCATTTTTGGGATGCAAACATGGCATTTTCCAAAAACGGAATCAGTTTTTGGAAAGGCAGAAAAATGGACTGCCATGTGTGACCCTGACCTTACACACGCACACAGAATCCCCAATTTTCTGTACCGAACAAGTATGTTAAAGGAGAAAAGGCACATTTACTATTAACTGCAGAAGATCCTTGTAATAGCAGAACTTGGTTAATCAAGTGGTTAAGCTTTGGTAATTCATATGTTATTAGCAAGTGCTACTATTATGCACCGGTTCGGGCGCCACAAGTTGCCTGGCTATCATTGAAAATGCCTTTTAAAGCTGCAGTAGACTGTTTGGCTGAGTATTAAAGGGAATCTGTCAGCATTTTTTGCTACCTCATCTGGGAGAAGCATAATGTCGGAAAAGAGACCCTGATCCCAACCATCTATCACTGGGAGAAGCAGTTGTGACACAATCAAATTTCTTAGATGTACTATAAGGCAGAGCTGAGAAAACTAACCCCATCCACACCAGGCTCTCTATATACATAAAAATCACCGAATAGGTACTAAAAATTATATTGAAAAAACTTACGAAAAATGGTCGCTTTTTTTCTACCCCTTGCATCTAGCAGATGGCTGCAGATTCCCCCAGGAGGTGACACATGCGTCAAGACACCGGTGCACAGCCCCCTGCAACCGATAACATGGGGGCGGTTTGTGGCAACCAGGCGACCAGCCATGCTAACAAGGAGGGGGCTGGTGGTGAATGCAGACACATGGACTCCACTAGGCCTCTGCCACTCCCATCCAGGTGATACATATAGTGTCTGAGCAGCCTATTGGTAACACCCCCAATCCAGGCGGGCCACTCAGCACTGAGGACATGCATCACTGTGACAGACGCCCCCTAGAGGAAAACAACCTCAACTGCAAAAGATAAAAAGATGCAGGTTAACACTAAAGATAATGTTGTAAGGTGTCAGTTGGTATTATGGCGCCAGAATATCGTAAGCTCGTGACCCACCGTCAAGGGCCCTTACACTCACGAGTACCTAGCCACATGTATAATACATGTATAATTTAGCTTTAAACAAAAATCACCGAATAGGTACTAAAAATTATATTGAAAAAACTTACCAAAAATGGTCTCTGTTTTTCGCCTGGTTGCCACAAACCGCCCCCATGTTATGGGTTGCAGGGGGCTGTGCACCGGTGTCTTGACGCATGTGTCACCTCCTGGGGGAATCTGCAGCCATCTGCTAGATGCAAGGGGTAGAAGAAAAAAAGCGACCATTTTTGGTAAGTTTTTTCAATATAATTTTTAGTACCTATTCGGTGATTTTTGTTTAAAGCTAAATTATACATGTGTTATACATGTGGCTAGGTACTCGTGAGTGTAAGGGCCCTTGACGGTGGGTCACGAGCTTACGATATTCTGGCGCCATAATACCAACTGACACCTTACAACATTATCTTTAGTGTCAACCTGCATCTTTTTATCTTTTGCAGTTGAGGTTGTTTTCCTCTAGGGGGCGTCTGTCACAGTGATGCATGTTCCCAGTGCTGAGTGGCCCACCCAGATTGGGGGCGTTACCAATAGGCTGCTCAGACACTATATGTATCACCTGGATGTGAGTGGCAGAGGCCTAGTGGAGTCCATGTGTCTGCATTCACCACCAGCCCCCTCCTTGTTAGCATGGCTGGTCGCCTGGTTGCCACAAACCGCCCCCATGTTATGGGATGCAGGGGGCTGTGCACCGGTGTCTTGACGCATGTGTCACCTCCTGGGGGAATCTGCAGCCATCTGCTAGATGCAAGGGGTAGAAAAAAAGCGACCTATTTTGGTAAGTTTTCTCTCTATATACATAGTCTATTGACAGTAAGCTACTTATCACAGGAGAGGGCGTGCTTGGACACAGGATTGTGTGCCATGTGGTTCTTGCTCAGATCCTTCAGACAGATCTCTTCAGGAAAGTTTACAGCCTGCAATGAACGAGCTGCCGCCCCATTGCCACCGGAGCTGCCGCACCCCAACCTACTGTCTCCTCCCCAATATCCTGTAGAATGTAAGCCTGCAAGGCAGGGTCCTCTCCCCTCTGTACCAGTCTGTCATTGTTAATTTGTTTACTGTAAACTATATCTATAATTTTGTATGTAACCCCTCTCATGTACAGCACCATGGTATGAATGGTGCTATATAAATAAATAATAATTATAATAATAGCAATGATAATCAGCTGGTGAAAAAACCTTCAACATAAGCATGGAAGAGCACACCATGTGATAAGAGATTCATAGCTTAAGTCTGTGTTTTAACCCCTAGCTCATGCTTTACTCAGATTAGATAACAAAACCTACTGATAGATTCCCTTTAGACCGGCTTCACACTGCGGTGTGATCAGGTCCGGAGCTGTCCGATGTGAATCGGACAGCCCCAGACCTTATTTGCAAACAGAACCGAAGGGCAAATATGCCCTCCGGTCCGGTTAGCAGCCGGCTTCCAGCTGGTTGCAGCTGCTGATTTTTCAATATCGCGGCTAGCAGGGAGCTAGCCACGGTCCTGAAATCTGTGCAGGAGCCAGCTGGTGGTGTTGAAGTTTAGCAGCACTCGCTGCTAAACTTCAGCCATCGGCTTCCGGTTCGTAGATCCGATGTTTTTGACAGACCGGAGCGATCCGGCACCATAGACTCCCATGTTAGGGAGCGCCGGATCGCCCCAGAATCAGGAGGATCCGCGAGGATCCTATTTGGGTAGATTTTTGCCCCAGACACAAAAACATTGCAAACAACACTTTTGTATTCGGGAGGAAAATCAGAATTCACCCGGATCCTCCCAGACAGATGGAAACCGGATGGCACATAGCTGCCATCCGGTTCCATCCAGTCCCATAGGGCTGCATAATGTCAATATCGGGTCCAGGGCTGTCCGGTTTACACTGGACAGCCCCGGACCTGATCACACCACGGTTTGAAGCTGGTCTTAGATGTCTCAGTTGGCAACTCTTGTTTTTTTCTACAGAGCATTAACTTTCTGACTTAAACAACTAATTAAATCTTCTGCTGTAAGCGCCTTGGACTCTTCTTGGCCTTGTTCACATTACAAACAATGTGGCATTAATGTGTATATTCTCTGCAAACAAGTTTGACTGTTCATCACTGTTCCCCGTAGCAATTCATTTGTTAGCTGATTAATCGCTTACCTGCGGTAATGAGCTAATTTTTGTACTTGTTCACACTGCAAAGGATGATGCTAGGCCAGAATGGTTTACACATTTTCAGTTCCACTCCTGGCTCTGTGTCTTCTATTGTACCTTGCTCTGCATTACTGACTGTTGTCATGGTCTTTGTTCTTCCACGCCCTCTTGTCATCAGGAAATTCTGCCCGCTGTGTCATTTCCTTGGTTTATGTTGTCTATTGTGATCTGCAACTGACTGAATCCAACACACCAGGTGAGTCCTTAATAGCTACTATTCCAAAGGAGTTCAGCCACCTGAGTAGGCCTTAGAAGGTCCAGCAATATGATGTTGGAGGTGAGCAGTGGTAATCAAGGTAACCTGAAGTGCAGCAAAGCAGAGAGAGAGACGGCCATTGGAGAGAAGATATGCAGACCAGTGATGGAGCCAGGACAAGTGAGTAACAGCTACCTAATCAATAATTTCACTGGGACACTTACAAAATCTAAATGGGCCCAGAAAGGTGAAAAACATATCCCGATATTGCCTTCTGGCAGAGGCATCACAGGAGTGCTGAAGTCAGTTATTGGCCTTTAATTGATTGCATGACAGAGATGATGCCTCTTTTGGATGTTGGTGGCAGGAAACTAGCATAGGTTGCAGCAATGAGTATGGAGGAGCTGCAACAGTTCTGGATATTACATTATCTGTTTACTGGGACCATTAACTACTCTGGACCTCCCATAGATGATAACTATAGTGGCAATCCTCGTTATACTTGGCAGTGACTTTCTAAGCATCACTGCATACTGCTTGTCGTGCAGTTGTGGGAGTGGGGAGACGGCTGTCAGACACACTTAAATTACCCATAGAAAAGACAGGTATGGTTTTTAATTGTCTCTGCCTTCTCAATCACTGCATACACAGCACTAAACAAGTACTGAGTATGCAATAATCAAAAGCAATGATGATACTTCAATCCTCTGGACTCAGCGGTCATTTAATCATTAAGTCTAAGGAGGGAGCAGGATCTGCTAAATCCTAGGACACAAAGTTAGCTCTACTGTTCAGCCAGGAGGCTGCATTTCCAGTGTACCTAGGGCTAATCTAGCAGTGTTCACCCACATGGATTTTTGCAAATTGCCTATGGACTTCATAAGGATTGCTTTTAATAATGGCTTTCTTCTTTCCACTCTTCCACAAAGGCCAGATTTGTAAAGTATTGACTTTTACTTGTCCTGTGGACAGATACCCCCACCTAATCTGTGAATCTCTGCAGCTCCTCCAGAGTGACAAGGGGCCTCTTGCCTGCTTCTTCAATTAGTGCTCTCCTTTCATGGGTGTCGTTTAGGTGGACAGCCAGTGTCTTCTTAGGTTTGCAGTTGTGCCATACTCCTTCCATTTCTGGATGATAGATTTAACAGTGCTCTGTGAGATGTTCAGAGCTTGAGCAATTGTTGTTTAACCTAACCCTGCTTTACTCTTCTCCAAAACTTTATTCCTGACCTATCTGGTGTGATCCTTGGTTTTCATGATCCTGTTTGATCCCTAATGTTCCCGAATAAACCTCTGAGGCCATCACAGAACAGCTGTACTTATACTGAGAATTAATTATACTCAGGTGGACTCAATCTATTACTTAGGTGACGTGTGGATGCATTGGTCACTCGGATTTTATTTAGTGGTATCAGACTACAGGGAGCTAAATACAAAAGTGCATCACAATTTTCAGACTTATATAGTTAAAATATTTAAAAAAAACCTTGTATCATTTTCTTTACACTTCACAAATAGAGATGAGGGTGTTCAATTGAATTGTTCGCCAATCTCAAATTCGAGCTGTTTTGGGCGGTGTTCCGAGTCATTCGCTGAATACTAACAATTTGCTTCAAATTTGCGCAGTTCTAGGTTATGTTCGATAACGCTTCGATCACCAAAAGCTTAACCTAACCCTGACCCTAACACTGTTAATGAATGTTAATATCCAGTTTCTGTGTATAGTGTGTGGGGGGGATTTAGATCAGTGCTGCAGAAATAATGGCGATCTTCATTTTTTTTTCCTAACTGCGTATTACAGTGGGGCAGTTCAGGCTGTCAGCAATCAGCACACACACACAGCAAAGTGCATTTTTTGCACACAAGCAAGGTCAGTGCATCATTGGCTGTGTAAGTCACATGTCCTAGCCCTATAAGACCCAGTCATTTTCCCCATCGCCACCATTTGCTCATTGCTGCAGCTCTGTGTCAGGCGGCATTGCTGCTGCTGTGGGTGCTATACATTGAAAACTGTCAATTATCTCTTATTCAGCTAGTGAGCGATATAAAGTTAGATAGAGAGATAGATAGGTTTAGGGAGTAGGGACTGGAAGGAGGGTGTGAATTGTAGGAATATCAGCCTTTTGAGGGCTACTTCATAGGAGTAGGTAGTAGGTGAGGCGATCGACAGGGTAGGGGGTACTCGGATACCGGGACAGATGGTCACTTTAACGAGGGATCACGGCTGGCAGTTCCCGGTTCCATGCCCTAGACCCTCAATGGGGGGATGGTGGGGGATGATGATGATAGATGGGGAGATGGTAACGTGACGCCTCCTGTGGTACCTGGTAATGTGGATACCAGCTCTGTGGCCAGCCTCTTGAGGTGATGGAGGTGCAGCTCAGAGTAGTACAGCTTCCCACAGGTGGAGCTTTACCTCAGGGCAGCAGAAGGAGATGAGGGGAGTAGTTGTCCTCACCTCTGATGATGATGCTGTATTCCGCCAGGCAATGAGAGAAAGAATCACGGACACTACTTGAGCTCAAACAGTTCTTTTACTTCACCAGATGGAAACAGGTAGACGGTACGGACTGGGTTAGTGGGTATTGTAACCGTCGGGTGTGAAGGTTTCCTCAGAGTCTGACAGTGATGCCCTCAATATGGCGCTTGTGGTCTTGCTGTGCTCTCTCTCACTTACCCCACTTGAGTGAAGTCTCTAGTCCTCAGGGTCTGTTGCTTTGAGTGCTCGGTTAATTTTCCATGTCCTGAACCAGCAATGGGACTGATGTTGGGCTGCTTTAGGGGTGCTTCACTACCCTGTGTGTAACGGGCCTTCAGCTTGCCGGTTTGTAGTTAAGGATGGACCTTGCATCTAACCACCTCGGCTCCGGAATGCCGGTGTCGACCTGGGTCCCCGGCTGACTCCAAACCCCCTTCCAAAGTCTGGGTCACCTCTCGTCCCTTAAGAAGTGCCCTCCAGTGTAGCCTCAGGGTCCCCTGCGACTTCCTTCCTTGCTCTCCTCACAACTGTCTTACTATTCTGTCACTCCCCTTCTCCTGCTCTCTAGGCTCCACACCCCCGGACCTACTGAATATCAGTCCCCTTTAATAAAGTGGCCTGTGTATGGGTGTTGGGGTGCAGACTCTGAATATTCCCCACATCCACGGTTACAGAGGCATCACATCTCTATTTAGGATGTAATACCTCCCTGTGGCACCTTGCCATAGGGGCGCCACATAGGGAGTAGGGACTAGTTTTAATATCAGCCCTTTTGAGGGCTACTACATAGAAGTAGGGACTAGTTGTAATCTCAGCCCTTTTGAGGGCTAGGTTAGAGCAGTTCATAGCAGTTTTTGCCAGGCAGGTGTGTGCCAGTGCTGTTCAAGTGTTTTTCACAGCATCTGACCACATCTAGCTCAGGGAATCCTTTAGGGCAGGTAGTGTGCACTGCTGTGAAGAAAGCTACACCACCTGTCTTAAGTAGGCATTTTTTTGCTGCATGTAGTCCTGGCAATTTGTTCGGGCTAGTAGCAGTGTCACTTACACAGTGGTGTAGCCCACTTGTGAAAGAAGTTACACTGCCTGTGTAGTTCCTAGTAATTTTTTACTGCACCTTTCCCAGGTCTCACTTCGGGTCAAGTAGCAGTGTCACAAAAAGCAGTAGTGTAGGCCACTTCTAATACAAGCAACTACACCGCCTGTGTAGTTCCTACCAATATTTTACTGCGCCTTGCCCAGGTCTCACTTCAGGCCTAGTAGCAGTGTTGGTTCAGTCACCTCTGCTCAATTTATATCCAACTTTTTCTTGTCCAACAACTGCACAGTTGCCAATTTTCTCACATACAAAATGAGTGGCAAAAGGCCTGCTGCTGGTGGAAAGGGGAAAAATGTTTATGTCCGTGGGGTAGATGCTAAAGCTACATTAACATCTGCTGAAGAAAGACAATCTTCCAGCCAAAGTAAGATGTCTACTTCTTTACGTGGCCAATCAGATATGATCCCTTTCTGTCTGACATGACCATCAATACCACTTGTAAATGAGGCACAAAACAGCAGGTGCTTGAATGGATCGCCAGTGCTGCATCAAGTGGCCTCTCTTCCACCTCAACTTCTACACCACAAACCCTCCAGTCATCTGAGGTGTCAGCCCAATTGCACTTGATTCCTCCCAGCTCCCAAGTCTCCAGCTGCCCTACTGAGTCTGGGGTAACAGACATGGTTGAATCTGCAGAGCTGTTCAGTCACACAATAGCCTGGGAATCAGAGGTCTGCTCCAAAGCTGTAGTGAGTCCAGATGAGTTAATGATCTGCCCTGATGCCCAGAGGCTTTGTGAGTCAGATCCAGGCCCAGGTGAAGAAGGTTCTGACCTTCATGTGGACCCTCATTCCCTAACAGTAACTACTCTTGGTGGACACAAGGAGGATGATGCTGATGAGACTCAATGTATAAGTAAAAACGTATAAGACTGGCGTCACCGTATATGTAGGTGCTGGCAGAAAATAATCATACTTACAACAATAGGATATCTGCCGTGACACTACTATATATAAGAAAAATGTAAATTAATGAGTGGCACTAAAGAAAAGAAGATCAAACTGAATTGTGCAAATGTGTAATGCAGAGACTGCCCTGTGCTAAAAAAATTTACTTTAGTGCCACTCATTAATTTACATTTTTCATATATATAGTAGTGTCGCGGCAGATATCCTATTGTTGTAAGTATGATTATTTTCTGCCTGCACCTACATATACGGTGACGCCAGTCTTATACGTTTTTACATATTGTCTTTTTTGACTGAGCTCCCATTATATATAATTTTCCCTTTTCCTCTTTTCATAGTCTGGTAACCACTCTTGGACACCAGTGTGAGGTCCTAGCACACACCTGATTTTAATTACATCTTTGGACATATAAGCCTACACAGATTTCACCAGTTCACCATCTCACTAGGGCATAGTGTCAGGACCTGGCAGTGGAGGCCCCTTGAAGTGGGTGCCAGGCTTGATCCTTAGTGGCCACTAATGAGACTAAGACCTCTGATTTCATTTTTAGCACAGGGCAATCTCTGCATTACACATTTGCACAATTCAGTTTGATCTTCTTTTCTTTAGTGCCACTCATTAATTTACATTTTTCATATATATAGTAGTGTCGCGGCAGATATCCTATTGTTGTTGCTGATGAGACTCAGATACCGGATTGGATTGACAAATTAAGTTTTCGGTCAAGGCAGGAAGAGGTTGTCTCTGAGGATGAGGGGAGTGAGAACACAGAGGATGATGATGAAGTTGGAGATCCCACTTACTGTCAACCCACAGTCAGCCAGTCGATGAGGTCAGCAGAGGAGGTGGAGGAGGATGCAATTGACTACGAGGTTAGGTTGCGCATTCTTGGACATAGACGGAGTACTGGAAGCACGTCAACAGCTGCATCCGCAGCCACAACTCTGCCTCTGAGCAGAAGTTGTGGTGGCTCTGCAGCTCGCATGGGCTCTAAGCCTTGCCTAGCCTGGGCCTTTTTTGACATCGCCAAGGATCTCCCAACTCATGTCATCTACAAGATTTGTAACCAATCTCTGAGTAGAGGTCAAAAACTCACTAGCTTGAGTACTTCATGTATGAACCGTCACATGGACATAAAGCACAAGTCACAGTGGGAAGCTCACTGTGCTAGAATGCGGGCTAGCGGGGCAGGCCTACCACCGTCTGCCCCATCAAGTTCATCCGTGTGCTCTTCATCATCTGTGACTGTGGGGGCAGCTGTCACACATGCTTTTGGACTCAGATCTTCCACCTCTTTACCCACAACAGGCAGTGTGATTGGTAGGTCATCACTAGGTTTTCAAGTGGACAATGCTGCTGGTGTTGAGCTCTCTCAGACATCGAGAGCACCACCTTTAGATGAAGGCAACATTACATCTTTGCCTGCACCTCCCTCACAGACCAGCAGCTTTCCGGGGACAACCTACTCAATCCCGTCTCAGCACAGCAGCCAGCCCTCCGTCCCTCAGATGTGGACAAGTAAAAGACCATTTCCTCCTAGCCATGAGAAAGCTAAGCGCTTGAATTTCACCATCTGCAAGCTGTTGGCTACAGAATTGCTGCCTTTCCACCTGCTGGACACAGAGGATTTTCAAGACCTTATGTCCATTACAGTGCCCCAGTATCAGATGCCCAGTGGCAATACTTCTCCAAGAAAGGTGTGCATGCGTTACACCAGCAGGTCACAGACAACATCACCGCTTCCTTGAGAAACTCTGTGTGTGACAGGGTGCATTTCACCACAGACACTTGGATCAGTAAGCATGGACGGTTGCGTTACATGTCACTGACTGGGCACTGGTTAACTATGGGGAGAAATGGAGAAGGGTTTCCTGTCCAAGTCTTGCCATCCCCACAAGTTGTGCATCCATCCTCTGTAGGTAGACGTTCCTCCACTTCTTCTGCCTCCTCAACCTCATCTCAGTCCTCCACCTCTGCCCAAAGCCTGTCTGGTAATGCCACCCGCGTTGTAACTGCACAGAAGGAATCCTGCACACCTCCTTACCATGCTGGCAGCAGGGCTCAATGCCATCAGGCGGTCTTTACCTTGAAATGCCTGGGAAATGTTAGTCACACAGCTGAGGAGTTGTGGACAGCTCTGGCGACCGAGTTTCAGCAATGGTTATCTCCACTCAACTTGCAGTCAGGGAAGGTCGTGTGCGATAATGCTGCAAACCTGGGTGCGGCCCTTCGCCGGGGCAATATCACACACGTGCCTTGTATGGCTCATGTGTTGAATCTGGTTGTCCAGCAATTTTCGACACACTATCCCGGCCTAGATGGGCTCCTGCAGAGGGCATGGTCTCTGTGTGCTTACTTCCGGCGTTCACATCCCGCAGCTCAACGACTTGCTTCGCTCCAGAAGTCTTTCAGCTTGCCCGGTCACCGACTGAAATGCGATGTGCCGACAAGCTGGAATTCTACTCTGCACATGTTGCAGCGACTGTGGCGCCAAGCCCTGGTGCAATACGGTTTGACATATAGCCTGGGCCAACGAGATCCAGAGGTGGGGCAGATCACGCTGCAGGAGCAATCTCAGATCAAGGACCTATGCACTCTTCTGCACAGTTTTGAGATGGCGACGAAGGTGTTTAGTGCTGATGATGCCATTATCTGCATGACTATTCCGGTCATCTACATGCTGAAGCACACTCTAAACAGTATTCAGAGTCAAGTGGTGGGACAAGAGGATGTGGAGGAAGTACAGGAGGAGTCCTATGCGGAAGGGATGACATCTCCAAGGTCCTCACTGTCGGCAGCACCAAGATGGCAGGCATGGGAGGATGGTGGAGAGGGATTAACAAGGGTGCATGGTAGCAACCAAACTCTTGAGGAGGGTGCAGGAGCCCAGGAAGAGGAGGATGAACTGGCGATGAGCATGGAAGAGTCAGCATATGGTGGAGACCTTGATGACATTTCTGTTGTGCGAGGTTGGGGGGAGAGGGCAGAGGAACGAAGCATGATTCTTACCTCCCCACCACCAACACAACAATGACTTGGTACCCCTGGATGCACAAGACACATGAGCGCCTTCTTGCTGCACTACCTGCAACATGACCCTCGGATTGTCCGAATTGGAAGTAATGCCAACTACTGGGTTGCCACACTCTTAGATCCCCGGTACAAGACCAAATTTGCCGAAATAATTCCTGCCATACAAAGGGACACACGCATGCAGGAGTATCAGCAGAAGCTGATACATAATTTCAGATCGGCTTTTCCAAAAAACACCAGTGGTACACAGAGAGAAACTCACAGTTCTAACTTGTCAACCGTGGGACTGTTGAGTCATCATCACTCACACCATACCAGTAACACCATATCTGGTGGTGGTACCAGCAATTTTGTAGCCTCATTTCACAATTTTTTTAGACCATCATTTGCAAGGCTTGAAGACACGAGAAGTCTGACACATAGTCAACGCCTGGAGCGGATGGTACACGAGTATCTCCAACTTAGCAACGATGCCATGACTGGGGAACTGGAGCCTTGCTTATTTTGGGCTTCCAATCTGGAAAAAATGGCCTGAGCTCACCACTCACGCCTTGGAGATCTTGTCGTGGCCCCCAGCCAGTGTTCTCTCGGAACGTGTCTTCAGCGCTGTTGGTGGTGTGCTGACAGAAAGGCGCACGCATCTGTCCACCCAGAATGTGGACAGACTAACGTTCATAAAGATGAACAAGGCATGGATCCGCAAGCACTTTTCTACCCTTGTGTCATCCTGGCCTTACAGATACTGAGGAAAAACATCACCAAATACTCATTGTCTGCACGAAGCCTTACAAATACTGAGGAAAAAAACTCACCAAATACTCATTGTCTGCACGAGGCCTTACAGATACTGAGGTAAAACTCACCAAATACTCATCGTATGCACGAGACCTTACAAATACTGAAGTAAAACTCACCAAATACTCATCATGTGCATGATGCCTTACAATTGCTGGAGTAAAAATGGATTTTAGAAGGGCATGACATGCCTATATCTGTGTCTCCTCCTCCTTTTACTCGTCCATCTCTTTTCTTTTCGCATTTTTATATGTACTTGTCACTTTTCCATGTGTTTGTTGTATCTTCTGAGTAGTTTGTCACCTTTTGGACACCTTAGAAGGTGTTTTCTATGTGTTTGTATGTGTTTGTGTTGGCCTGCCATTGTTTTCAATGGTATTTGACGGTGTTCAACGAACCTTCGATGAACACCCCCCCCAATTCGACAAATCAAATTGAATTCGAATACTAGGGTGGTGGCTCGTCTCTATTCACAAATACTTGCTACCTTGTGTTCGTATATCACATAAAATCCCAATAAACTACATTTACATTCATAGGTGTAACGTGAAAAAAAGTGGAAAAGTTCACAGGGTGTGAACACTTTTTTAAGGCAATGTACAGAAGTAAAAATATCAGGAATCATAGCATTACAATAATCTACTGAACATCATACAGCAAGTACATAAAATGCACCAAAATACTAAATTTGTACTGCTAGATGGCAGGTCAAGCTGTTCTGCAGATAAAATAGGAATACGACCTCTGCTTTACATAGTTTACAATCCCTATGACCAAAATGGAAGAATCAGATGTGAAAGAATAAATAAACATGTGCGTTTTAACTGACTTAAGTCCTTGATATGATCCTTACCGCATACTCTAGAGGAAGCATACAGACAAGGTCAGTAGAAAGCATTTTCAGGCTGAAGCTCAGCAGGAATTGTCAACTAGCACATGAAAGCTGGAATATTAATTAGTCCGTATATGAAAATTATAGCATTATTTTTGTGTAGAGCAATCATGAAAAGCAGATCAGAACATTTACAATCAATACAACTGCATGAAATTAAGAAGGTATTTCATATTGATTAAACATGACCTTTGCTTTTGATATAAAATGCCTAGATTTTAGCTGTTGAAGTTATTAATGGAGTATTTAACGAAGATACAATCATTTATCAATTAAACCTTGGAAGGGCACATTTCTTTTCACATAGGAGACATTATATGCTTGACCTATCGGCACCGATATTGCCCCTGCATCGCCTAATGTAATTAGGCGATGGTGACGCCTTTTACTGGTCGCCTGGTTTCAGAGCAGTGCTCTGAAACCAGGAGGCCGATCTGGGGCAATGTGTACACATCGCCCCATATAAACGGCCGCCGGCGACCTGACAGGCGATGGGAGCCATAGGCTCCCATTGTACTACATCGCCGCTGGGGTTTTGAGACACCCCGGCGACGATGCCGCCTGTCAGCTCGCCGGTGCATCGCCAGAGGTGTCTCCCCGTGTAATCAGGGGGCGGCGACACTGGCGGGGCGCCAAAAGCGTGCACGCTCCCGCCAGTCACCGCCAACATCTCTGGCGAGGTGGCACCGTGTGACGGGCCCCTTACTTGCTACTAAAGTGTATTTCTTATGTCTTGAAATGCTAATAACTTATTAATAGGTGATTATAATAATTATTATTATTATTATTATTTATTTATATAGCGCCATTGGTTCCATGGCGCTTTACATAAGGAATGGGGGTAACAAAGACAGGTACAGTACATATGAGCAGTCAATGCTTGCTGATACACGACGGGAGAGGTTCCTGTCCACGAGGGCTCACAGTCTACAGGGGTGGGGGAGGACACGATAGGGGTGGGGGAAGCGCCAAGCGGTTGGTGGAGCGGCGCTGGGTCTCATCGTAGGTTGTAGGCTTGTTGGAATAGATGAGTTTTCAGGTTCTTTTTGAAGCTCTTGAGGGTAGGCGAGTGTCTGACGTGCTGGGGGAGGGAGTTCCAGAGTCTAGGGGAGGCGCGGGAGAAGTCTTGTATGCGGTTGTGGGAGGATGAGATGAGGGGGGAGGAGAGGAGGAGTTCTTGTGATGAGCGTAGGTTGCGTGCAGGTTGGTATTGGGAGACCATGTCGGAGATGTAAGGGGGGGACAGGTTGTGGATGGCTTTGTAAGTCAGGGTTAGGATTTTAAATTTAGATCTTTGGGGGCTGGGGAGCCAGTGAAGTGCCATGCGGAGAGGGGAGCTAGGGGAGTAGCGAGGAGACAGGTGGATTAGACGGGCAGCTGAGTTCAGGATAGAGTGGAGAGGTGCAAGGGAGGAGGCAGGGAGACCGGTGAGCAGTAGGTTGCAGTAGTCAAGGCGGGAGATGATGAGGGCGTGGACGAGAGTTTTGGCGGTGTCATGGTTGAGGAACGGGCGGATGCGTGAGATGTTCTTGAGTTGGAGTCGGCAGGAGGTGGCAAGGGCTTGGATGTGGGGCTTGAAGGAGAGGGAGGAGTCAAGGGTGACCCGAGGCACTTTGCGTGGGGGACTGGGGAGAGAGAGCAGTCGTTGACTCGGATTGACAGGTCTGGCAGAGGGGGAGGGCGGCTGGGGGGGAAGACGATGAACTCTGTTTTGTCCATGTTCAACTTGAGGAAGCGAGCAGAAAAGAAGGATGAGATGGCGGACAGGCATTGGGGGATTTTAGACAGAAGGCAGGTGATGTCGGGCCCAGAGAGGTAGATCTGGGTGTCATCGGCGTAGAGATGGTACTGGAGGCCATGGGACTCAATGAGTTCACCTAGGCCGAGGGTGTAGATGGAGAAAAGTAGCGGTCCAAGTACCGATTCCTGGGGGACGCCGACAGTAAGGGGGTAGGACGAAGAAGAGGTGTCGGCGTGGGTGACGCTGAAAGTGCGGTCTGTAAGGTATGAGGAGATCCAGGAGAGGGCGAGGTCGGTGATGCCAAGGGATTCCAGGATTTGGAGTAGGAGGGAGTGGTCGACTGTGTCGAAGGCGGCGGATTGGTCGAGGAGGAGGAGGACGGAGTAGTGTTTTTTCCTCTTTGCGGTCAGGAGGTCATTGGTGACTTTAGTAAGGGCAGTTTCGGTGGAGTGATGAGGTCGGAAACCAGATTGCAGGCGGTTGAAGAGGGAGCGGGAGGATAGGTAGGACGACAGTTCAGAGTGGACGTGTTGTTCGAGTAGTTTGGAAGCGAAAGGGAGAAGGGATATTGGGCGGTAGTTGGCGACGGATGATGGGTCGAGGGAGGGTTTTTTGAGGATGAGTGAGATCAAGGCGTGTTTGAAGGAAGAGGGAAAAACGCCAGTAGTGAGTGACAGGTTGAAGAGTCGGGTTAGGGCAGGGATGATGGCGGTAGTGAGGTTTGGGATGAGATGGGTAGGGAGAGGGTCGAGGGCACAGGTGGTGAGGTGAGATCGTGACAGGAGGGTGGAGAGCTGGGCCTCAGTCACGTTGGAGAAGCTTCCTTTGGTCGAGGAGGGTTGGGCGGTAATGGTGGTGGGTTGGGGGGACGTTGGGCCAAAGCTTTCTCTAATTTTATCGATCTTGTGTTCGAAGAAGGTGGCGAAGTCGTCAGCGGAGATGAGGGGGGAAGGAGGAGGTGCTGGGGGACGGAGAAGGGAGTTGAAGGTTCTGAATAGTTGTTTGGGGTTTCGGGACAGTGTGTTGATTAAAGAAGAGAAGTAGGTTTGTTTTGCGGCAGTGAGTGCATCCTTGAAGTTGGAGAGGGATTGCTTGTAGATTGTGAGATGGGCCGTGGAATGGGATTTCTTCCATCTCCGTTCAGCGACCCTGGACGTTCGGCGAAGCTCTTTTGTGAGAGGGGTGAGCCAGGGTTGTCTGTTAGTGCGGGTTTTGGTGTGTGTGAGGGGGGCAGCCTGGTCGAGAGCCGCAGTTAGTGTGGAGTTGTAGAGGGTGGCGGCAGTGTTAACGTCGGGTGAGGAGGCAAGGTCCGTGAGCGGGAGGAGGGAGTGGGAGAGTGAGTTGAAATCAATGGCTTTTAGGTCTCTGCGTGGGTGACTGAGTTTTCGAGAGGGGGGGGGTGAGGTGGGGGGAAAGAGGGAGGAGAAGGTCAACAGGTTGTGGTCGGATTGGAAGAGGGGTGAGTTTGAGAGGTCGGTGAGGGAACAGAGGCGGGAGAAGATGAGGTCAAGCGTGTGGCCGTCTTTGTGAGTGGCTGAGGAGGACCATTGGGAAAGGCCGAAGGAGGTGGTCAAGGATAGGAGTTGGGAGGTAGGCGGGTCGGGGGTGTCGATGTCGATAATTATATAGTAATAACTTACAAATTTGTGATTTGTCCAGTCATCATATGGAGAAATGGATCTGCAGAGCACTCGGCCTGGGTGAGCAGATTAAGAATGAACCAACCAGCAGGATTTAGTGCTGTAAAGTGAAGCCAGTGCCTTACAGACACTGAGATGCTGAATGCAATCATACATTTACTTAAATGATTCCATGTTTGATTGCAGAGAAAACTCCTTGAAAACAGGGCAGCAGATGATTCATGTGTGCAGCACTGCATTACTATTTGGGATTGTTTTGTTTTTTTATTGTTCCCCTGTGGGCATGCCTTTTGACTATAAACCAACCCCCCTCCCCTCCATCTCATCTGTCCTTTCAATTTCAGTACTTTCAAATGAGAAGGAGGCGGGAGGGTTTGGCTTACAGCCTAAAGGCATGCCCACAGGGGAATAATAAAGAAAATAAAACATCTTCATATAGTGACATAGTGCTGCATATTTGGCGCCCCACTATGTAGGTGCCACAGAGGGGTACTGCACCCATAAAAGAGGTGTAGTCACCCCAGCTGCAAGTGGATTTTGGGATGATAGGCGTAACCCTAAACCCACACCCCACACTAGGTCACACAGTGGGAGGGAACCCGGGAGGGTATTTAGCCACCTCCAGGGGGAACTAGGCTGTGAGTTAGCGAGTTGGAGTTGAAGAGGCCAGGCGGATGGCCTGAGGGAGCAAGGAGGGTCTCTCGGCTGAGGGATCCGGGAACGACAAGGACAGATCCCTGATAGAGAGCAAGAGGGGGATAGAGGAACTTGAGAGAGTTCGCCCCAGGAGAGAAAACCGGGTACCGGAGTCTGCACCTGTGGGAACTTTTAAGGCCCGCAGAAAATCCGATGTACGTCGGGTATAGATATATATGGCCCCGACTCTCAAGCGACCAGTAGAGGGTACTAGACACAGCAAGGGCAGAGCCGCAGTGTCAAGAGAAGACAACTCGACGGGAGCGAGGAGAGTGCGAGACAGCAGGAGGTCAGATCTTCTTCATGGGGTCAGGCTTCACACCGACTACTGGGAAACAGGAAAAATTGGAACAGGAAAGGCACATGCTGGGGGTTCCGTTCAGCTACCAGAGATCCACATGCAGCCACCCATAGCCACTTGTCATTTAACATCCAACTGCACTGAGGACTGTAATAACGCTGCTAAAGTTCCAGTAAAGTACCAGAGTGAAGTGACTTTAACTCTGCTGCATCTTCTTTTCCATGAACTCATTTCCTTAACAGGATTATTGCCCCAGAGGTCCCAGTCCTGCCTGCGGAGGTCTACACCATTTCTGGCGCACTGTGGCGGTGCTGGTGCACATCACCAGACACTGCAGGTGGCGTCACGACAACTACAAACTGTAAATAGTCCCCTGTACATAAATTTCCCTTTTTCAAGAGAATAGTCCCCAGGATAAGGGATCAGGCGCGGCTGCCATTCCCCGTGACACAATTAACCTTTTTGCCGCCTGATACCCAAGTACCCCACACCTTGGGGCGACAAACATACATCAATCATCTGCTGCCCTATTTTATAGGATTTTATGACACTTTTCTCTGCAATGAAACATGGAATTATTGGAGTAAAGGTATTATTGCATTCAGCATCCAAGTGTCTGCAAGGAACTGGCTTCAATTTATAGTCCTAAGGCTAGGGTCACACATAAGCTTTTGGTCCGTTTTTGGCTTCATTTTTGTCATTTTTTTTTGTAAGTCTAAAAACTGATAGAAAAACGGATTGGATGTAATAAACACCCTGTCCGTTTTTTTTCTGCACTTAAAAACATTCCTATGTCCGTTTTTGAGCCAAAAACATTGCTAGCAACGTTTCTGGGGTCCGTTTAAAAAAAAAAAAATTTTAACATGGGCCCTATGGAAAAACGGATGCGTTTTTTTGGGGTGCCTTAAAAAACGGATCCGTTTTTTTAAAATTTTGGTCAAAAAATGACAAAGTCCAAAAACGTTCAGAGGTGCAGGAGGCTCAAAAAGCACCCAAAAAAAAAATGGATTGGTCATGGAAAACACTTCCAAAAATGGATTGCTATGTGTGACCCTAGCCATACCAAGAAGAGACAAAGACCTGAGTGTCAAAAGCACAATTAAAAATACAATAAAAACTCATGTAAAGAAAAACTGCACTCATAAATCCATTGAATGTATGCAATTAACCTATAATTTATATCATAAATATTTTCCTGTTAAAAAGATACTTTTTATTGAGCACGTATGCTAGATACACATCAAAACACTCGTTAAAAACTGGGTGCACACATGAAAGTAGGGAAGGAAGGGGCTAGCCCTGTGTATTTATACCTCCCTCCTTTCCCTATCTGACAACGGGGGTCGGCACCCTTATATCGATATGGCGCCCCCACTCCACGTCGGCTTCTACTACACTCACCAACGGATTGGTCATGGAAATCACTTCCAAAAACGGATTTCTATGTGTGACCCCAGCCTAAATCATGCAGGTTGGTATAGAGCATGGCCAGTTGACACTGGACTAGCAGGGGAATCCATTTGGAACCATTTTAACAGATGTGGCAAAGGTGGAATAATATGAGCAAAGCTGAAACAGCAATGTGGCAGAGTTGACTAAGTATTGAGGTACTGGTGTAGCAAAATTTGATTTTTAGCTATTGCTCAAAGCAGCAGAGCTGGCACAAAAATGTAAGAGAGTTGACTCAGTAAGGCTGGGGTCACACATAGAAATCCGTTTTTGGAAGTGATTTCCATGACCAATCCGTTTTTTTTTGGGTGCTTTTTGAGCCTCCTACACCCCTGAACGTTTTTGGACTTAGTCATTTTTTGACCAAAATTCTCAAAAAAGCTGATCCGTTTTTTCAAGGCACCCCAAAAAAACGGATCCGTTTTTCCATAGGGCCCATGTTAAAAAAAAAAAATTTTTTTTTTTGAAAAACGGACCCTAAAAACGTTGCTAGCAACGGTTTTGGCTCAAAAATGGACATTGCAATGTTTTTAAGTGCAGAAAAAAACAGAAGGGTGTTTATTACATCCAATCCGTATTTCTATCAATTTTTGGACTTAAAAAAAAATGACAAAAATGAAGCTAAAAACGGACCAAGGGCTTATGTGTGACCCTAGCCTAAAGAGGGACTGGTTAAGCAGACCTGAGTTTTCAATAGAGATTCAGTGAGCTGAGCTGGAAGAGGAATGTACCAGAGTTGCACAATGAAGCTTGATGTGCTTCAACCAAGTGACCAGAATACTAGAATCTTACAGGTGATTCTATTGTAGTAGTATTTGAGCTATGATGACTGGAATAGCTGAGTGAACCATACAGCAGTGGTCAGGGGCTGGCTGGCAAATGTCGGCCTGGGGGACCAGCACACAGCAGTGGCCCATGAGCAGTGAGCTTCAGGGGCAGAGCGGCCTCCCAGACCAACATAACAGATAGACGAGTGGCCCCAAAACTGCTACTTGACCACTGGCCTGGGGGGATGACAACCCTCAATAGGGAGTTGGCCAGCGGGAGCAGTAGTCCCAACCAATGCACTAAAAACAACAACAGGCGAAGGAAAGATAGACAGGAAAACAACAAAACAACTTCACGCCTGCTGCCACACTCCTAGACAGCAGCCGGCTCGGCAATGGTCACCTTCTCCAGGGTAGCACCTCAGGTAGTTAGGCCAGGAATGGAGTTCAATCACCAGCAAGGAATGCTGGAACGTGTGATCATATAAAGGAGATGGGAGTGATCCCAAAGTAGCCACACCTGGAAAGAGAACTAAGGAGCTTTCTAGCAACAGAAAATGACATTACCTCCTACACAGCCAAAGGAAAGAAACACATTTAATATGAAGTCTCAATACAGAAATGAGACACAGGTCCCAAACCTGTCAAAGACTCATGCCCCTTTGAGGTTTCTTCATACTGATTCCAACTTTTCTCAAGCTACTTAATACAGAGTAATGTCAAAGTCACCTCACCATAGAAAGTAACCAACAGCACATTTAAAAACAGTGCATTGACTGACTTCATGTTTTTTCAAATAAAAATTAACCCTCTCAGTTGTGATTAAGTATGGGGGAATCTGTTGATGTTCGGGTTTGGGTGGTGCAGCCAAACTTTTTGTGGCACTGTCCGTGACCCCGAACTTAACGCAAACCTCAATGGGAGTCACTAATTGGCAGTTCATGGGAGGGCAGGTTTTATTTTTTTATTTTTAAATTAATTTTGGACACACATTGCATCCAAGAATTGTACTTTTAAGCACAGTGTGAGCCGATCAAACACTGCACGTGTCTCAGCCGATCAAACACTGCACGTGGCTCAGCCGATCAAACACTGCACGTGGCTCAGCCGATCAAACACTGCACGTGGCTCGCACTGGGACAAGCACCAACTGCACCTGACCACAGAGATGCTTGCTCCAAGGCAGTTATATGGTATAAGAAATCCAATGATAGAAGATTAAAGTCTCCTCAAAATGATCATGTGTTAAAAAGAATTAAAAAAGTAAAGAAAAAAATCCTGTCCCCCTTTTTCCCAAACTAAACATAAAGAAAAAAAATGTAAAATAAACATATTTGGTATGACCTCACTTGTAAAAGTCCAATCTATAAAAATATGGAATTAATTACCCAAATAGTGAAAAAAAATCAAAATACCAAATTTCCATGTTCTTTGTCACCTTGCGTCCATAAAGATTATAATCATAATCAAAGCACTGTAGGTATACAAAATTATTATCAATAAAGTGCAAAATAAGCCCTTAGTTATCCCCCTATAACAGAAAAATAAAAATGTTATTGGTCTTGGAGAGTGGCAAAAATTATTTATTTTAATTTTTTTCAGCCATTAAATAGGTCAAAAATGTTGGGAAACATCTACAAGAACCATGAGACCCTATGAAGCCTTCCTATGATTCCATATAAAACAATGCTGCAATACCTTTATATTGATACGGTCTTGTACGAAGCCAAAATGGCACCATACTGTACCACATATGCCTCCAAATTCAATACAATAGCATTAGTCATGAGGCAGAAAGATTTGGCAATAAAGGGCCTTCTGATAGCGCCACACGCCCAACACAGAGTATATATACTATCATGAAGCCATATGGACTTCCAGGCAGAGACGTGCAAAAAAGCCCAAGTGTCACTAGTCCATGTCTCTAATTGTACATACATAACACAATCCATAAAAATAAAAGTTGTGCTTGAATAGAATAGAATGCCATATAAAGCCTAGGTTGTGGGAACATTATTATAACATTGCAAAGGAATCGCTGATGACCTTGAAAGAGGAGTCGGCCATTACCACCGCACTGATACATTCATTTGCCATTTGGTTGCACCCAGTGTAATGTACCTCTTCAGCTTTGTTGCATTCAATGGACACATTACAATGGCCCGCGCCTTTAAAATGAACGCTATTGTTGTATTAATATGCACAATGAGTTTTCATGTGACCAAGCAACAAATATGTCTTCATCTCCTCATTTTCACTTCTCGCTATGAATATTTTAAAGCTCCTGACCATGTGGGTTTTAAGCAGAGACTTATCGCAGCGTAAAACACCCTCATTTTTATCCTCTAGCTGAGGGCTTCTTTATCCCTTTTCCAGGGTGTCATTTCAAATGTGATGCCAAAAGCGGAGACTTGGCAGGGTTTGAGATATAATTTGCAATCTGCAGTGTTTGCTGGCTAGCCCTGCATCTGCCCCCCACCCAATGCACCCCCCCCCTCCCTCCGTCTCTTTTTTTTTTTTAACCAGTCTGCCTGCTATGTCAATAGGGGGCATCCCTCATCTGTCTAAGAGAAAAATAGCATACTAATTAAAATTCTATTTGCCAGAAGCTTCGGAGTTTTCATGCTTATAGATTTTCAGCTTCTTTTGTTTGAATCAAATTGCCAACTTTGTCGTCGAACATTCCCCCCCCACCTTTTCTTTTTTCTCTTCTTCCATTTTTGCGGAAGAGTGAACGAAAAGGAGAAAGAACGTCTTATTTGATAGTGAAATGGACGCAACCTCTCATCTGTAATATGTCAGGGTTACGTTATAGACCAGCGCCGGTGCTTTTCAGCGGGTACACATCACACTTAGCGAGGTTATTGCAGAAGTACGGGTAACTGGCAGCGAGATGAATTGTCTTGTCTGCCGTCCCTGTTATTCACATTCTAGGGGATATGTGAATTGCTCTCTCCGAGCTCACAGACAGATGGTTCAGGCTTGGATAAAATTCATTAGTGTGAGATCAGAGAAGCTTGTTGATAGCATCATGTGCAATCGTATTGCTGCTGGGGTTTTTTTTTTTTTTCCCCGTCCTGTAGAAACCTCCCCTCGTGCGGAGGGGAGGGAAAGATATGTCAAAAATTGTCATATTTTGCACTAATTTGTTTTCATGGCCCTGTAAAGGTTTTTGATTTCCCCATTATTAAAATGTCACAATTAACTACAGTTTTCTCTTCCACATCACCAGTGTGGGGCTTAAGTGAAGCTGAGTGGAAAGTAATCTAACTAGGAAACACCAGCGTTTTCATCCGCAAATCGTCATTACTATTTCATGGGAAAGTCATTTTTTTTTTATTTTAATGAACTTAACTGAACACAAATAATTAATTGTGAATTAATTGCCAGGAAGTCCGATCCTCCATGTAGCATGTGAACTCTGTGTATGGGTGGTCCTTAAATACTGTTAACTAATTAAGTACCGGCAAAAAATGTGTCTCTTCTGCAAAGAAAAACTACATTATATCAAGTGTTCATGTACCGCTTTGTTGTAGATGCAGAGGACCTGCCGGTGCCAAAGATACATGCGGTGGCGCATACACAGCCACAAATGTGGGTGGCAAACGTATGTCCCAGCTAAGATGGATGCAAGCGCGCACCCACAGCTGCTATTTGGGCGGTATGATGTATGCAATTCTATATTCTATATTGGTATCGGCAGAGATTTAACAAAGTTGCAATTGAAGAGCTTTTATTCAACGAAATTCTTGTGGGAAGGTCAGAGCACCGATCACTATTAATCTAGATATGTGGTGAAGCAGCGTAGGCTGCAACCAAGCCAGGGGTGCACTTAACTTGTAAAATCTGAAACGTGCTTATCTTGAAGATGAAAAAAGGCACTCACCCGGTTGTAGTTTGTCATCTGTAGGACGGCTTTATTCCACTTTAAAGTGCAGGGTGCACCCAGGGCCACACCGTCCATTGGACAGTGTGAGCCCTGTCATTCAGGCGGCAAGAGGCAGGGGGAGCGGCAGTGCAGAAGGGGCAGCGCCTCATGCAAACAGCCTCCCGCTGTCATGGCGTCGGCCGCTCACACCCGCGCACCGCAGGTAAGCGGCGGCCCGCCGGGGCACCAGTACAGTACAGGAGGGGCGGCAGCGCTGGGCTTCACCAGCACCACCCCCCCCGGTAATCATTGCCGCACCCGGTAATCACTGCCGCGGCTCCGGCGGCAGTGGCGACCCGCCGGGGACCTATACATGCAGAAGGGGTGGCAGCGCTGGGCTCCACCAGCACCCCCCCCCCCCGTAATCAATGCCGCGGCTCAGGCGGCAGTGGGGCTCGGTGCACCCCTGGGTGCACCTCCTCTAAAGTGCAGGGTGCAGGGGAGGGAGTAGAGGAGGTGCACCCTGCACTTTAAAGTGGAATAAAGCCGTCCTACAGGTGACAAACTACAACTGGGTGAGTGCCTTTTTTCTTCTTCAAGATAAGCGGAAGACCAGGAAGAGGAGGCAAGCGTGATTAGTGATGGATTTATGCCTTTTACTAAAATTGTTTCAGCAAAATTGAAAATATGTAAATGTGTTTCTAAATTCTAGGGATCTAAGGTATAACGTTTCTCATTAGATCCCCAGTTATACGCTCTCACCTCACCAAACCATATCTTATACTTTGTACTGACGAGGAGCAAACACTCCGAAACAACAAATAATAGGAGGTAGTGTTCTGACACTAGTCTCTCTCTTTTAAAATCAAGTCATTATTTGTGTCATCAAAAATAAGAACATCATCTCGGGGACACAGCCACTGGAGCATAACGCATTTCAGACGTCCAGTTCTTAATCATAGGCCTAATGCCTATGATTAAGAATTGGACATCCGAAACGCATTAGGTTCTAGGGGCTGTGTCCCGGACATGATGTTTTTATTTTTGATGACACAAATAAAGACTTGATTCTAAAAAAAAGAGCCTAGTGCCAGAACACTACCTCCTATTATTTGCTGTTACGTGGAATCTCATATTCGGCACTACCCCCTCCTATTGTATCCCCTCCGGTTCCCCATAGACTGTGAGCTCTCGCGGACAAGGTCCCATCCCCTTTTCCCGCTTGTCCAGACTACACGAATATATTGAACTTGTCCTCATCTACTCTCATGTAAAGCGCCATGGAATCTAATGGCACTATATAAATAAATAATAATAATAATCCAGCCGCTACATTCCAGGCACCTGTGTTCCCAAGGAATCCCAGTGAGGCACTACATCTTTTACCGTTTTCCTACACTGTTAGGGTGCGTGCACACGATCAGTATACGCAGCATTTTGGATGCAGTGTCTTTTCGCTGTGTCTTAAACGCTGTGTAGTACACTATAAGCATAGTGGATGTGATTTCAAGAAATCCCATTATCACTATGCTTAACTCGACCGCAGCGATCTGACAGCTGCGGTACAGGTTGCCGGCATTCCGCTCCTCCGCAGCATATTCATTTGATGCTGCGGAGTTGGAAGCGGCTCCCATCGGCTGCAGAGAGAAGCCACTCCGCACCCACTGCACATGGTGAGTACAGGGCAGCTGCGGTCTCCCTGCAGCCACCTGCGACATGCACCTCCTACGGAGCATGAGAACACAGCCTTACTCTGAAACACCATATGTGCAAATTGAGTCTCTGGTTTTGCTTATATCCTTGATCTTATGATTAGGCTCATTAAAGGGTCAATATTGACATTTAGGATTGCTACTTCCAACAGGTGTGCTAGAGTTCAATTGCTCTTTGAAGAGGCAATTGGCATTCCTAAAATCCATAATCCATTTTTTCCATTCTTCTTTTATCATCTAACGCATATATGTGGTATTGTGGAAAATGGTGTCAAGCCTGAGATGATGGCGTCATTTGGTTGGGGATGTCATTTCATACAGATATAACCATATTTTGTATAAGATATAAAAGAGTTAGCTGGTATTTTAATAATGATGACATCCAATATTCGGATCAATGTTGATTTGAACACCTTGCACCCACATTCCATTCATTGCTAGTGTTCTGTACACTCATTATGTCTTAGAGTAGATTTGAAAAGTGAGTACACCCTTCATGTTTTTGGAAACATTTTATTATATCTTTTCATGGGATAACACTGAAGATATGACACTTTGATACAATGTAGAGTAGTCAGTGTACAGCTTGTATACCAGACTAAAGTTAGTGTGCCCTCTAAATAACTCAACACACAGCTATTAATGTCTGAACCACTGGCACAAAAACTGAGTACACCCCTAAGTGAAAATGGCCAAATTGTGCTCAAAGTGTCAATGCTTTGTGTGGCCACTATTATTTTCAATCACTGCCATAACTTTCTTGGTCATAGAGTTCGCTAGAGCTTCACGGGAGCCACTGGAATTCTCCTCCCTCCTCCATGATGACATCATGGAGCTGGAGGATTTTAGAGACCTTGTGCTCCTCCACCTTCTGTTTGAGGATGCCCCACAGATGTTCAATAAAGTTTACGTCTGGAGACATGATTGGCAAGTTCAGCACCTTTATCTTTATCAAGGCAGTGATCATCTTGGAGGTGTGTTTCGGGGTCATTACCATGTTGGAATACTGGCCTGCAGCCCAGCTTTTGAAGGGAAGGGATCATGATCGGCTTCACTATTTCACAGTACATGTTGACATTCATGGTTCCCTGTGTTCCCTGTCTGTGCCTGTGAGTGCCTGTGAGTGTGAGTGCCTGCGAGTGTGAGTGCCTGTGAGTGTCTGTGCCTGTGCCTGTGAGTGCCTGTGAGTGTCTGTGCCTGTGCCTGTGAGTGCCTGTGAGTGCCTGTGAGTGTGAGTGCCTGTGAGTGTGAGAGCCTGTGAGTGTGAGTGCCTGTGAGTGTCTGTGCCTGTGAGTGTGAGTGCCTGTGCCTGTGAGTGCCTGTGCCTGTGAGTGCCTGTGAGTGCCTGTGAGTGCCTGTGAGTGTGAGTGCCTGTGAGTGCCTGTGAGTGTGAGTGCCTGTGAGTGCCTGTGAGCGTGAGTGCCTGTGAGTGTGAGTGCCTGTGAGTGTGAGTGCCTGTGAGTGTGAGTGCCTGTGAGTGTCTGTGCCTGTGAGTGTCTGTGTCTGTGAGTGTGAGTGCCTGTGCCTGTGAGTGCCTGTGCCTGTGAGTGCCTGTGAGTGTGAGTGCCTGTGAGTGCCTGTGAGTGCCTGTGAGTGTGAGTGCCTGTGAGTGCCTGTGAGTGTGAGTGCCTGTGAGTGCCTGTGAGCGTGAGAGCCTGTGAGTGCCTGTGAGCACCTGTGCCTGTGAGCGCCTGTGCCTGTGAGTGCCTGTGCCTGTGAGTGCCTGTGAGTGTGAGTGCCTGTGCCTGTGAGTGCCTGTGCCTGTGAGTGCCTGTGAGTGTGAGTGCTTGTGAGTGTGAGTGCCTGTGAGCGTGAGTGCCTGTGAGCGTGAGTGCCTGTGAGTGCGAGTGCCTGTGCCTGAGAGTGCGAGTGCCTGTGCCTGTGAGTGCCTGTGAGCGCCTGTGCCTGTGAGTGCCTGTGAGCGCCTGTGCCTGTGAGCGCCTGTGCCTGTGAGTGCCTGTGCCTGTGAGTGCCTGTGAGTGCGAGTGCCTGTGAGTGCGAGTGCCTGTGAGTGTGAGTGCCTGTGAGCCTGAGTGCCTGTGAGCCTGAGTGCCTGTGAGCGTGAGTGCCTGTGAGCGTCTGTGCCTGTGAGTGCCTGTGAGTGTGAGTGCCTGTGCCTGTGAGTGCCTGTGCCTGTGAGTGCCTATGCCTGTGAGTGCGAGTGCCTGTGAGTGCCTGTGCCTGTGAGCGTGAGTGCCTGTGAGCGTGAGTGCCTGTGAGCGTGAGTGCCTGTGTTCGTGAGTGCCTGTGTTCGTGAGTGCCTGTGTGTGTGAGTGCCTGTGAGCGTGAGTGCCTGTGTTCGTGAGTGCCTGTGGGTGTTATAGTGCCTGTGGGTGTCAGAGTGCCTGTGGGTGTCAGAGAGCCTGTGGGTGCCTGTGAGTGTGAATGCGTGAGGGTGTCAGAGTGCGCGAGGGTATCAGAGTTCGCGATTTTGTACAGAAGTGTGTGATTATGACAAAAGTCCTTGGCGGTCCACATTCTTCATCAGGTGGATTTACCTGATGAAGACGGCGGACCGCCGTAGAAACACGTTGTGGTTTATTAAAGGTAATTAAACGTGTGCCTCCTGTGCTCTAGCTCTTCTGTTATAATCACACACTTCTGTACAAATATCATATCCCCATCCTAGGTTTGCAGCAGGAGCAGCTGTGAGCCAAAGTCACCGCTAACAGAATCCAAAGAGCCTGCGGTGACGTAGCTGAGAACGTCACAGGGGCAGGTGATCGGATTGCTCGAGTCAACTGACTGGAAGAAGGAGCTGCTCGTGGAGGAAACCCCGACCGCTGGAGTCCGGAGCCATCCACTGCGATACGCCGAGGTTGTGCAGGTTTGCAGAACCTCCAAAGGTGAGATGCGAACCCCCCATATCTGTTATTGACGCCCTCACTAGACCACCAGGTACCGCTCATGGGTTGTGCTTTCCCCCCCTTTTGTTCCACGTGAGTGTGAGAGTGTGAGTTAATGTGAGTGTGGGTGAGTTAATGTGTGAGTGGGTGTGATTGTGAGTGAATATGTCTGAGTGTGTAAAAAAAAGGCAGACCAGGTTGGGGATATCACTAAAAAAGGGGTCCAGCATGGGGGACATTACTACACTATGGGGGCCAGGATGGGGACATCACTAAAAAAAGGGGACCAGCATGGGGGACAGGATGGTGACATCACTACAAAAGGGGATCAGTATGGGGGTCATCATTACAAAAAGGGACCAGCACGGGGGACATTACTACAGAAGGGGATCAGGTTGGGGATATTAGTACAAGAGGGCGACCAGGATGGGGACCAGTATGGGGACATTACAACAAGAAAGGGACCAAGATGCGGACATTACTACAAGAAGGGGATCAGGATATTGACCAAAAAATCTGGTATTACTAAAAATGTCAGGGTACTGTCACACCAGGTGACATCGCCCCGTGTACAGTGTCGATTTTGCACCGAAAAATCGTCTCAGAGTGGTCGCCTGGTTTCACAGCACTGCTGTGAAACCAGGCAACCACTCTCAGGCGATGTGTAAGCATCGCCCTGTGTAACATCGCGAATAGCGATGTTACAGGCGATGGGAGCCATAGACTCCCATGTTACAGGATCCCTGCTGGGGTTTCTAGACACCCCAACAGCGACGTTGCCTGAAACATCGCCAAAGCATCACCGAAGGTATCGCCGCGTCTAAACACACGACGCTGATGGGGTGCCAAAAATGTGCGCGCTCCCGTGTGTCGCCTGCGATATCTCCGGCGATGTCACCTGGTGTGACGGTACCCTTAGTCCTACAAGCAATGCGGCCCCCGATAAAAAATCCCCCTGGTCTAGTTCATTTTTATGTAGAGCAAAAAACAAAATTTTCCAGATCCTCCGATAATGCTTTGCCATGAGGCGCCACGTTGACCTTCTAGTGACCAGTGTGAGAGTGTGTGAGTGATAATACCAAATTTAACACACCTGAGACCTTGTAGCAAAAATGAGTCAAATCACATTGAAGAGAGAACATGGCTAATTGGGTACATTTTGGTCATTTTCACTTAGAAGTGTACTCACTTTTGCTGTCATCGGTTTAGATATTAATTGTTAATAGTGTTGAGCTTTTTTGAGGACACATCAAATATACACTGTTATTTAAGCTGTGCACTGACTGGTTTACATTGTATCAAGTTGTCAGATCTTCAGTGTTGTCCCACGAAAGGTATAATAAAATATTTTTTTTTTTAATTAGAGGGGTGTACTCACTTTTGTGATATACTGTATCTGGAGATGTTGTGCTAGGTTGTGCTGGGTTTTGTGGCTTTTTCCTGTTTATATGAATGGGAGAAAGCTGTAATATCCAGCGGAGTAGCCACTACTACTAAATTGGCAGCATTTTGGTGTAAAGTGCGGAGAGGTTGCAGCGAGCATTGGAGCACCATGTCCCCTTTTGCAACAGCTGACCATGGGAGTGCTGTATGCTGAACATGAGAGTGCTGTATGCTGACCATGGGAGTGCTGTATGCTGACCATGAGAGTGCTGTATGCTGACCATGGGAGTGCTGTTGCTGACCATGAGAGTGCTGTGTGCTGACCATGGGAGTGCTGCATGCTTACCATGAGAGTGCTGTGTGCTGACCATGTGAGTGCTGTATGCTGACCATGGGAGTGCTGTGCGCTGACCATAGGAGTGCTGTATGCTGACCATGGGAGTGCTGTATGCTGACCATGAGATTGCTGTGTGCTGACCATGGGAGTGCTGTGTGCTGACCATGGGAGTGCTGTGTGCTGACCATGGGAGTGCTGTGTGCTGACCATGGGAGTGCTGTATGTTGACCATGAGAGTGCTGTGTGCTGACCATGGGAGTGCTGTATGCTTAGTATGGGAGTGCTGTGTGCTGACCATGGGAGTGTTGTGTGCTGACCATGGGAGTGCTATGTGCTGACCATGTGAGTGCTGTATGCTGACCATGGGAATGCTGTGCGCTGACCATGGGAATGCTGTGCGCTGACCATGGGAGTGCTGTGTGCTGACCATAGGAGTGCTGTATGCTTACCATGGGAGTGCTGTGTGCTGACCATGGGAGTGCTGTGTGCTGACCATGGGAGTACTGTATGCTGACCATGAGAGTGCTGTGTGCTGACCATGGGAGTGCTGTATGCTTACCATGGGAGTGCTGTGTGCTGACCATGGGAGTGCTGTGTGCTGACCATGGGAGTGCTGTGTGCTGACCATGTGAGTGCTGTATGCTTACTATGGGAGTGCTGTGTGCTGACCATGTGAGTGTTGTATGTTGACCATGGGAGTGCTGTGTGCTGACCATGGGAGTGTTGTGTGCTGACCATGGGAGTGCTGTGTACTGACCATGGGAGTGCTATGAGATGAACTCCCACAGATCTGATGCTGGAGATGAGCACATTGGAGGTCAATGATGACAATTATGTTACAACCACATATACTTGCTGAGACATGTGCGTGATACCTGGTGATCAGAAATGTGGGGTGAGGCTGGGGTCACAGGACATTATAAAAAATCAGTGATATTCTCATTCAGAAAAGTGGGACAATGTTTAAAAAAATATTTAGTTTGTCATGTGTGTGCTATCCATGTGCTCTGGGTATGGATTAGGTATTAGGTAGTTTTGTCTGTTGCAACTATAACTGGCCCTGATACTACCTTATTCTGGGGCCTGAATTACTTGTAAAATATCCATGGTTCTAGTTATTCCCTCCCTGGGCCATTTTCTGTTTTTGTTCTTTTTTCCTTCTTCAAAGAGCCATAATTTTTATTTTTCTGTTGATATAGCCATGTGAAGATTTGTTTTTGAGGGACAAAGTGTACTTTTGAATGACACCATTCATATCATCATGTCATGTACGGAATAGTGTGAAAAAAAATTCCAGGCATGGCAAAATTGCAAAAAAAGCAGAATTTTACATTTGTCTTTCAAATATTGCATTTACAGCGTTCATTTTAAAGTAAAGATGGTAATATGATTGTCGACAGCAATATGATTATGGCAATGTACAATTTGTGTTTATTTAGAGGGGAAAAAAATCTGAAATGTGAAAACAAAATATTTTTTCGAGTGTTGCAGTACACCTAGTATGAGTGCCACAATCTTCTTTTGTTTAGAATATGGGGTCACACCATATGTAGCACACCTTCCCCCACTAGCCATAAGGTGCTATTGACTCTGTTATCAGGTCTGCTGATCTCAACAGAGATTTTTAATTCAGAGAGATGCTGAGACTTATAATACAGATATGAAGGCAGGTTAGGACCCAGTACAGGGGACTCTCCTTGACATGGCTACTGGGCAGTCATACACATTGCCATATATACTAGCTAAGGGGTCTCCATTTTTCGTAGTTCACTAGCTGTAATGCATTTCAATATTAGAGTCAAATGGCATGACATAGCAATGAGTGCAGCTGATGTTTTGATACTTTTATATTCCCACGTTCCACATTTGCCACAACATAATGTCATTCGTTTCATGTCGACCATCCATGAGATCTTAGAGTGCAGCAAGCTCATTTGTCATGTCACCCTTTTTCCGCACCCCTTTGAAAGCACAGATGTGGGGCTCCATCTACTGATGGTGCATTCAGTATAAGGGTACAGGCACACTAGTTTTAGGCAACCAATAAGAAATCATCAGATGTGATATGCCAATGACACTCGGTTCAGGCTTTAGTGCGAGTGTGAGCCAAGTGTCATTCATTGTGATCCAATCCTGTAATCGGATCACAGGTGCGGAGAGGAGGAAGAGATTAATCTCCAAATGTCCTCCATTGCCAGCCTTGGTGTATATAGCGCTGAACTCGTATGTGTGTCAGTGCAGTGCGATGTTTCATTTGCACCCATAGACTTATACTGCAATCGCAGCATGATGCAATTTTTTCCTCAGCCCTATACAGCAGTTTTGAGCAGCCTGATTGTCTAACATTGGTCCGAGTGCAATGCAAGATAATCTGAGAGTTTGACGCCAGTGTGGCTTTACCCTTAGAAACAAGAGACAGTCTGGAAATGCTTCCACGAGACTTCCAAATGTTGTAGGTGGAGCACAAGAGATGTGTTATTTCGTGATGTGTTGACCATTTATAAGTATGAGAGACATCACATTTTCTGGGGGCTTTTCAGATGTTCCAGTACACAAAGTAAGGATGCCATCTTCCCTTCTACAAACTATGCAGAGTCCTACTTTATTTACCCCATAGACTACAATTATTATGTCTAAACAATTATTATTCGTATATTCTTAATATTTATATAGCATAATCAACTCCCATTATACTTTACAAAACATTCCACTTTGGTAATAACAATAGAAAACTGTATGGTATAGATGGATGAAGCACGTTTTGTGGACATGTCTTTCATTTACCGGTAACTATGAAGACCCTTCAAGTACGCCGTAACCTATTTCCTGCAAACATAAAAGACAAGTTTATTTTTCTTTTAGTCTAAATGTTCAGACTTTACCATCATTTAATTGCTTGTTACGGTTTATCACATATTTACATATACGGTAATTCCAAATATATTTATACAGGAAACCCAGGGCTAAATACTCAAGCCTAAAATGCTACATAGCAATTGTACTTGTGAATTTCAATATTTCCCTTTAATGAGCATTTCCTAACTCTCTAGTAAGGCCTGGGCTGGTGATAACCTAATATCTGGGCCAGGACAGTTTGTATGCCCTGAAGTCAAGAAGCCGGCAGCTTGCGTCTGTGTAGTAATACACTTCAAGGAATACCGAGAGACCATGAATTTACCAGCCGCTTCTGTTTATGGGATCATGCAAGCTCTGAATCCAGACACGCTCATATCCCTTTGAATTACCTTTCCATGCAATAAGCTGCTAAAAACCCAGACTTCGCTTATCTGTTCTTGTTATAAAAAGTGGCAGAAGGCAGTGTGGCAGAATGACCTAGAAGATGGCACTTGTCACCAGTGGGATTTCTCTTGCATTCTGCAGGCCTAATTTTGCGTGAACTTGCGGTGCCCCCTGTCATATCTTCATTTTCTCATCCACTCCAGCCTTCCCCCTGCTTAATCCTGCATCATGCAGGCAGAAGCTCTGCAAACCCATCTCCTAAAATCCATTCCGAAATGCCAAAGAAGAACCTTAATTTGAAAATTGGGATCAGAATTAAACAGCACGCTTTTGCAGCTGTACAATTCCTTTCAGCTGCAATATTCATGGCTGTAGTATTATGAGCCGACTTCTTTGGCTGTGCATTTGAAATCTGTGATTACTTTAGGTCTGAAAGGTGAGGGAGTTGATTAGTGCTGTAATGAAGTCCTTTGTGTTACTTATAGTCAAGGTACATCACAAGGAGATGAAATGTAGGCTTCTTTAACCCCTCCATTCACAGAGCTGCTGGTAATGCATTGCAATGATAGCCTGATAGATAGCTGTCTGTGCTTACGACACTCCTCTTCAATGCGTATTTTTCATTTCGTAGTCTTGATGATAAAGGATGCCGATTGACAACAATGTACAAAATAATGTCCTGCTACAATTCATCAATTTACTTTTTGCAAAGAATTTTAATAGTTATTAGAATATATTGTCCCAGGAAAGAAAAACCCTCTAATCAAGACACTTCTAGGGTTCTACAAAGAAATCATTGCCACCCCCCATAGTAAAAGTCCTAATTGTGCCGCTTCCTCCTCCACAGAATAAAAATCATTTGTTACAATCGGTGTGGTCACAGAAGGGTATATTTTACAAATTTTAAACATAGGGTGTGGGACATGTATTGTGACACAAATATAAAAATAGTTCCCTTACGATACCCCTCTCATAACCCCTATAGGGTATTTTGCCCTTAAAAATGCTCTCACACTTGATAGGCCCCCACAATACCCCAAGCAAAACATAATGCCCGCACAATACCAAGTACGGTAAGTATGTTGCTGACATAGTGCCCTGAGCACAGTATACTGTTACTACCGTGTCCCCAATACTGTATAATGTCCACACTGCTCCCCAGCCTATTATGATATCCCTACAGAACCCAACACAGTATGGTGACTCCACAGTTTTCCCACAAACATTATTAGGCCCCCCACAGTAACCCTAAATAGAGTTCAATGCTCCCACAGTGATCTCAGACATAGTAAGGTGGTCCCCACAATTACCCTGACACAATATGATGCCCCCTACAGTACCCCCCACATTCAAGTATGATGCCACCATCAATCAAGAACTCCACGTAATGATGTTCTCACGGCCCTGTACATAGTATGATGGCCTGCACAGCCCCCGCATTATCTGATGGCACTCAGCAGCCCCTCTCACAATATTATGGCCTCCACAAAACCCCCACCACACAGCCCCTCAACATACAATATGATTGCTCCCATTTATTATGGCTCCGCTGCCCCCTCACACAATATGATTGCCCCTACCATGTATACAATTTGATGCTCCCTATGTACTATAGCTCCACTGTCCTCTCACACAGTATGGATGCCCTTACCACACATACAATATGATGACCCGCATATATTATAGCTCCACTGCCCCCTCACACAATATGATTTCCCCTACTACATCTGCAGTATGATGGCTCTCGTGTATTATAGCTCCACTGCCCCATCACACAGTACGATTGCCCCTACCACACATACAGCATTATGACACTTGTGTATTATAGCTCCACTGCCCCCTCACACAGTATGATTGTCCCTACCACACATACCTTACAGACCCACACACAGAGTATAATGGTCCCTGCGGTTCCTCTCATCCCCCCACACACAGTATATTGTCTAAAATAAACAAGAACTGCTAACCCAGCCATGTTCCCCCAATACACTGATTTACACAGCATGCAGACTGAGACTTCATGTAGCAGATACAATCCAATGATGTAATCGCACACAGGCTCAGACTGGAGACAGGAGAACTGGAGAATCCTCTGGTGGGCGTCCTTGCAGTAGTATGTCACTTACCCCCCCCCCATCTCCAACATAGTTATTAGTCATAGAGTAAAGGTGTAGAATCTGGTGCCACAAAAATTCTTTTTCTTTCATGAATAAAAATTAAAAAAAGGTACTGATGATTAAGTGGGCTAGACCCACGAAACGCGCCCAGAGCTCCTCTAGAGGATGTGTGATTTTTAATTTTTAATCATGAAACAAAAAGAATTTTTGTGGCACCAGATTCTACACTTTCCGGTTTGCCTGGGAGTCCTGGGAATATTAGGTGGTGGAGCTAATCCTTTTCTTGAATAATTAGTAGTTGGCACACTACATCGTCACTATGTACAGACAAACGAATCATCTCATCAAACTACACAGTATATTATTATACAGAGGTATGGGTAAATTTGTGAATGTGATATTTCCATGTAGTTGATGGGTGAGCCCCCAGAGTCAATGATACTGGTGGGCCCTTGTCATCCCAGTCTGACACCAATCGCGCATGCTGCACTGAGACGCACATACTGAACGGTGTAAAAGATGTTTATGCCATACATGAAACTTTGGTGTCTAAACTTAGCATATTTACTAAAATGTTAAACTACGTTTGATAGTAAAAATATAACATAGAGTATTTCTTACTACCACAATATCCTCCTAAACACATTCTGGCACACTGTGGTGCATGTTCCAGCTCCACAAATACAGTGCCTACAAGTAGTATTCAACCCCCCGCAGATTTAGGTGGTTTGATAAGATGCAAATAAGTTAGAGCCTTCAAACTGCAAACGAGAGTAGGATTTATTAACAGAAGCATAAATCTTACAAACCAAAAAGTTATGTTGCTCAGTTGAATTTTAATACATTTTAAACATAAAAGTGTGGGTCAATTATTATTCAACCCCTAGGTTTAATATTTTGTGGAATAACCCTTGTTTGCAATTACAGCTAATAATCGTCTTTTATTATTATTATTATTATTATTATTATTATTTTATTTACATAGCGCCATTGGTTCCATGGCGCTTTACATAAGAAGTAGGGGTAACAAGGACAGGTACAGTACATATGAGCAGTCAAGGCTTGCTGATACACGACGGGAGAGGATCCTGTCCACGAGGGCTCACAGTCTACAGGGGTGGGGGAGGACACGATAGGGGGGAAGCTCCAAGAGTTTGGTGGAGCGGCGCTGGGTCTCATCATAGGTTGTAGGCTTGTTGGAATAGATGAGTTTTCAGGTTCTTTTTGAAGCTCTTGAGGGTAGGCGAGTGTCTGACATGCTGGGGGAGGGAGCTCCAGAATCTAGGGGAGGCACGGGAGAAGTCTTGTATGCGGTTGTGGGAGGATGAGATGAGGGGGGAGGAGAGGAGGAGTTCTTGTGAGGAGCGTAGGTTGCGTGCAGGTTGGTACTGGGAGACCATGTCGGAGATGTAAGGAGGGGACAGGTTGTGGATGGCTTTGTAAGTCAGGGTTAGGATTTTAAATTTAGATCTTTGGGGGGTGGGGAGCCAGTGAAGTGCCATGCGGAGAGGGGAGCTAGGGGAGTAGCGAGGAGACAGGTGGATTAGACGGGCAGCTGAGTTCATGATAGAGTGGAGAGGTGCAAGGGAGGAGGCAGGGAGACCAGTTAGCAGTAGGTTGCAGTAGTCAAGGCGGGAGATGATGAGGGCGTGGACGAGAGTTTTGGCGGTGTCGTGGTTAAGAAACGGGCGGATGCGTGAGATGTTCTTGAGTTGGAGTCGGCAGGAGGTGGCAAGGGCTTGGATGTGGGGCTTGAAGGAGAGGGAGGAGTCGAGGATGACCCCGAGGCACTTTGCGTGGGGGACTGGGGAGAGAGAGCAGTCGTTGACTCGGATAGACAGGTCTGGCAGAGGGGGAGGGCGGCTGGGGGGGAAGACGATGAACTCTCTTTTGTCCATGTTCAACTTGAGGAAGCGAGCAGAAAAGAAAGATGAGATGGCGTACAGGCATTGGGGGATTTTAGACAGAAGGGAAGTGATGTCGGGCCCGGAGAGGTAGATCTGGGTGTCGTTGGCGTAGAGATGGTACTGGAGGCCATGGGACTCAATGAGTTGACCTAGGCCGAGGGTGTAGATGGAGAAAAGTAGCGGTCCAAGTACCGATCCCTGGGGGACGCTGACAGTAAGGGGGTAGGACGAGGAAGAGGTGTCGGAGTGGGTGACGCTGAAAGTGCAGTCCGTAAGGTATGAGGAGATCCAGGAGAGGGCGAGGTCGGTGATACCAAGGGATTCTAGGATTTGGAGTAGGAGGGAGTGGTGGACTGTGTCGAAGGCGGCGGATAGGTCGAGGAGGAGGAGGACGGAGTAGTGTTTTTTCCTCTTTGCGGTCAGGAGGTCATTGGTGACTTTAGTAAGGGCTGTTTCAGTGGAGTGATGACGTCGGAAACCAGATTGCAGGCGGTCGAAGAGGGAGCGGGAGGATAGGTAGGACGACAGTTCAGAATGGACGTGTTGTTCGAGCAGTTTGGAAGCGAAAGGGAGAAGGGATATTGGGCGATAGTTGGCGACGGATGATGGGTCGAGGGAGGGTTTTTTGAGGATGGGTGAGATCAAGGCGTGTTTGAAGGAAGAGGGAAAGACGCCAGTAGTGAGTGACAGGTTGAAGAGTTGGGTTAGGGCAGGGATGAGGGCAGTGGTGAGGTTTGGGATGAGATGGGTAGGTAGAGGGTCGAGGGCACAGGTGGTGAGATGAGATCGTGACAGGATGGTGGAGAGCTGGGCTTCAGTCACGTTGGAGAAGTTTCCTTTGGTCGAGGAGGGTTGGGCGGTAATGGTGATGGGTTGGGGGGACATCGGGCCAAAGCTTTCTCTAATTTTGTCAATCTTGTGTTTGAAGAAGGTGGCGAAGTCGTCAGCGGAGATGAGGGGGGAAGGAGGAGGTGCTGGGGGACGGAGAAGGGAGTTGAAGGTTCTGAATAGTTGTTTGGGGTTTCGGGACAGTGTGTTGATTAAAGAAGAGAAGTAGGTTTGTTTTGCGGCAGTGAGTGCGTCCTTGAAGTTGGAGAGGGATTGCTTGTACATGGTGAGGTGGGCCGTGGAGTGGGATTTCTTCCATCTCCGTTCAGCGACCCTGGACGTTCGGCGAAGCTCTTTTGTGAGAGGGGTGAGCCAGGGTTGTCTGTGTGTGCGGGTTTTGGTGTGTGTGAGGGGGGCAGCCTGGTCGAGAGCCGCAGTTAGTGTGGAGGTGTAGAGGGTGGCGGCAGTGTTAACGTCGGGTGAGGAGGCAAGGTCCGTGAGAGGGAGGAGGGAGTGGGAGAGTGAGTTGAAGTCGATGGCTTTTAGGTCTCTGCGTGGGTGACTGAGTTTTCGGAGAGGGGGGGTGAGGTGGGGGGAAAGAGGGAGGAGAAGGTCAACAGGTTGTGGTCAGATTGGAAGAGGGGTAAGTTTGAGAGGTCGGTGAGGGAACAGAGGCAGGAGAAGATGAGGTCAAGCATGTGGCCGTCTTTGTGAGTGGCTGAGGAGGACAATTGGGACAGGCCGAAAGAGGTGGTCAGAGATAGGAGTCGGGAGGTAGGCGGGTCGGGGGTGTCGATGGGGATGTTGAAGTCGCCCATGATGATGGTGGGGATGTCGGAGGAGAGGAAGTGGAGAAGCCAAGTGTTGAAGTGGTCAAAGAAGGAGGTGGTTGATCCCGGGGGTCGGTAGATGACCGCGAGTTGGAGGTTGCAGGGGGAGAAAATGCGAATAGAGTGCAGTTCGAAGGAGGGAAAGGAGGCGGAGGGAGGCGATGTAGTAGGGATGAAGGAGCAGCTGTCGGACAAGAGTATACCCACACCACCCCCACGGGTGCTATTAGGGCGTGGTGTGTGGGAGAGCGTGAGTCCGCCGTAGAGAGAGGGCGGCAGGGGAGGCTGTGTCGGCGGGGGTGAGCCAAGTTTCGGTGATGCCGAGGAATTTGAATTTATTGGTGATGAAGAGGTCATGGATGTAGGAGAGTTTGTTACACACTGAGCGGGCATTCCAGAGTGCTCAAGACAGGGGGACTGGGGTTGGGTGAATGGGTATAAGGTTCCGGGGGTTGCGAGAGTTTGTGATGGGGGATGGGCGAAAATTGGAGGTGAGTGGAGGGATGTGGTGGGGGGGTCCAGGGTTGGGGGATATGTCACCTGCAAGTAGGAGAAGTAGTGAGAGGGTTAGGAGGTGGGAGCAGGAGAGTTTGCGTGGGGGCCGTGCGTGTGTGGAGAAGAGTGATTGGGTGTGGAGGAACAGTTCGGAGGGGGTGAGGTGGGTGGGTAGGAAGGATGGGGAGATCGTTATGGCCTTGGTGGGTGGAGGGATGTTCGGGGATAGGAGGAAGTGGAGTAGGATGGGGGTGAGAGTGAGGAGGAGGGGAAACATTGTGGGCAGCAGGTTTTGGCGGTAAGAAGTGACAGGGGTGGGATGTGGCAGGGGAGGTGCGTGGATGGAGAAGGGGTGTGGGTAGAGCTGGTGGGTGGAAGAGGACGGGGTGGAGTCGGGGGTGGCGTGCGGGGTGTGGTGTGGCCAGGGGTAGGGTGCGGTCAGGTAGTGGGGTGCAGCCTGGTGTGGGGTGGAGTCAGGGATTTTAATAGGAGGGGTGGGGTGTAGCTCGGGTGGAAGACTGCTAGGGAAGTGGTATAGCTGGGGACGCAGGAATAGTCCAGGATGCATAAAAGCCAGGGATGGGGTACAGCGAGGGGGTGCCATCGTGGTCACAAGTGGGGTGCAGTTCGTCGATGGAGTGTTGTAGCTGGAGACGAGATGATGGAGCCGGAGACGAGGTGATGGAGCCGGAGACGAGATGATGGAGCCGGAGATGAGGTGGCGCTGCCGGGTGGTGCTGTTGGATGATGAGAAGGTGCCGTTGGATGGTGGAGTGGTGCAGCCGGGGATCGGATGGTGCAGCCGGAGACGAGATGATGGGGCCGGAGACGAGATGATGGGGCTGGAGACGAGATGATGGGGCCGGAGACGAGATGATGGGGCCGGAGACGAGATGATGATGCCGGAGACGAGATGATGGAGCCGGGTGGTGCTGTCGGATGATGAGATGGTGCCGTCGGATGATGGAATGGTGCAGACGGGGATCGGATGGTGCAGCCGTGGATGGGGTGGTGGAGCCAGGGGGTCCAGGGTAGCAGGAGAGATTGACAGCAGGCAGGTGGTCGATGGTAGCCAAAAGCCAGGCGTAGCCAGGAGGGTCAAGCGCAGCCAGGGGGGTCAAGCGCAGCCAGGAGGGTCAAGCGCAGCCAGGAGGGTCAAGTGCAGCCAGGAGGGTCAAGCGCAGCCAGGAGGGTCAGGCGCTTATAAGACCTGATCAGGCCGGCACAGGTCTCTGGAGTTATCTTGGCCCACTCCTCCATGCAGATCTTCTCCAAGTTATCTAGGTTCTTTGGGTGTCTCATGTGGACTTTAATCTTGAGCTCCCTCTACAAGTTTTCAATTGGGTTAAGGTCAGGAGACTGACTAGGCCACTCCATCACCTTGATTTTTTCCCTCTTGAACCAGGCCTTGGTTTTCTTGGCTGTGTGCTTTGGGTCGTTGTCTTGTTGGAAGATGAAATTACGACCCATCTTAAGATCCTTGATGGAAGAGCGGAGGTTCTTGGCCAAAATCTCCAGGTAGGCCGTGCTATCCATCTTCCCATGGATGCGGACCAGATGGCCAGGCCCCTTGGCTGAGAAACAGCCCCACAGCATGATGCTGCCACCACCATGCTTGACTGTAGGGATGGTATTCTTGGGGTCGTATGCAGTGCCATCCAGTCTCCAAACGTCACATGTGTGGTTGGCACCAAAGATCTCGATCTTGGTCTCATCAGACCATAGAACCTTGAACCAGTCTGTCTCAGAGTCCTCCAAGTGATCATGAGCAAACTGTAGATGAGCCTTGACATGACGCTTTGAAAGTAAAGGTACCTTACGGGCTCGTCTGGAACGGAGACCATTGCGGTGGAGTACGTTACTTATGGTATTGACTGAAACCAATGTCCCCACTGCCATGAGATCTTCTCGGAGCTCCTTCCTTGTTGTCCTTGGGTTAGCCTTGACTCTTCGGACAAGCCTGGCCTCGGCACGGGAGGAAACTTTCAAAGGCTGTCCAGGCCGTGGAAGGCTAACAGTAGTTCCATAAGCCTTCCACTTCCGGATGATGCTCCCAACAGTGGAGACAGGTAGGCCCAAGTCCTTGGAAAGGGTTTTGTACCCCTTGCCAGCCTTGTGACCCTCCACGATCTTGTCTCTGATGGCCTTGGAATGCTCCTTTGTCTTTCCCATGTTGACCATGTATGAGTGCTGTTCACAAGTTTGGGGAGGGTCTTAAATAGTCAGAAAAGAGATAATTAATCCACACATGTGAAGCTCATTGTTCTTTGTGCCTGAACTACTTCTTAATACTTTAGGGGGACTAAACAGAATGCTGGTGGTTTGAGGGGTTGAATAATAAATTAACCTCTGAATTAACTTTTAACGCTTTAAAAAAAATAAATAAATAAATAAAAAAATCTTTTTGGCTGCAGTGCATTTCCCACTTCCAGGCTGATCTACAGTCCAAATGTCACAACGCCAAGTTAATTCCGCATGTGTCAACCAGCTAAATCTGCAGGGGGTTGAATACTACTTATAGGCACTGTATACATGATCCTATATGCTAATCTATTAAGACAACCTAAAATCCAACTGCACAGTAAAAGAATTCGCAAAATCTTTAAAACACTGGAATATCACATAGTTCTGCTGGTCCTAGGAGCTTTTTCTCACCCCTTAATAGCATGGTCTTTATTAGACAATGTGTGACTATTATAACCACGGAGACATGTAGTTATAGGAAATACACTTACATACTTCATATTCAGTATATCGTAATAGGAAAAGCACTAAAGAGGGAGTTTCTCATAGTGCTGCTAATATATGTGAATTAGGGTCCAGAGACTCCAATATAATTGTTTGCAAATATTAGTACTTGGAGAACACTGACATTTAATTCTAGTGATATAATCAGTAATAGTCCTGCAGATGACTTGTACCAGCTAATTCATGTGCTCATTTTCTAATCACGCTATATGACCACTCAGCGGCTAGATCTGTCCAATTCCATCACTCCAATGACAATGGTCATAGGGAGGAATGTCTGCATCTTTACCCATTTAAATACCACTTTACCTGATTTGTTTCTGCATATTGAACAGTTGTCTCTGTCCCTTTTTAAGGTCGGAGTCACACTATCGGCTGACTTGCACAAGTGTAATCTGAGAAAATCTCGCATTGCACTCGGGTCCATATTAAACAATCAGGCAGCTCAGACTTGTGAGTTCTTCCCCAGCTCTATACGGCCTAAGGAAAAAATCGCAGCATTCTGCAATTGTCTGAGTCTTGGCTCAGTCTCACCCATCTAAGTGCAGCAGGATTTATGCTTAGATAGGCAGTGGAAAACATGGAGAGATTAATCTCTCCCTCTCCTTTGCAGCTGTGATGCAATTGCAGAATCAGATCACAGGAGATGACACTCGGCTCATTCTTACAGCAGAGCCTGAGATGAGTTTCACTAGCATAACGCATCTGGTACAATACGCATGGCTAAAGTGATGCATTTTATGGTGCTTTTTCAAAAACGCATGCTTTTTTTTAACATGGGGCCCTATGGGAAATGCATGCAAAAACGCATGGCACTAAATGGTACCATGCGTTTTTACATGCGTTTTTGCATGCGTTTTTTAAGGCTGCTCCAGGCCTAACAGCAAAAACGCAGCCCAAAAACGCAGGCTGCAAAAAGCAACCTTTAAAAATGCATGCAAGTATGACCCTAGCCTTATAAAGTCTGTTGCCTGTATTTTTATTTACTGTAGTGCCTAAAAGTGACTTAGGCTAGGGTCACACTTGCATGCATTTTTTAAGGTTGCTTTTTGTTTGTCACTGTCACTGCCACTCTGAGGTAAACAACATTAGCTCCTCCCACCACTCTGCTCTTCCCCACTTCCTCTTGACACCAGAATATATAAGGGAGCTGCTTTAGCTCCCCCTTCTGGCCTAGAGGTGCTAGTGCAGTGTCAGGTGTTGTGTGGGGAGTTAACCCTTGGTGATGTTTCTGTGGCACATTAACCCCTGGGGTACCACATTCCCCCTTAGTTAAAGACAGTACTCCGGGACTGTAGAAAAACAAACAGTTAATACAATTAATATTTACAGAGTCTTAAGAAGTAAAAATACAAAAATCACTAAAATTCCAAAAGTCCAAAAGTTCAAAATAGCTGTCCTTCCGGGGTTTAGTCTATTGCCTCCGGGGCTGCTAAATATATACAAGTCTTTACCACAACCAGTTCCGTGGTAGTTATGGTCCGTAAATAAATAATGAAAGTTCAAAGTTCAAGAATATGTCATACGTTCATACAGGTCAGACTCTGTAGGTACTGGGCTTTTAACGTTACTAACACATATAAACACGTACGGGTGTCTCTGGTTTCAAGTGCAGTAGGCTTCTAATCCCTCGGGTCACCGCATAAGAGGCCAAGTTCTTACTCTCTGTGGCTGCCACCTAGCAACATGCTACTCTCACCCTTTTTGTACATTTACACTCTACCGGGTTCTATTAAACTTTACAACAACATATTTACATTTCATATTTGATTGCATACTTTAATCTCTGTACCTAGCCGGTAACTTACCCTTGGTACTACGCTGTGATCTGCGTAAGACTGGTATACTGGATGTACTTAGCATATTGGTGCGGGTGGACGTGTACCTATTTGGAGTATCTGCTACTACTGAAAATAGAGATCTGGCAGTGGGACTGGCAAGCTCACTGGGACCAGGAATTGGTTCTTCCTCTACAGGCTCAACTTCCAGTTCTTCATGTCTTGGGACTTCTTGTGGTACGTGTTCTGGTGTTGGTTCAACCATTGGAGGGAAAGCAATCATTGGGACTGCAACTGCTCCGTAGTAATTTGGCCATGTTTTGGTGAAATCTCCCAGAACGGTATGGAATACTTCATCTTCTTCTTTGACAGATTGGACCTGTACGGATACTGTTACTTCTGGTGTCTTCAGAGTTTCAGGACACGGTTTGAGATGGTCTCTTGACACAACTGCAAAAGTTCTTCCTTCGTCTTTACTTATTAGACACATTTTAGCATTGTCTAAATTGGATGGTAAGACTGTATATGGGGTGGTTTCCCGCTGATTATCCAATTTGTTTGTTTGTGCGTCTCTTTCTCTTGAGAACTTGCTCACCAGGTTGTAATGGGATTGCCTGAGCACGTTGGTTAAAGGTTCTCTCTTGTCTTGCTCTAGCTTGCTGAAGACTTTTTTCTACGCACTCCTGTACTTGGCGATACTGCTGTTGACATAGGGTATCCTAATGGATTCTTCAACTTCTGCATCTTGTTTTAGAATTCCCATATCTAAATCAATTGGCAGCTTACCGGGTCTTGCAAGCATAAGGTAGGCTGGGGTGCACTCACCGGAACATGGTTATAAAGGTCTACCAAGTTGGGTAATTTCTCTGCCATTGATTTATCTCTGACTCTGGTAATGTTTTCAAGAGGTCAATTACAATATGGTTCATCTTTTCACATCCTCCTTACTGGTCGCCAACTCGATCTTAGGTGCAGGCTTGGATCCTCGCAGCTCCTTGATTACTTTAGCCATAGAAATAACAGTATCTGTCAGGACATCTAGCTTTTGGTTGAGGGCCTCATTAGAGATAGGCTCTCTGTGTTCAGCAGCAGTCTCTGACATGACCGATGTGGCTGATACTCCTGGCTGTTGGGGTACTGCTGTGGGGCCTTGGATGAAGTTTAGATCCCGGGACTCCTCTACCTGCTGCAGACGGGTGGCTCTATCTTTTAACTCAGCAAATGTCATTTCAGGATTCTGAATAATCATCATACTCAGCTGTCCTCTGTGAGAAGGGGATAGGAGGCCCTCTATAAAATGCATTAGCATTTTATCAGCTCCCGGGGCTAAGGCAGGTTCTCCTAGTTTAAGTGCTTTGAGTGCTTCCTGCAAGTTCAAGGCATAGTCTCTCGCACTCTCCTTAGGCTTTTGTTGACTTCAAAAGAACTTTATTTTAGCCCCGGTGTCAGCACTAGATTCAAATGATGCTTTTAGTCCAGCTACAAGATGCTCTACAGTATCCTTATCTGTTTCCAGCCAAGACGCAACCTCCCACTGTGCATTGCCAGTTAATTGTCCAATAATCATGCCAACATGCTGGGCTTCAGTTAGGGGGTACATCACATAGTAAGCTTGTATTTTAGTAATAAAGTCATTAAGAGTGTTAGGCTCACTGGAGTATTGGGTCAGCCACATTGCTCCCGGAGTATACGGCATCAGGAACGGCATGATAGGTGTTGCTCCTTGCGGCGTGGCACCACCAGGTACTCCGCCTCGTTCTCCTCTATTATCTGGTGCTGGATTTTCGATGGCTGCTCCGCCGCTGCTTGGCGCTGCTGGATCTCCTTGCTACGACATCCTGTGCCCCCTTAGTTAAGGTCGACCCTGTCTTCCGCTTCCGTCCAGATGTCTCTTGAAGGTTCTGCTGTGCACCAGGGATTCTGTTCCCTTCCGGATTACGTCAGAGTGCTTTGCAGAGTGCTGCCCACAATAATATGCCCCCTTTTTTTCCCGCACGTTGTGCGCTCTGTGATGGTGGAATTTCAAAATTACAGTCCTTGTGACACAATTCACATTCAGTTTGCCGCGCACTCTGCAATGGTGCAGGTTCAAAACAGTCAAAAATCACGGCACACAATGCCCGGATTACCGGGCACGGTTGATCCTGTTCATGACACCAAGTTGTGGAGCCCACTGAGATGGGGTACTCGGTACTGGATCGGGGTACTGCTGGGGATATCACGGCGGTCTTGGTCCGGACCGTGTCCCGGGTTCCGCGAGTAAATGGGGGAATATTTATAGGGAAGTTTGTCGTGAAGCCACCCACGGGTTGTGGTCAGGGTGACCACCGCTGCTGCAGAACCTCCGGGGATGATGTTTGGCAGCTGGGGATGTAATGGTTCTCCACAGGTAGAGCTTGGTTCCCCGGGGCAGAGATAGTAACAGTCTATAGATGGTAAGTTGATTCCCTGTAGGGTATATATAAAAAACAAACATGCGGCGCCAATCTCAGCGCGTTACCAATGTAACTCTCTGGTGCCCTTTTAATGAAGTTTTATGCACTCACCTCTTGCCATAAAACTTCAAGCATATGGTTTTTCCAAAGCCTCCTCACGCTTTGGATATTTATCCGGGTCTGCTGCTTGCCTTGAATTGATCCTGTGTTGTATTCTGCCACGGATTCCCACAGGCATAAAGGTTCAATAGGAGGTTATCCAATTCTATGGTGGCCGCGCTCCCGTGGTAATGATTTTAAGAACTTCTTGTCCACAAAAAAAATTTATTACTCAAAACATGTGAGAATATAAAAAACGGATACAAGGTGTTTCGGCGGAGACAACCGCCTTCCTCAGGTATCTAAGTAAAAATACATTTGACACTTTGCTTTATAGGTAAAAGATAATTACAGCTTGCTAGGTAATGACATGAGGGTGTGGGTATAACCACACCTGTTCAATCAGTCTCATTGTCCGCTTCAGCTATAGTGCTTCATTACATAGTAAAAACAAACACCCACAAACAGCAATCACTATGCTAAAAAACCACTAAGAACATTTATCAATAAAATTACTATCCACAAAAAATCTTAAATTACATAAAAGTTAACAAAAAAAGTAAAATGTTTTAAAAAGAGTTTTTTTTTTTTTTTTTTTTTTTTTTGCTTGTTTTAAAAGGGATTATATATACTGAATACTAAATACTAAATTCTTTCCACAATATCATTGAGACCATTGGGATGCAATGTTTGAAGGCGGTAAATCCAATATGTCTCTTTGCGATTAAGCAGAGAATTTCTATTGATTGTTTCCACAGGAATTTGTTCTAGAGGTGTCACCATTATATTAAAATTCTTATTGTGCTTGAGTAATAAATGTCTCGACAAGCTATGTTTTAAAAACCCATTTTTTGCTCTATTTCTTTGCCCATTTATGCGAGCATGTAAAGTCTGCGCTGTGCGCCCCACGTACTGTAGCCCACAGCTACAATCAATAACGTAAACAATATAATCGCTATCGCATCTTAGATTCTGTTTTATTTCAATTATTTCACCTGTACTTTTGCTTGCAATCTGTTTTGCACCATGGTTCAGAATCCCACACGTATGACATTTCGCGTTGTATCCGTTTTTAATAATTTTCTCACATGTTTTGAGTAATAAAATTTTTTGTGGACAAGAAGTTCTTAAAATCATTACCACGGGGAGCGCGGCCACCATAGAATTGGATAACCTCCTATTGAGTCTATAGATGGTGCTATGGATATTGCAGGATAGGGGTAGTAGTAGAGATGATATCTGCTTGTGAGGGAACGCAGGATTTGAGCACAAGGATCACACAAACTCACGGTTTTGAGGTTTTCCAAGTCTTTACTGCAGATGATGTTGTTAGCAGAGTACTGTCCATGGCATCTGTACTGGGGCTGGGTTGCTCCCACCCTGTCCGGGTCCTCAGCTTCCCTCTCCTGCGCTGTGTGTGTGGCCCTGCTGCCGCTTCAGCTAGGCTGCTGACCTGTCTTGAGTCTTTCCTCTGTATTTCTGACCCCGCCGTGTTGCTTCGCTGAGGTACAGTGTAGATATATAACCTCCACTAGTCCGGTGTTTACTGTGCTGCGTGTTTCAGTCACAGTTTCGTATCCGGTATCCAGTCTGTGCGCTCCTCCGGGGCGAGATATGAGGTAACTCAGTCTCCCAGATGTGTTCTCCTGTTTCTCTTACTCCTTCCCTCAGACCCTGGCTAGGCCTGGAAGTGGGTAGCAGGCTGTGGAGAGGCCTAAGGCAGCCCCTTTACACCACCAGTTTTTCTTCCTCAGTCCTCCCAGGAACTGAACTAACTCCAACTGACTAACTGTCACTGCCACTCTGAGGTAAACAACATTAGCTCCTCCCACCTCTCTGCTCTTCCCCACTTCCTCTTGACACCAGAATATATAAGGGAGCTGATTTAGCTCCTAGAGGTGCTAGTGTAGTGTCAGGTGTTGTGTGGGGAGTTAACCCTTGGTGATGTTTCTGTGGCACATTAACCCCTGGGGTGCCACATACACCATGTATTATGCTGGAAGTACCAAAAATCCCTGGCTCCACATCACCTCTCATGTGGATGATTGAACCAACCTTAACATTAAAACAGGTATATCTGTTTAAACTTGTTGTATTACCACCTGCATTTGCATATCTGACTATCATATCTGTATGTCCAACGTGTAAATAGTGTTTTTATCTAGCATGCCTTTAAGGTGATTAAATATATAATTTAATCCTGGGTTGCTCTTTTATCTCAATCTATGAATTCACATGTCCATGTTCTTGGTTTAATATTACATGCCACCTGGGCTGGTTTCTGGTCCGATATAACCTGTTCAACAGATCAGGCCTATATCTAACAAGGAACTAGTGGCAGTACTACTGAGTTGGCAGGACTGTGTTTCACTAAGGCAAGTGAAAAGGTTTTTCCAGCCTGTCAGGGTTGTGAGCGAGTGTGGTGCCTCTCTCCCTCCCTATAAAGGTACCTTTACACGCCGCTACAGCATGGTGGAAACAACCGGGTGCTTCACGTGCACGAGCATGCACCAATGGTTACAAACGGTACCCGCACCGCCTTTACATGCCGCTACAAGGTGCTCTACAGAAGGTAGAAACTATCTCTGGCTGCACCGCCGGGTGCCTAAAGTTACCTTCTGAAAAGCACCTTACCTCATTTACACGCCACTACAGAGGGTAATATGGGAGGACCTGGTGCAGCAGGGACAACACATAGGCGTGCCAGAATTGTGGATTACGAGACACTCGTACGATGATTTGACAATGCAATAGCATCATGATTGGCCAGCCTGCGCAGGAATGATGGCTAATACATGACGCTATTGCAATTGTGTAGTGTGACTGGTCAGCTCCTTAAATATGCCACCCTATGCATCGACTACCAATCGTAACGCAGGAGCTTCCTCCAATGATCGCTGAAGGGGGGTGGTTTCACAGAGGCTGTGTCACGCCTCAGGGAGTTAACTAGCTGACGAAAAAACCTTACCCTACCTTATTTAGACGCCACTACCATCGGGTTGAAATCAACCTGTTTTAGAGCACTGCTCTGAAAACAGGTGCCGCAAGTGACGGGTCGCAACAACCGCCTTTACACGCCGCTACCCCGGGTTGATTTGGCGGTGCAAGATACATTTGTCTCATCAACCCGGTTGTTTCCACCTTGTTGTAGCGGCATGTAAAGTTACCCTTAGGGATAAGCGAGCTTGTGCTTTTTTCCCCGGGTTCATGCCCGGGGTTGCTTGTGTAAGCACATACATGGTTACTATTCTTCCTAATTATGCTTACCAGGTCAACATTATCGAGTTCAGCTGTGCCGTGGCGCTGTATCACTGGGATGCATTGTCATGTGACTGGCTCAAATAGCCAATCACATATGCCAAGATGATCAGAGGCGGCCCTGAAGTAACATTCGCGACGCGTCACACCAGGAAGTTAGAACGGGGACCCAGTAATGAGGTTTAGCTACTGCATTACTTTACAGCTGCAACCCCAGGCATCATCACAAACAGTTCATCCATCCCTCTGCCTGTGTGGACAGGGGGTGTCTCTGTAAAACTGTGCCAAGCTTACCTTACATACCCCCAGGGGGTGCCGAACATCAGGTGTTGGTATAAGTAATGAGACTGTAATACGTGGTCCCATTGTATTAGAGACATCAGGGTGGACCTGCGAGGTGCGGTTCATCACAAGAGCCTTGCTACTATTTGAAGGCAAAAGTACAATGCAAAATTGCTTTCCTCCACTTGCCACTACTATAATTTCCCTCATATATTTTTTTTAAAAGTTTGTAACAATAGTTTTATGTTAGTGTCTAGATTAAAGAGATAAAAATTCTAATCACTCTGCATCTAGTGTTTAGGTCATTAGGATGCCGTCTTTGGGATTTGGGAGATGGAAACTGATTCTTACTGCTCGTTTACAGCACCTTCATTTTTTTCTTAAGTATTCTACATTTGTTTTTCACTAATATTTATCTACTTCTAATAATTGTGTTTAAGATTCCGAATAATGAGCGATGGTAATTAAATTAATATTAGACTTTGAAATTAACTCAAAGCAATTGCCAGAGGGTTTGCTTCGTTTGTCCTTCAAAAAGAACATTGTCAATTCCATTGTTCCAATCTATAAGTAATTAACAGCTGTCAGTCTCAGGTTAACTCAGTAATTAGGAAAAGGGTGATGGACAATATAAAAAAACTAGTAGAGTTTCACAAGCAAAGCAGGTAGCTTTGGACTTACATATATAATGAGGGAATTTGGAAATATGCACAGCTTGTAGCTAATTCATACAAATATGGTATGACTATAATCTCCACAAACTATAGACCTCCTGCACCAATCGATAAGCAGATATCAAGCAGAAGTGTTTCCACATGCTTGCCACAAGAAATGTCCCACTGATATTCTTTTCAAATCTTGTGTCTGTGAGTAAATTCTGAGGTCGGCTTCGCACCATGGTTTTCAGCTGTCAGGTTCCGTCCAGTTTTTTGCAGGATCCACCAGACAGAACCTGACAGCACAGGATGAGCAGAAAGTGTAGGTTAATATGCCCTCCGATCCTGATTTTTGCAGGATTCGTTTTTCTGCTGCTGTCAACAGTGCTCAATTCTGCCTATGTGTGCAGTGCTGTTGTCCATGGTGCTGATATCTCAGCCGTGTTGCTGAAATGCTGCTGTCCATGGTGCTGAATGAGCATTTCAGAGTCTGCGCTGTGTTTTACATCGGATGTGGGAAACAATCTGATTTTTTAATGGATTCGGCACCCATAGACTCCCATGTTATGGGTGCCGGATCGCCCCGGATCCGGGACGATCTGATTTTGTCCAATTTTTGCATCAGAGGCAAAAAATTATGCAGACTCCGATTTTGTGCCTGGTGAAAAACCGGACAAAATTGGATCAGGGACAAAAACTAGTAAGAAAAAGCAGCATCAGAAAGACTTACCATCGATGCCTAAAACACAAAACCGGATGGCCAAATAGGACCAATCCGGCACCATAGGAACATATGAGGGTAAAACTGGATCAGGTTCTGTCCGGTTCAAATGTATTTTTGATGCATTTTTAATGCAATTTTGTCACAAAACTGCGTGTAAATCCTTATGCCATTAAAGTCAAGGAGAATTCTCAGGTTTTGTGCACATATTGCTTTTTATCACCTTGCAGATTTGTTTCAGAAACATATCTACAGTGTGTCAATTCTTGAAACGTTTTGCATTAAAGTATGAGAAATGCATGGAAAAAACACACGCAACAAAAACAAGTCAAAAACGCATGTCAATAATGCATGATTTTCTCTGCTAAAAGATGCAGATTTGATGCAGAAATTTCTGCAACCAAATACTCAACATGCGCACCAAAAACAAACTGGTGGCAGGAATAACACTGCTTACAATACTTGCATTTTTGCTTTTATGCATTTTTAAAGGGAATCTGTCAAATCCTTTGGGCCTTTTAAACTGTGCCCACCAGCTTACACATAATGTAATTGGGGTTCTAGTAACCCCTGTATGTCCCCAGACTGACCCCTCATACCTCAGAAAATAACTTTTATTGTGTCCAGCGCTGGCCTTCTATTGAGTCCGGGAGGCTGCTATTTAGTCCTGATGGATTATGTCCTTGCCGCCCCCAGCTGCAAAACCTGCCCTGCATTTTTTTAAATTCCCGCCCCTATTGTGATCGGCACTTGAGTGACAGCCACACTCCCGCCTGCACAGTGAAGAGTGTGCCCTTGCTCCATTGAACATTGCCGATGTCCTGCAAGACTTCACAAATCTTACGAGACGTGTGCACTGACAGTTGAACCTGCACCTGTGCGGTGGAGCTGGTGTCTGTGCGTAGTGCCGAAGTCCTGCGAGATTTGTGAAGTCTCGAGAGACATCAGCACTGTTCAATGGAGCGTGGACACCTGCTGCACTGCGCAGTCACGAGTATGGCGGCCACTCAAGCGCCGAACATAGGAGGGGCGGGAATTTTACAAAGTGCAGGGCGGGTTTTGCAGCCATGGGGTGGCAAGGACATAATCCACGTGGACTAAATAGCAGCCTCCCAGACTCAAAAAGAGGCCAGCGCTGGACACAATAAAAGTTATTTTCTGAGGCATGTGAGGCACATCTGGGCACATAGAGGGGTTACTAGAACCCCATTTACATAATGTGTAAGCTGAAATCTTGAAAACAAAATATGCTAGCCAGTAATGGTTACTTTTGTAGACCAAGCAGGGGGAAAAATTATGGAATCATTCAATTCTGAGGAAAAAATTATGGAATCATGACAAACAAACAAACAAACAACACTCAAATACTGTACATTACTAGTATTTTGTTGCACCACCTATGGCTTTTACAACAGCTTACATTCTCTGAGGCATGGACTTAATGGGCCTCAAACAGTACTCATGATCAATCTGGCTCCAACTTTCTCTGATTGCTGTTGCCAGATCAGCTTTGCAGGTTGGAGCTTGTCATGGACCATTTTCTTCAACTTCCACCAAAAATTTTCAATTGGATTGAGATCCGGACTATTTGCAGGCCATGACATTGACCTTATGTGTCTTCTTTCAAAGAATGTTTTCACAGTTTTTGCTCTATGGCAGGATGCATTATCATCTTCATAAATGATTTCATCATCCCCAAACATCCTTTCAATTGATAGGATAAGAAAAGTGTCCAAAATATCAATGTACACTTGGGCATTTATTGAAGATGTAATGACAGCCATCTCCCCAGTGCCTTTACTTGACATGAAGCCCCATATCATCAATGACTGTGGAAATTTGCATGTTCTCTTCAGGCAGTGATCTTTATAAATCTCATTGCCCAGATTCGCGATTCATTACTGAATATGACTTTCATCCAGTCATCCACAGTCCACGATTGCTTTTCCTTAGCCCATTGTAACCTTGTTTTTTTCTGTTTAGGTGTTGAATTATGGCTTTTGTTTAGCTTTTCTGTATGTAAATCCCATTTACTTTAGGCGTTTTTTTACAGTTCAGTCACAGACATTGACTCCAGCTTCCTTCCATTTGTTCCTCATTTGTTTTGCTGTGCATTTCCTGTTTTGGAGACATATTGCTTTAAGTTTCCGGTCTTGACACTTTGATGTCTTCCTTGGTCTATCAGTATGTTTTCCTTTGACAATCTTCCCATGTTGTTTGTATTTGGACCAGATTTTAGACACAGCTCACTGTGAACAACCAACATCTTTTGCAACATTGCGTGTTGATTTACCCTCTTTTAAGAGTTTGATAATCCCCTCCTTTGTTTCAATTGACATCTGTCGTGTTGGAACCATGATTCATGTCAGTCCACTTGGTGCAACAGCTCTCCAAGGTGTGATCACTTCTTTTTAGATGCAGATTAATGAGCAGATCTTATTTGATGCAGGTGCTAGTTTTGGGAATGAAAATTTACAGGGTGATTCCATAATGTTTTCCTCAGAATTGAGTGATTCCATAATTTTTCCACTTATCCACTCACTCTGTTCTAGATTAATTACAGTCTGGTTTCTGCCCCCTACATTCTACAGAAACTGCTCTCTTCAAAGTGACCAATGAACTTCTGACAGCAAAACGTATTGGTGACCACTCTCTGCTTATTCTTCTTGACCTCTCTGCAGCTTTTGACATTGGTGACCACCATCTCCTACTCTCTATGCTGCACTCCATCGGCATCAAGGACATGACTCTCTCCTGCTTCTATTCTTATCATTCTGACCGCTCCTTCAGTGTATCATTCATTGGCTCCACTTCATTTCCTCTTCCTCTCACTATTGGATTCCCTCAGGTTTCAGTCCCTGGCCCTTTTCTTCTCTCTCTTCACGGCCCGCATTGAGTAGACCAGCAGAAGATTTGGCTTCCAGTACCATCTTTATGTGGATGACACACAACTATACACTTCTTCCCCTAAATCTTTGTGCTGATGACACACAACTATACACTTCTTCCCATGACCCTACCCCTGCTGTATTACAGACCACCAATGACTATCTAAACACAGTTTCCAACATCATGTCCGCTCTCTATCTAAAACCCAACCTTTCCAAAACTGAATTTCTTCTGATTCCACCCTCCACTAACCTCCCCAAATCTGACATCTCTCTCTCAAAGTGTGGCACCACAATAATGCCTAGTAATGTCTAGACAGCAGTTTTGCTGTGTGGGTGTATGTTTGATACCAATCTCTCCTTCCTCTCCTATATACAAGCTCTCGCTCGCTTTGTCGCTTGCACCTGAAGAACATCTCTAGAATCCACCCCTTTCTCACCATGAAAACAACAGAAACCGTCACTGGGGCCCTGATCCAATCCTGCCTTGATTATTGTAATTCTCTATTAATTTGCCTCCCCCACTCTAGACTATCCCCTCTCCAGTCCATCCTTAATGTAGCAGCTAGGGTCACCTATCTAGGTAACCGTTACTCATTGCATTGGCTGCCCATACACTGAATAGAGGATAAAATTTAAATTGCTTGTTCTCACCCACAAAACATTTTAAGCACAGCACCTCCCTACCTCTCTACCATCATCTCTGTCTATCACCCCACCCGTTCGCTATATTCTACAAGCGACCTTCGACTAACATCCCCACTAATGTGAATCTCCCATTCCCGGTTCCAAGACTTCTCCCAAGCTCCAATTCTCTGGAATGCTCTTCCCCAAGAAATAAGAACTATTCACAATTTACACAGTATTAGGCACTCCCTAAAAGACATCTTTTTAAAAGCCCAGTTACACACACAGATAATTGTGCAGAGATTGTTTGCAGATCTCTGGTTGCAATGAAATCATGTACACATTGTTCAATTTGTACACGGCCACAAAATGGAACAATGTGTCCATGATTTCACTGCAACCAGAGATCTGTGACCAATATCTGCACAATTATCTGTGTGTGTAACTGGGCCTTAAGGCAACCTATCACTACCCCTAATCCAAGTCCTTTACATATAGCCCATTCACTATTTCTCTAAACATACTGTAACTCACCACCAAAGTTCACCAAACCCAAAAGCACAGATTAGCTGGTGTTACTCATGCAGCCTTTACCAACCCCCAATTTCTATAAAATGGCTGGACAATTGTTGTAAATAAACACCTGTACTAATTGTCACCCCATCTCTTTGTAGATTGTAATCTCTTATGCGCTGGGTCGTCTTTTTTTGCTTTAATTATATTATTGTATTTTTTTTATAATTGTTACTTATGACTGTTTGTATATGAACCACAGAAATATAAAGCAATGCAGAATATGTTGGAGCTTTATAAATAAAGATTATTATTATTCTCAATGTCAAGGATCCCGAGTGTGAAAGACTGGCTACCACAGAGGATCGGTCAGGACCTAAGACCAGAGCAGAATGAAATAAGTTGCTCATCTCTAATTGTCACTAAGAATACTAGCGTCTTAAAATTATGGTCTACAACAGTGTTTCTCAGCTCCAGCCAGTGCCGTAACTACCGGCATAGCAGACATAGCGGTCGCTTTGGGGCCCGGCGCTTTTGGGGGCCCGGACCCAGCGCCGCTACGCTGCTATACCGGCAGCTGCGATACCTGTTGTGTGGCCGTCAGGTGGGGGGGTGGGGGCCCGGCGGGGGCGCCCGCGCCCAATGGGGCCCCCTGGCGAGGTGGATGCCGATCCCATTCAAAGCGGCCGCAGGCGCCGGCCGCACACAGATCAAAGGGGCTGCCACTGCCGCCAGACTGTAGCCTGCTGCTTGCCTGTGTGTTCTCTGCGGAGTTGGTCTCCGCCTGGCCGGCCTGTTACCTCTTTACTAACCGGCCGGTGACCGGTCACAGCACAGCCGCACAGGACAAGCAGGAAGGAGCTGCACTGAGCCCGGAGAGAGGGTGAGAGGCGCTAATATTACCACTATTTATTGCACAGTCAGTGAGCAGCGACAGCATGGGGAGGCCTTACTGTGAGGGGGGGCCTGTATACCCTGTGCTGGCTGGGACTCTGGGAGCTACCCTGTGCTGGGACTCTGGGAGCAGTGGGAGCTGTATACCCTGTCTGTGCTGGGAGCAGTGGGAGCTGTATACCCTGTCTGTGCTGGGAGCAGTGGGAGCTGTATACCCTGTCTGTGCTGGGAGCAGTGGGAGCTGTATACCCTGTCTGTGCTGGGAGCAGTGGGAGCTGTATACCCTGTCTGTGCTGGGAGCAGTGGGAGCTGTATACCCTGTCTGTGCTGGGAGCAGTGGGAGCTGTATACCCTGTCTGTGCTGGGAGCAGTGGGAGCTGTATACCCTGTCTGTGCTGGAAGCAGTGGGAGCTGTATACCCTGTCTGTGCTGGGAGCAGTGGGAGCTGTATACCCTGTCTGTGCTGGGAGCAGTGGGAGCTGTATACCCTGTCTGTGCTGGGAGCAGTGGGAGCTGTATACCCTGTCTGTGCTGGGAGCAGTGGGAGCTGTATACCCTGTCTGTGCTGGGAGCAGTGGGAGCTGTATACCCTGTCTGTGCTGGGAGCAGTGGGAGATGTATACCCTGTCTGTGCTGGGAGCAGTGGGAGCTGTATACCCTGTGTGTGCTGGGACTCTGGGAGCTGTATACCCTGTGTGTGCCGGGACTCTGGGAGATGTATACCTTGTGTGTGCCGGGACTCTGGGAGCTGTATACCCTGTGCTGGGAGCTGTATACCCTGTGCTGGGAGCTGTATACCCTGTGTGTGCTGGGACTCTGGGAGCTGTATACCCTGTGTGTGCCGGAACTCTGGGAGCTGTATACCTTGTGTGTGCCGGGACTCTGGGAGCTGTATACCCTGTGCTGGGAGCTGTATACCCTGTGCTGGGACTCTGGGAGCTGTATACCCTGTGCTGGGAGCTGTATACCCTGTGCTGGGACTCTGGGAGCTGTATACCCTGTGTGTGCCGGGACTCTGGGAGATGTATACCTTGTGTGTGCCGGGACTCTGGGAGCTGTATACCCTGTGCTGGGAGCTGTATACCCTGTGCTGGGAGCTGTATACCCTGTGTGTGCTGGGACTCTGGGAGCTGTATACCCTGTGTGTGCCGGGACTCTGGGAGCTGTATACCTTGTGTGTGCCGGGACTCTGGGAGCTGTATACCCTGTGCTGGGAGCTGTATACCCTGTGCTGGGACTCTGGGAGCTGTATACCCTGTGCTGGGAGCTGTATACCCTGTGCTGGGACTCTGGGAGCTGTATACCCTGTGTGTGCTGGGACTCTGGGAGCTGTATACCCTGTGTGTGCCGGAACTCTGGGAGCTGTATACCTTGTGTGTGCCGCGACTCTGGGAGCTGTATACCCTGTGCTGGGAGCTGTATACCCTGTGCTGGGAGCTGTATACCCTGTATACCACCACTGGGGCCTGTATATACCACTGGGGTTGCTGTATATACTGCTGGGGCCTGTATATACCACTGGGGAGGCTGCTGTATACCACTGGGGCTGCTGTATATACTGATGGGGCCTGTATATACCACTGGGGAGGCTGCTGTATACTACCACTGGGGAGGCTGCTGTATACTACCACTGGGGAGGCCTGTATACCACTGGGGGGCCTGTGTACCACACTGCTGGGGGCTGTATACCTGTGCTGGGGTCCACCCTCGGCTTATACACGAGTCAATAGGTTTTCCCAGATTTTAGGGGCAAAAGTAGGGGGGTCGGCTTGTACACGGGTCGGCTTATACACTAGTATATAAGGTAAACTGGGTGGCGTCAGACTGTTAACACCGATTCAGTAAGGGTGTGTGTCTTGAAGGGGGCGTGTCATTGGGGGCGTGTCTTGGAGGGGGCCCCATTCAAAAGTTTGCTATGGGGCCCTGCCAGTTCTAGTTACGCCCCTGGCTCCAGCCCTCAGGACCCACCAACAAGTCATGTTTTCAGGATTTTCTTAGTATTGCACAGGTAATAGTTTAATCACCTGCGGGTCATTCCATGTCAAGTGAACCAATGATTATTACCTCTATATTTTTAATTCTTTTGAGATTTTGTTATTTGATAATAGCATGTCAGACGATGCAAAATGTGAAGAGAAACATTTTAAAAAAATGATTTTTAAATGATTTTTAAAGTTCGGAAAAAGTGCGAATTTCGCTGTTGCCTGCCTTTACGTTTCTCCTCATAACTAAGGCTAGGAATAAGATAGAGAGACAAAATAAACACCATTCTACTCAGAACTATACAGGCTTTCACCAGATATGTCACAAGAGGATCTTTGTTAATATTTTACCCATGTGATCGCAAGCGCAAAACTTTAAAACGCATTTCCGAAAAATCGGCGCGCTTTAAATATTTCAAAAACTGCCCATGTGTCTGCTTTGCTCTTAGACACATCTGTACCAAATTTCAAGTTGGGATCTCGATGGGATCATATTTTAAAATATTTTACTATTAATAGCGTCAATGGGTCATTCCATATCAAGTGATCTAAATATGAATATTTTTTTTTATCTGACGTCTTTAGATTTTTTTTATTTTTTTTCCTTTATGAAGTACTACTTTAGTTAATTACAAATTAAAAGTTTAGAATTTTTTTCTTCATCAGTTAATTTTTTACAGATTTTTAAAGTTTAAAAAAAGTGTGAATTTTGGCCTTGTATGACTTTACATTTTTTTATCTTGGGCTAGAAATAAGATAGAGAAACAAAATAAACACCATTCTACTCAGAAATGTCCAGGCTTTCACCAGATATGTCACAAGAGTATATTTGTTAATTTTAATTTTTTACCCATGCGAACGCAAATGCAACATTTTGAAACGCATTTCCGAAAAAACGTTTTAATAAAAATTTTCCAAAACTGCCCATGTGTCTTTTATGCTCTTAGCCACATCTGTACCAAATTTCAAGTTGGGATCGTGATGGGATCATATTTTAAAATATTTAACTATTATAGTGTCAATTCAAAAATCTTGAATTCAGATCTGTTCAACCTGTGGTCTAAAAGCGTGGGGTCTAGATTTATCAAATCCATTATTTTTAGACATTACTGTATTATTTTGATATGTTACAGCTTAGAAGCAGGAGAGGACATATAGGAAAAAGCTTTGTTAGGGCTCAACCTGAGAAAGCACAGGGATAGACAGTGAATGCAGAGCAGATGATAGGCCAGCAGCTCTGTCAATCATGTTAAGTGTCTACCCACTGCATTCATGAAGTACGACAGCTCGTTCAGACCTTTCATGTCCTGACATGTCTGGACATCTTCACTCCTGAACAAACAATAGTCTGTACAAAGCCATCAAGGCTGTGTACTAAAATATGGGTGAGTAAATATATTAATAGTTTAATGCTTTTATTATTAAGGGCCAATACACACAGTGCTATTCTTAGGGATCATCATTCAGAAAAACAGCCCCATTGATTTCTATGGGGTTCACCACATGCAGTGTTTTTGGAAACACTCAAGAGTGAGTAAATCACTGCTTGAACTACTTTTTAATCGCTGCAATAAACGCAGCATTTATCATTTATATAAAAAAAGCTGCCATTTTTTTCACTAGCGATTAAAAAAACTAACGCATATGTGGTAAAAACTTGGTAGAAAAATAAGCTGCCAAAACTGCAGCGTGTATCTGCAGACAGAAAAAACTGTGCGCGCTAGCCCTAAAACTCACTTTATAGTAATACAGTTCTATCTCAAGTGTACTGTAAATCTTTATTTTTATTACCTATCTTCCTTACTTAACATTAACTGTATTTTTCCCACACAGCAATGGCTGCTACTTCTCAAGAAACAGCATTTTATCATAGACACTGTTGCAATCCTTTTGAAAAAATATGAATATGATTGGCGCTGGTGGCTGGCTACTGTACTCTCCAAAGATTGTGAAAATGAAGAAGTAGAATTGACTTTATTGCATCCTTCTGGTCCAGCGCCATCCTTTGTGTATCCAAGAAAGCCAGACATTATAAAAGTGCACAAAAATCAGATATTAACTCAGGCGGAGCCTAACACCGTGACAGGCTGGACATACTCTTTGACACACAAGGAAATGGCGATTGCTAGTAAGCGCTTATGGACAAGATTACATTTCACCCACTAGAAGGGACAAATTGATAAAATGCCACTTTAAAAATATACTATTAATTGTTTGATTAGTTAGTAATTTATAGAACGATGATTTAACTACTGTACTTTTCTTATTAAACACTTCATAAATCACATGTTTAGTGATAGAATAGAAAACAAATTTATATGTATAAATCAGGGTTAACATTTTTGTTCTTTTAATCTTGTTTAATCAAACTTGAGGATATGATCACCTTTATTCTTTTGGTTTGTTCAATACATTCAAGTTGAAAATGCTGACCATTGTGTTCTGATGATTAAGATGTATTTATCCTGGCACTTATGGGATTTGTTTTTTGTGTTTCTTTTTTGTTGCATATAAATGTTTTATTCAATAAGTTGTGATAACTCATACAACCATAAAATAAAAAATATATAAATTTGACAGGTCCCAAGTTGAATCTCTGCACAAATATAACCAAGAACAAAATCAGTCATTTTTTCACAATTGCCTGTCAATAGTTTGAATTTGATATAAAGAAACATAGTCTTGTAACATATCAAATGAAAGCTGTTACCGTTCTGAGTAAAATGATGCCTCTCCCACTTCATTACCTTATTTCTAGCCTGAGATAAAAAAAATGTAAAGTCATACCAGGCCAAAATTCACCCTTTTTTTAAACTTTAAAAATCTGTAAAAAATTAACTGATGAAGAAAAAAATTCTAAACTTTTAATTTGTAATTAACTAAAGTTGTACTTCATAAAGAAAAAGAATAAAAAAAATCTAAAGACGTCAGGTAAAAAAAAAATATTCATATTTAGATCACTTAATATAGAATGACCCATTGACGCTATTAATATTAAAATATTTTAAAATATCATCCCATTACGATCCCAACTTGAAATTTGGTATAGATGTGGCTAAGAGCATAGCAGACACATGGGCAGTTTTTGAAATATTTAAAGCGCGCCGATTTTTTGGAAATGCGTTTTAAAATTTTGCGCTTGCGATCACATGGGTAAAATATTAACAAAGGTCCTCTTGTGACATATCTGGTGAAAGCCTGCACAGTTCTGAGTAGATTGGTGTTTATTTTGTTTCTCTATCTTATTTCTAGCCCGAGATATGATAGAAAATGTAAAGCCATACCAGGTCAAAATTCGCACTTTTTTAAAACTTTAAAAATCTGTAAAAAATTAACTGATAAAGAAAAAAATTCAAAACTTTTTTTTTGTAATTAACTAAAGTTGTTCTTCATATAGAAAAATTTTTTTAAAAATCTGAGGACGTCAGGGAAAAAAAATATTCATTTTTGGATCACTTGACATGGAATGACCCCTGCATAAGGGTTATCACCTGTGCAATACTAAGGAAATCCTGAAAACACGACGTATTGGTGAGTCCTGAAGGCTGGAGCTGAGAAACACTGGTCTACAAAATAAAAAAATGGACAAAAAAGAGGGGATGACCACTACAGCCAATCAGTATCCTCAGCAGTCCAATGCTGTACATTTAGACATTGCCCCACAGGCTAGAAGTATTCTACAGTGGTCAAGTACACATGTTTCATTACTTTACTGATAGGGTCAATGCCAAATGAATGAAAGTTATTTTCAGCACATTGCAATTTCTAATAGGGAAAAATGTCAAAGCAGCCAAATCTGATACTGAATGCACAAGCTTTATCAGTGTGCATGCTTTATGCTAGCACCTGCCCCCCTCCATTTTAGAAGATTGTGAGTACCTGTATCATCAGCATCGTGCACCTGGGGTTTCACCAATCTCTATAATGGAGGTCCTTTGTGCAGTCATATCAGATTTGGCTGCTTTGTGGTGAGTTTTTTTTATATTTTCCTTTGGTTTTCTATTTGATTTGGTGCAGACAGGGACTCGCCAGTGCATACTTGATGTGTGGGTTGCAAGCTTCTGAATTTTGGGCCAAAGTATCAACTAATACCTCACACTATTTGTCGTACATGTTAGACATTTTTTTCAGGGTGTAGTGAGGCCTTCTGAATTAAGGAGGTACATTGTTAAGCCTGTCCTGTGAGATAAACTCATATAGTGCTAACTAGCCTGTCTTTCTTGGTGTCATTAATACGCTATTGTTCAGACACTGAGTATCTCACTCATCTATGTGACAGGTTCCATATGCAAGCTTTATTAGTTTGCATGTCTTATGCTAGCAGCCACCCCCCTCCATTTTGGAAGGTTGAGAGTGGCTGGGTCATCAGCATCGTGCACCTGGGACAACACCCCTCTCTATAATAGAGGTTCTCTGCATCCTGTTTGTGCATGCAGTATCAGATATGGTTGCTTTGTGGTGAGTTATTTTTTAATTTTTTTCCTTCTAAATGTCTAATGGGACATTGAATTAGTCTAAGATCCAACTAAAATGTTTATCAAAGACTCAAGCATTGACCATTCTTCATATTTTGCACTACATTTAATCTCCCGATAACATCCAATTCACAATCTTCGATCCTCCCAAGACCTCCTCTTTTCCTCCACACTAGTTATGTTTTTCATTTAACCGCCTGCAAGACTTCACCCGAGCATCCCCCATCCTCTGGAATTCTGCACCCCAATACGTCCAACTATCCCCTACACTCAGTACCTTCAGGCGGATCCTGAAAACCCATCTCTTTAGAACAGCTTGCAGCTTGCAATGACCACAGTGTCAGCTCAACACCACTGGACCCGGTGCTTCACCACCACTGGACCTGTTGCTCCACCACCACTGGACCTGCCATTTCACCACTACCGGAGCAGACCCAACCTACTGTCTCCCTCCCCATTGCCCTGTGTAATGTAAGCTCGCAAAGGCAGGGTCCTCTCTCCCCTCTGTATCAGTCTGTCATTGTTAGTTTGTTTGTTGTATTTTTAACTTGTTTGTATGTAAGCCTTTCTCATGTACAGCACCATGGAATCAACGGTGCTCTATAAATGAATAATAATAACTTTGCTTATTAAGTTTGAGTGATGTGATGTGTAATGTAGCAAACCCTCAAAATGTTTATCTCTTCAACTAAAGGAGTTGCCCTTTCTAAATTCACATATCTGCAGTCACTTTATATGACTTCAGGTTTGTGAATCCTGACATCATCGATGGTGTCAGAGCCAGTAACGGTAATCGCATCGCCACAAGTATACCTTATGCTTGTTCCTGGTCAGAGTTTGAATAGATGAATGCATCCTCATGCAATACACATGCATTAAGCAAGGCTACTCCTGTTTAGTTGGATTCTGGCCGTGAGTAGACATATCTGCATATGGCATACTCGCGACTATGTGACTCCCATTCCTGACTCTGACAACGTCCAACACTCACAGAACATAGTGCATGCAATGTGAGGATTCACAAGTCTGCAGTCACATAGAGTGACACACAGAGTAACTGTAGCAACAATGGAGTAAGGCTGGGGTCACAGTTGGCATGCGTTTTTACATGCATTTTTCATGTCATCATAAGTTTTTTAAGGTGTGTGATGGCTCCCTGTGTTTTTGGCTGCGTTTTTAAATCCGCACCAAAAAATAGTGCATGTACTATTTTTTGGTGTGTTTTGAAAAACGCATGCGTTTTTGTAGAAAACGCATGTGTTTTTATAACATGGGCCCCTATGGAAAACGCATGCAAAAATGCATGTACAATTAGTACCATTTAGTGCCATTCAAAAACGCATGCGTTTTCCATAGGAGCCCATGTTAAAAAAACGCATGCGTTTTTTTAACATGGGCTCCTATGGAAAACGCATACATTTTTGGATGGCACTAATTGTACATGCGTTTTTGCATGCGTTTCCCATAGGGCCCCATATTAAAAAACGCATACGTTTTTGGAAATGCACCAAAAACGGATGGTACTGTCACACATGCTTTTTTGCTATTAGGGCATGCGTTTTTTAACATGGGGGCCTATGGGTGCATTTTTACATGCGTTTTTGAAAACGCAGGTCTCCAAAAACGCTTGTAAAAAATGCAACTGTGACCCTAGCCTAATCCAGTGCTTCTCACATCAAAATGCAAAATTAATAACCTCTTTAAACCACCAGTAAGAAAACTACCAAATGGAGGGAAAAGAATCTCAAGGAAAGGTCTAGAGATTTTATTTATATCATTATTTATTGACTTCATTGGTTTGAGAATATCAATGTAGAGCAGCAGTTATTTGGCAGAGAACATATCTGGAAAGATAGCACTGATATACTATATTCTGATATTTCTATAAAAATAGGAACCATTTCAATATGGCCAAACCTTTTTCTACTCCAGTAAAAGCACATGTCATAATGAAGGCTACACTAACTTAAGTGACGCTATGTACAATATGTACGTAAAGTATATTAGTACAACACATACAGGAGCCCGAGTAACAGCATCATTCTGTCAAACTAACTCAAAGTTCAAGAGAAGACTTTTTGTTTGTAAAATAGTTAAGTTTCTCTTAAATGTGTCAAAGCAACTTAGTTGTCAACTGTGAGAAGTCTTTGAAGCTTATAATTAAACTTGGCTACATTCTCTACGATGAATAGATTTTTTTCTCTTATATATATGTCTTGGGCAGTTAGCATTTTTCTGCTTTTTATCTTTGTGTTTTTCAAGAGTTTCCTGTCTAAGTTTTGTTACATCAGTATCTTTTAACTATCATACTTCCCACTCTGGAGTCATCTTTAAGGTCAGCAAGTATACGTTGATCCAGCCTGAAGTAAAATTTTGCTCCTCTCACAGGGAATGACAGGCGCGTATAGCACATGAAAAAAATCATTCATTATTTATAGAAGGCAAATTTAATAGGCTGGTTTTTCTATGCTGCAGAAGTTATTGTGAAGCCTTCATCCTCTTGTCACATTGTCTCAGTTAAGTTTACGCTTTTCTGTTCCTTAACACTTAGGGCACTAAAAAGTTTGTTGCTGTTCTTTTTATGAAGCTACCTTTGTTTTGAAAGATTGTCTTTGTTTCTTTGACTTTCACATTAACAATTTGTATATTAATTAATGTATGAAGGGCTTCATTTGAGTTATTTTTATTAGTAGAATTTTAGTATAATTGGTATTTTAAACACTTTGGAAACAAATACTGATATTTAAATTGGTAGTTAGATAATAATACATTGTTAACTTTCTGTTCTTAAACTAAGACCTGCAGAAAGACCTGAACCCCTTGTGGGAGCCTTCATGGTCATTCGATTCTCATACTGTTTTACCATTGAGACCTAAAATGACTGCATAGATCTTTTTAACTTAGATGAACGGCTATTAAATGAGGAACAAGGACTCAATGTACAATCTATAGCCTAATCCTTCGACCTTCTGGGCCATCTTAGACTCAGGAGTCAAAACTAAAAATGGGATTCAAGACAGTAACTAGTATTCAAAAGATCCCATAGCAAAGTAAAGGTCCTGTCCCACATAACGAGATTGTTAACGAGATCGTTGTAACATCACAGATTTTGTGACGTAACAACGACCCCATTAACGATGTCGTTATGTTTGACACCTACCAACGATCTGTCCCCTGCTGTGAGATCGTTGATCGTTACATACTGCTCTGGGTGATTTCTACTTCGTTGTGCTCCCGCTGGGAGCGCTACATCGCTGTGTTTGAGAGGGACAATGACCAACGATCTCAATGCTACGTTATGGAGTGACAATTCCCAACGACCTCGGTATAATTCTGGATCGTTGCTGAAGTCGTTGGTGACATCGCTGGTGAGATACCTGTTTGATATCTTACCAGCGATGTGAAAACGATGCACCAGCGATCCCGGCCAGGTCGTATCGTTATCGGTATCTCTGGTTCGTCATTATGTATGAAAAGGACTTTAGGAATAGCCCACACAGTTTGTTGATAGCAAACTAAACTAAATACACAAGCCAAAGAATGGATAGAGACATCAAGTATCAGATCTTCTGCATCAAAAGAGAACCCACTCAGTAGTACTATGATAGTAGACAAACACTACTATAGTTTCTCCTACTAAATGAAAAAAGTGTCTAGCAGCACCATGTATATTATCAATTACCTACTCAATAGTTGATTTTTTTTAAGACTGATTACCTTTTTGACTAATCTGCTATGTAACCTGGACATGAGATTTGGATGTCGTGTCAGAAACTAAAGACTCTAACCCTTAAAAACATCAAACACATAGAGGAATATTGCCAGAGTACCCCTTGATCTCCAGGACAGATGTGGATGCAAGATAACCAGTAACCAGCTTGCCCTTTCTACTGGTTTAAGCAAATGGCACTTTATTGATACGACTGCCCTTTGTTGTCTGCTTTCTTTCATGTCTTGCAACTCAACTTATAAAGGTACAGTGAAATAAGAATTGAACATGTCACCAATATTCTAAATAAATATAGTTCTAAAGATGCAATTGACCTAAATTTCTTGCTACATGTTCATAACAACCCATCCAATGCATATAGTCAAAGACTTCAAACTATAGATGTCCATAATCTAATTTAAGTGTTATAATGAGAATTGAAACAGGGAAAATGTATAGTACACATGAGAGGAAAGACAGAGAGGTGTAACAATGCATGGAAAGTCTTGACACTAGCTACAATCTATCTGTAATTAGAACGCAATCCTACCACTTAGTGAAAAATTTAAGTTCGGTCAACTGATGGCCTATAAAATAGTTTCTCATTATGTAGGTGGAAAACAAGAAATATCTCATAATGGGTAAAACCAGTGAGCTGTCTCATAACCTTCACAATCTTATTGTTGCAAAACATCAAAACATACTAATAGCATTGATTACAGAAGAACTTCTAAACTACTGAAGGTACCAGTGATCACTATTCTGGCACTATTCCACGAATGGAAAGAACATCGTTTCACCATAAAATGGACACAATCAGGTGCTTGCGCACCCCATAAACCTAATGTTAAAGGTATCAGGACCCTGGACAGCGGCTGATACTATACGTACATTACGTACAGTATCTACTGTCAGGAGCCGCGACTTCATTCATAAATTTGTACAAAGCCGACAATAGCCGGCTTATTGTAAATGGGTAATTTAACCCTTAACATGCTGACAGAAGTTTACAGACGTGTCAAAAAATGTTATATCATTGGGAGGAATGTTTAGATTTTTACAATAATAGTTTTGCTTTGCCCCTAGGGTTAACATTTATTCATAGGCAAATGGGTAAAAATGGCACCAAAATTTGTCACACAAGTTCTGCTGAATGTGGCAATGCCAAACATATGACTGTATAGTACTACTCAGTCACATGGCAGTACTAAGGAAGGAAGGAGCGCTACTTAACTCTTGGAGTAAAAATTTTCATATAATAGGATGATCGAAGAAAAGGCAGCACTCACCGGATTATATGTAGGTTGATCTTTAATCCATAGTATCAGGAAAAGACAGGGTGCAGGGAGGTGACCACGGAGGGCCGGAGGACGACGACGTTTCGCAACAGCTGTTGCTTCAACGGGTCCAGATTTCTGCGAGTGCTGCCTTTTCTTCGATCATCCTGTTATTAGCTGATGCTTTGGCCTGCACCGCCTAAAGGGGATCCCGGCCCTAAGGGAGAACGTCCCGATACCCGATTGCTGTCACCGCTTTGTGCCCTGATTCTCTTCTCTGTTGAATTTTCATATAATAATTTGTGGCCTCCTTACAGAGATTCACTACAGAAATACCATACATACGGATGCTGTATGGGATTTAAACACACTATGGGACAAAGGGGGGGCATTTGTATTTGGAGGCACAGATTTTGCTGGTTTTCTTTATTTGGGAGGGCATAGAGCTTTTCCAAAACCTTTGTGTTACCAGTAATGGTACCTTTACACTCCGCTACCGAAAGGCAGAAACCACCGGGTATCGCACGTGCACGCGCGCGTTTCAACGGTTCCTAACGGTACCTGATACCGCAATTACACGCCGCCACAAGGTGCTCCACAGTAGGTATTTTCGATCCCTGGAAGTACCGACGGGTGCCGCAGGTTACCTTCTGTGGAGCACCTTCCCTGATTTACACGCCGCTACCACAAGGGAATATGGGCGTACATATTGTACGCCATAACTACATAGGCGTGACAGAGTTGTGTATTACGTGGCGCTCGTAGGGTGATTGGACAATGCAATAATATCATGATTGGCCAGCCAGCGCAGGGAGGCTGGCTAATACAAGACGCTATAGCAAATGTGTAGTGTGACTGGTCAGATCGTTAAATATGCCGCCCTGTGCAGGGACAGCCAATGGGTACACAGTAGTCCCCACCAATGATAGCTGATGGGGCGTGGTATACATGACGCTGTAGCATGCCCCAGGTAACTCAAATACCGTACCTGTGTCCCGATTACACGCCGCTACCATAGGGTTTATACCTGCTTGTTTTTGAGCACAGCTGAAAGACAGGTATCCAAAGAGACAGGACGGTGCTACCTGAATTACACGCCGCAACCTCGCGGTGTTTTGAAGGTAAAAGGTACAATTGTCTCCGACACCCAGTGGTTTCTACCTTTCGGTAGCGGCGTGTAAAGGTACCATAATGTTGAATACCCTATGTTTTCATTTACAGGTGACAGACCTGAGTGGGGACTCATTTATTTCATTGTGGAATGGGTTGAATCTTTTATTGGGCACATTTTACATAAAATATTGGATCACATTTGTCTTGTGCTCTACGCTGAACACTTAAATCAGGGTTTCCAGCTAAATCTCTGAATGAGATGATTCAGGTGATACTCCTAAAATATCCAATTACTATAATGAGGCAGCAGAGTTACTCTGGATTTCGTCTGGCCTCTGTTTAGCATTGTCCTTTTCTGAAGTAACCAAAACTGTTGTTGGCCGCACTTTTATGCACTACTAATAATATGGATACCCCTAGATCATAGTACAGACTGAGTCCAAGGTGACGCCATCTGCCTCATTATAGGACACCTTCTGCAGGGATTCTGTATGAATCACATATTACAGAAAGTTATACAGAAAGCCTGATGTAAGCACTTAATACGATCTTTGGGAGGAAGAAGGAATAAATCCACAGCAGGTCGAGAATTGATCTTATTTATTTTTTACGACGTTCACGTGTGGTATAACACAAAAAAAAAAATGTTTTCTTTTCTCAAAAATAATTTTTTTCATTGCCATATTTTGAGAGCTATCATTTTTCTGTATTTTTGGGGTGGCAGAATGAACATAAAATAACAATTCACTACCGTATATACTCACGTATAAGCCGAGTTTTTCAGCCCAAAAATTGGGCTGAAAAGTCCCCCCCTTGGCTTATACGCGAGTCACTGTATACTGTATACACTGTATACAGTGTATACAGTATACAGGCCCCCCCCCATCAGTATACAGGCCCCCCCCTTACTGCCGCAATCCTGTAAAAGAATACATTATTATACTTATCCCTGCCACTGTCCCGCCGCCGCCATTGCGCTCCTCCGTCTTCATCCGGCTTCTTCCGGCTTCTCCGGTGGGCGCAGGCAATGACGTCATTGTCTGCACGCCAGAGGAGGAAGTCGGAAGACGCTGGATGAAGACGGAGGATGGCGGCGGCGGGACAGCGGCAGGGATAAGTATGATAATCTATTCCTTTACAGGATTGCGGCAGTAAGGGAGGGGCCTGTATACTGATGGGGGGGGCCTGTATATACCACTGGGGCTGCTGCTATATACTACCACTGGGGTTGCTGCTGTATACTACCACTGAGGCTGCTGTGTATACCTCTGGGGCTTCTGTATACTACCACTGGGGCTGCTGCTGTATATACCATTGGGGCTGCTGTATATACCTCTGGGGCTGCTGTATACTACCACTGGGGCTGCTGCTGTATACTACCACTGGGGAGGCTGCTATATATACCACTGGGGCTGCTGTATATACCTCTGGGGCTGCTGTATACTACCACTGGGGCTGCTGCTGTATATACCACTGGGGCTGCTGCTGTATATACCACTGGGGCTGCTGCTGTATACTACCACTGGGGCTGCTGCTGTATACTACTACTGGGGCTGCTGTATATACCTCTGGGGCTGCTGTATACTACCACTGGGGCTGCTGCTGTATATACCACTGGGGCTGCTGCTGTATACTACCACTGGGGAGGCTGCTGTATACCACACTGCTGGGGGCTGTATACTTGTGCTGGGGTCCACCCTCGGCTTATACACGAGTCAATAGGTTTTCCCAGGTTTTGGGGGCAAAAGTAGGGGGGTCGGCTTATACACGGGTCGGCTTTTACATGAGTATATACGGTAATTGTTTTTTATTTTATATGTTTATGCCACTCTCCATGTGGTAAAATTAACGAGACAGTCTTCGAGTCAATACAATTACAACAATGCAACATTTATGTATTTTTTTGTGTTTTGCTGCTTTCATACAATAAATGCAATTTTATAGAAAAAATAATTGTTTTTGCATCACTATATCATGAGAGTATAATATTTGTGGGGTTTTTTTGCTATTTATTTTTTATTTTTTTATATTTTTACTCTTTTTTTAAACTTTTTTATTTAATTTTTTACCTAGTTCCAGGATCTGATCGCTGATCTAATACTCCACATTGCTTTTACATTGCAGAGAATTAGACCAGTGACTTGCACAGAAGTAGGAGGCATGACAGGTCCTGTTCAAGGCAAGACATTACAGGCTACCATACAAGGGTGTCCCAGCATCCAATGGCCATGGTTCACCATGGAGATTATAGCATTCACCTGATCATAATTGATTTTTGCCAATTGGAGCAGAGAGAGAGCTCCCTCACTATGGTAAGTAGATTGATGCTTCTATCACTGTTCACAGAGGCAACAGAGGAGTTAACGCTTGTGATCAGCGTTAGCACTGATCGTGGGCACTAGTGATGGTCATAATTTTCATGGTACCGTATTTGTACTGCGAATGTCATGAAAGGATTAGTATTCCAGTTTGGCAGTGGTACACCACAAAACTACACTGGTCTATTTCAGTTCTTTTAGGGAATGTTCACACATTGTGTTTTTTTCGCTGATTTTTCTTCTGCAGCAAAACCTGCTTTCTTAGTAGTAAAAAAGCTTCCTCCAAAAAGCAGGTTTTGCTGCATTTTGCTTTGATGTCAGTCTTGCGGACGATCCTGTCAACCCGCATGAATTGTGATTTTGGGATGGCTTTTTTCGCAACTGGAGAGATGAAAGAGGTTATTTTTATCAGTATTCTTAACACAGAAATCAGTTGGTAATTTACCTCTTATCCCTTTGATGCTCATCGTGTTCAAAAAAAGTCACTTGGATTAGGTCAAAATGTATAGTAAATTGAGGTTTGGGCCAGATCCCGTTCAGATGTTATGAAACTCCATAAAGGACTCCAATGTGCTCCCCCAGATGTGAAAAATGTCTATGTAATGAGACCAACATAAAGAGTGAAATTAGCATAAGGGGGGCCACATTGGACCCAATAGCTGTGCCTTACATCTTTAGTTAAAACATATTTTGAAAAATAAAGTTCTCTCTGAGAACTAGGTTATAAAGATCCATACACAGATTTTGTACATTAGGTCTAAGATTGTGGTCAGTCAGTGGCTTACATACTGCCCTTAATCCCTTGCCATGTGTAATAGAAGTATAGAGACTTCCCAAATTCCAAATCACTAGTAGGGCACTGTGTGGTATCTGGCCTAAGCTCTTAATAAGTTTGAGAAAGTCACCTGCATCAAGGAGGAAGGATCTTGTTTGTTTGACCGTAGTTGTTTAAATTCTTTCTGATAGGATGTCAAAATGGAGTTGTGTCAGCCATTATTGATTTTACCGGTTGTTTATCCAGTCTCTTATATACTGTATTTTAGGTAATACACAAAAGACTAGAATAATGAGATTCTTCCTTTGTAAAAAATCAGAAACCTTGTTGTTAATTGTGCCTGATTGCAAATTGGTGTCCAGCGTGTTCTTGAGTTTAATTTGTAGTGTAGGATTACCTAGGACAATACTTTAAATGTCTTTATTGGACAACTGTGATTGGATCTCATTGATATACATGCTACTATCATAATGATGGTGGCACCCAGGGCCGGCTCCAGGTTTCTGTGGGCCCCGGGCAAAAAAGTCTCAGTGGGCCCCCTTTAGTACATATCGCGGACTATAATTATATATATATATATCTATAGCCGCACGCTTACCGCAAGCCCATAGACAATGCATGGGGCTTGCCGCAAATGTGAAGCAAGTGCAGCCGCTAGACAGAAAATGCGGCAGATACAGGTTTTTTTTAACCGCAACTGCCACATTTTAAAAAAAACGCCTATGTGAAGGCGGCCTTACAGGAACAGTGACTGCCGAAACCAGCAAGAGCTGTTTCTGACAGTGAGCATATTACACGTTGTTAGGAGCGGGCTAAAATGCGATTGCGTTCCCTTGCGCTTTTTAAAAATACCCTTCAAATGCAAAATGTTGCATTTTTGTGCGTCTGAGGATGCTTGGTATATACACAAGCATCCTGAAGCGCACAAATAATGCAAGCAGCTCAATGGAGCCGCACTGTCATATGGGTGGCACCGCAGCTTAGCGGAGTGTCTGGCCGTCTGGATCTCTCTTTCTCCTCACCTTTCTTCTTGCCACTTCGGTCTCCTCCGGTCGCTCTGCACATATCAGCACAGTGATGACAACATGGTGCCCCTCCATGCTGAGCTGCAGAATGCAGACAGCGGCAGAAGAGACTCTGGAGAAGAATGCTGCTGGCAAAGGTGGCTGAGACTACCACTACCACTGGTACACATACCTCGTACACACGCGGCTCTGCTCCATACACCACGTACGCACGCGGCTCCGCTCCATACACCTCATACACATGCGGTTCTGCTCCATACACCTCGTACACATGCGGCTCTGCTCCATACGCCTCATACACACCCGGCTCTGCTCCATACACCTCATACACACGCGGCTTTGCTCAATACACCTCGTACGCACGCGGCTCTGCTCCATACACACATCGTACGCACGCGGCTCTGCTCCATACACCTCGTATGCACGCGGCTCTGCTCCATACACCTCGTACGCACGCGGCTCTGCTCCATACACACATCGTACGCACGCGGCTCTGCTCCATACACCTCGTCCGCATGCGGCTCCGCTCCATACACCTCATACACATGCGGTTCTGCTCCATGCGCCTCAGACACACGCGGCTCTGCTCCGTACACCTCATACACACGCGGTTCTGCTCCTTACACCTCATACACACGCGGCTTTGCTCCATACACCTCGTATGCATGCGGCTCTGCTCCATACACACATCGTACGCACACGGCTCCACTCCATACACCTCATACACACGCGGTTCTGCTCCGTACACCTCTTACACACGCGGCTCTGCTCCGTACACCTCATACACACGCAGTTCTGCTCCATACACCTCATACACACGCGGCTTTGCTCCATACACCTCGTACGCACGCGGCTCTGCTCCATACACCTCGTACACACTCAGCTCTGTTCCATACACCTCGTACGCACGCGGCTCTGCTCCATACACCTCGTACACACTCAGCTCTGCTCCATACACCTCGTACACACTCAGCTCTGCTCCATACACCTCGTACGCACTCAGCTCTGCTCCATACACCTCGTACACACTCAGCTCTGCTCCATACACCTCGTACGCACTCAGCTCTGCTCCATACACCTCGTACGCACTCAGCTCTGCTCCATACACCTCGTACGCACGCGGCTCTGCTCCATACACCGCTTCATACACCTAGTACCCACTCGGCTCTGTTCCATACACCTATTACACACTGGCCTCTGCTACATTCACACTGTAAACCCCTCCTGACCCCACACAAACTTCACCTAATTGAGTCTCATGATGGGCAGCACAGCAGAGTCCTGCAACTCGGAGATGCTGATCATGTGATCCCTGACTCCTCCCCTCCATGTGACTTCATCACAGGTCCTGTAAGCACAGAGTGTGCTGCTCTGTCGGCTCCCATGGAGGGGGGAAGAGGGAGACCTCTGGTGCTGCAGGAGGCTGAAAATGACCCCTCAGCTGCCCCCTGGATATGGCCTGGCTGTGGGGGCAGTGTGCTCAGGGGCCCCTGAGGCTTGGGTCACACTTGTATTGTGTCCCTAGCCTGAGGCAAGTATTTTCGGCTGCAGAGTATAGCGTTTAATGCTATGCGCTGGAACCCATAGAAACCTGGTGTTTACCTTGACAACCACTGGTTGTCAATGTAAACATCGGGTTTCTATGGGCTCCGTTGCTGGCAGTGCATAGCATTAAACGCTCTGCGCTGCAGCAGACAATACTTGCGTCAGGCTAGGGTCACAATGCACGTGTGACCCTAGCCCTCAGGGGCCCGGTGGGCCCCCTCCAAGCAGTCGGGCCCCGGCACTTGCCCGGGTGCGCCGGGTGCTGACGCCGGGCCTGGTGGAACCCCCCTTGCTTCTGTCTTAATGATGAGGTGTTTAACATAGCAAACACGCATACTGACAAGTGATATGGACAAAGTTCTCAGTGTGAACCCGGAGGTTGGCTGTTGCTCTCAGGGCACTTATTATGTGCTCTAGAGCCACACTGATAATATGCTTCTTCCTTAAGCGCAACCTTCAATGAAGCAGAGTTGAGTTAGCAGTTCTTGAGACCTTGTAAATTATCATGGGAGGGTATGTTTGGGATTAATAACTGGGAAAATGAGGGTTGTTAGTCTGTTTAATTCCTAATAAAGGAATTTTCTCAATGTGTGTGTTTATTAACTATTCCTTTCCTTTACCAGGTTGGTAATGGGCAGGTATCATTGACGCCTGGCCATTACCAATTTGGGTGCTTAAAGGTAAGCTGTCAATACTCAACTGTCATTAACCCCTTCTTTCACTCTGATGCCACCACACCAGGGCATCATTATGAGCCGGGTAAAGTGCCAGGAATTGGCGATTCTATTGAATGCGCCTGTGGCTGTGGGCTGCAATTATGTAGGGAGGACAATAACTATGGGCTTGACCACACTGATAATACCAGCCTCTAGATGCCTGGTTTTACATTGTCTGGCAATCAAAAATAGGGCACAGCCCAGACATTTTTTCACATTATTTATTTAAATAATAAAAAAAACACTGGGGTCCCCTGTATTTTTGATTGCCAGCTAAGGTAAAATTAGGCAACTGGGGGCTGCAGCTCACAGCTGTCCACTTTATCTGTGGTGAAAATGAAAAATACAGTGGAGCCCTACCCATTTTTTGTATTATTTATTTATTTTACACACTATCACTGCATGTTGATTAACAGACACTAATGTACATTATATGGCGATCAAGTACAGACACCAGTACAGATTTGGGGGGCGCAGTCTGAGTGCAACAGCCAAACACAGACGCTCTCACATAGAGTGAGCATCTGGGATTATCATTGTATTTCAGTGCAGTGAATATTAATGAAGCTTAATCAGCAGTCCCATAAGCAAGCGGTGGGAGAGCGGCAGACTGGTAAGCTCTATCCATATTTTTATCTATCATCTTTTAGAGGATTCTCAAAAAGATCCAGAAAAAAACATACAGTAAACCTGATGCAACCGGGTGTAACCAGGCGGTATTATACTGGATCCAGCAGACGGATCCCGTATAATAACGACCAGTTACATTTGGTTGCATCTGTTTTTACAGCAAAAACCATATCCAGTTAGATGCGGATTTTGCTGCAAAAAAACAGATTTCTGCCTGATTTAATAAAAGGCTGGTGTGAACTGTTTTAAAAAAATATCAAAGTGCCTTTAAAAGTGCAATGGATTTTGCGCTATATACATTGTTCAAATGGGACCTGAGACAGCCATTACAGTCATTTGCCCAAGTTCCCTAGAAAGAAAAATTATTTCAGGGCTTTTAATGGTGCAGTCAATTTACATTAACAACCATACACAGAACTTTGCTAAGAAAAACACCTTCGATTAAGCTCCTACACAGTCCAGATAATGTACAAAAAGCAGTAGTAATGAGAGGTCTAGGGGTGACCGGTTAAAATGCAGTCAAGCAGTCAACGAAACATTTGTCTTCTATCTTTAATAATTTTAATTAAAGTCAGTTGGTATAAAATTTTCATCCTGAATAAATTACAGCTCCTTGCTTAAATACAAACTTGGTCAGTAATAATGCTGTAGACATCAGTTCGCCATTAGCTCTTAATGAGACATTTTCTGCTGATGTACTTGCTCTCTTAATTACATTTGTATTAGATGGCAAGCCAAGTTTCTCAAACCCTTAATGTTGTGATACTAAACCTCACTTGTTCAGCAATTGTCATTTATAGTATATTTGAAATCATGCAATCACCTCCCTTACATATTAACTGGTTCTGTTGGGATATTAAAAAAATATATTATTAAAGTGATTCATAGTATTTTAATGTACAAATAACAAAATATGCTATAAAGAATGTATGAACTCTTAAAGAGAACTTGTCAGGTCCTCTGTGCCACCAGAATCACCAACAGTTGTAGGCACATATACAGTAAAAGTTACTTGCCAAACAGTCTCTTCATCTAGTTGCATACATAAACAGATCTTTAGAAAAAGTATTTCTAAAGTCCTTTTAGGATATGCAAAATAGGGACGAGGACTGTGGGGATAACGGAAACCGGGGTGCCTGACCTGCTCCTCACACCAGAGAGCCCTGAATTATCCCTAACTCAGGGGTACTCCTGATGGTGGAGAGCACTTGGTCTCCACCATGACCCTGCTCCTATGCAGCCCTGAGCTGAATCTCAATCCCCCTACTCCAAAGATGGAACGTTAAGGAGCACCAAGGAAATGACCAGTATTGCTGTGGCAATGCTGAAGATATAGTTGACATGGAAGAACAAATTTTGACATGGGAGAACAAATTTCACCACCTTAAAAAAGCAGGGATCAAATGTGATTGGTTTCCCAGTATATGTGATGATCCTAGAGGTAATCAGAAGTCATACAGAAATTAATTCCTGCTAGCCTGATTACTACTGAGAACACAGCTGGTTGACACTCAAGCCTGACACATGAAAAAAACCTCAACGAGGGGTGTCAGAATCTGAAGTGTGAACAGAGCCAGATGCCACCATGACACTCTGCGAGTTTTGAGCAAAATGTCATGTGACATTAGAGCTTTGACTAGTTGAGGGGCGTTAGTTCCCTGACTAGTTGGCCCGCTCAGAATGTTATCACGCCCCTGTGGGTGTAATAACATGCTTTAGAAAAACCAGTATCTTTGATAGCACTATACAAAGCGGTGCACGGCTTTGTTCTCTTCAGCATTGATCTTCTCTATCACCGTGTGTATGCATCCCGAATTCAATGAGGCTCACTGAGCATGATTGGAAGTCATACGCACATCCGGTCATGAGCACCATGCCTCTCTGAAGCAAGGACACATGCACCTCGCTTCAGAGTAGTATGCATGACCGGAAGTGTGGACGACTTCCAGTCATGCTCAGTAAGGCTGGGGTCACAGTAGCATTTTTCACATGCGTTTTTGGAGACCTGCGTTTTCAAAAACGCATGTAAAAAACGCACCCATAGGCCCCCATGTTAAAAAACGCATGCACTAATAGCCAAAAAGCATGTGTGACAGTCCCATGCGTTTTTGGAGCTTTTCGAAAAACGCATTCGTTTTTTAATATGGGGCCTTATGGGAAACGCATGCAAAAACGCATGTACAATTAGTGCCATTCAAAAACGCATGCGTTTCCCATAGGAGCCCATGTTAAAAAAACGGATGCGTTTTTTTAACATGGGCTCCAATGGGAAACGCATGCGTTTTTGAATGGCACTAAAAGGTACTAATGTACCATGCGTTTTTGCATGCGTTTTCCATAGGAACCCATGTTATAAAAACGCATGCGTTTTCTACAAAAACGCATGCGTTTTTCAAAACGCTCAAAAAAATACTACAAGCACTATTTTTAGGTGCAGATTCAAAAACGCAGCCAAAAACGCAGGGAGCCATCACACAACTTAAAAAACTCATGCTGACATGAAAAAACGCATGGCAACTGTGACCACAGCCTAAGCCTCTCTGGGGTGCGTAGATCTGATGTCAGAGAAGCTCATTGTTGAGGGGGAAAAAGCCACACACGTGCATGACTTTGTATAGAGTTGGCACAGACTCCAGCTTTTCTAAAGCCTGTTATGCCTACAGGAGTGAGATAACATGCTAAGTGGGCCGACTAGTCAGGAACTAACTCCTTCTCAACTAGAAAAAGCCCTAATGTTGGCAGCGGATCATTCAGGATACACTGAAAGCGTGTTGACAACAGAACTTAGCTTTAATTAGCAACAAACAGGTACAGATATGAAGGGCTTTTTGGAAACAGGAATAAACATCTTAAATGTCCCTTTGCAGCATTAGCAAGCTGCAGTGCTTCTCTTCACATGCATAGACACAGGAAACTAGTTAACAGTCACATGGTATTTCCTGTGTGTGAGCCTTTGGGAGTGTTCTCCTTTTTTTTTATCTAACTTTATACACAATGGACAAACCTAGCAATACAACACTTACACATACAGGATTAGAGTTATTGCAATAAATATATTCCAACACCCCCACTCAACAACTACTTATCCTTTAGTCCCATTGCAGTTCTGAAGTTCTCAAACTTGGCTCTTGGCAATGGTTTTGTCATGCCATCTGCTAACATGTTGACAGACTCGCAATAAACTAATTCTAGTACATCACGTTCCATTAAGTCAAGTGGTGATGCTTAATGTCGAGGTGCTTAGTCCTTGCACTGATCTTCTAACTGCTGGCAAATTTAATACATCCTTGGTTGTCCTTATATACAGAAGTGCTCCACTGCTTGGCTGTAACTCTCATTGCCGGAGTTTTGACAAATCCTTGGCCTCTGAGGGCTCTTTTTCCTTGCCATGACTGTGTCTCTGATTCAGGAAGTGTTCTGACCCTATAAGAAAGGCATCCAGCTGGGAGACCTTTGTTTGGTCTTCCTGATCTCCTGACTGAAGGTTGACTTTGTTCTTCTGTTTCTTCCTCGCTGGCTTCAGAGCTCATCCAGACTTCTCTGTTTTCTTTTTCAGTGTTTGGGTTTGGTGACTGAGATTCTTCTTCTTGCTCCTTTGCTTGAATGACTAGTGTAACTTCATGAAATGTCAGCAAAATAGAGTTCTCATCAATCACTACATCTCTGCTGATTGTTACTGTGTTGGTCTTTGGGTGCAGGATTCTGTATCTCTTTTGAGTTTCGCAATAGCCCACCAGGACTCCTTGCTTTGCATGTGATTCCCACTTGGAACATTTTTCTTTGGTAACATACACAAATGTTTTGCTTCAAGATATCCTGAGGTGCTTCACGTTAGGCTTCTCGCAGTTCCATCGCTCATGTGGAGTTTTATTTGTGGCTTTACTTGGCAGTCTGTTTTGAAGATAGCAAGCTGTCATGATGGCTTCTCCCCTATACGTTCTAGGTATATTGGCATAATACAACATACTTCTCCCACTTTCACAGAGAGTGCAGTTCTTTCTCTCTGCCATGCCATTCTGTTCTGGGTTGTATGGAATGGTACTCTGGAATACGTTTCCATTCCTTTTCAAAATGGTTTGCACCTTACTACTTGTATACTCAGTCCCATTATCTGCACGCAGGGTTTTTGGCATTCTTCCAAACTTGTTAAACACTACAGCGAGATATTCTTCAAGTTTCTGTGGAACTTAATCCTTGCAGTGAAGCAGGTAGTCAACTGTATATCTGGAGTTGTGATCAATAAATGTAAGAAAATATCTCTTCTTGCTTGGAGTTAGTGCACTTCATTATTTGACTACTTTGCTTTATTTCAACACCATTTGCTAGTTGACCTAGCTTCTTTACTGCTTCTGGGTCTCTGTGCCCAAGACATCTGTGCCATACAGTTCTTATAAAGATCTTGTCTAGCACTCTACACTCTTTCTTTGCATTTCAGCTGATAAAGTTCATTTTGAATTTTTCCTTCTGCAAGAGTGTGACACTCTTTTGATATAATGCAACTGTTGTCTTTAAAAGTAACTACATTCCCTTTTTGTGTAGGCTTCTTTACAGACAGAAGATTGCTTTCAAAACTGGGAACATAGAGAGCATCCTTCACTGGGATCTTTCTGCTTTGTGCTGACGAAACTGGACAGTGGAGGTAGCCGTCTCCTACTCCTTCTGAAGTCATGTATTGACCATTAGGTAAGATGACCTTTTCTGACTTGATTTCATCAAGCTCAGTGAAGAAGTCCTTACCATTTGTCATATGGCTACTGGCACAAGAGTCTATACACCATATATGCTTTGCAGATGAGCCTGTACTTGTATTAAAGGGAACCTGACCCCACAAACTGACCCCCCCGCGTCTTTATAACTGTCCCTGCACCCCCTCTTATCATCTCTAGCCATCCTTTTTGCAGAAAAAAAATCGATTTTGTAAAGAAGAGAAAAGTTTATGTTCACCTCGTCCTGTGTGAGTTCTCTGTTTCTGAATAAGCCTCAATAGGCGTGCCTATCTGCTGCTCCATTGTAATTATGCACACCCCTCTCAGCTTGTTGCCTTGCTAAGAGCCTTCATGAAAGGGGCGGGGCTAAATCACGTCATACCGTTAGCCCCGCCCCCGGGTATAGCGTGCCGTGTTATTGACTGTATTGAGTCACTGTTTAAACTACGCTGCCATTACTGCACTGGAGAGTGGAAAGAAAAGGGGCTTGCCAGCCTGTAGAGCACGAAACTGAAGCCCACCCCTCGCTCAGCCGAGCATTCCCAAGCGCCGCAGCCTGGTCCGGAAGCTCCCAAACTATTTAGCTATTTAGGAACTGGTTGTAATTCACTAAGGGGGCCTCCAACATGTCGGCCTCCTCCAGCGATGACGAAGGTGCATACGCTGACCCTAGGAATTACCTAGAAGCCTCAATGGCTGGCTCCAGTAACAGCCGAGTGCATTCGCCCCACTAATGTCGATGTCACTCCCATACATCCCGGGGGCCAAGTGGTTGCCTCAGTATGACGGACGCCCTGATACATTGGATGAGTTCAAACAAAAAATCAATAGCATCCTAGATATGTATGCGATGACAGGCCAACAACGTGCTGCTGTGGTACTCGGACAGTTAACTGGTGCAGCAGAGAAAGAAAGTGCATCCTGGTCTGCTGCTGAACGCAGATCAGCATCTGTTGTATTTAACAAACTTAGAGCTACTTTCGAGGAGTGCAATGAGGCTGACATACGCATGCGCCTCCATCACTGCTACCAGAGGTGGGGAGATGATATAAGAGCTTATGCCTGGTGTCTGGAAGAAGCACTGCGCGCCCTTAAACATGTCAGCCCCATAAGTGTACCCGATGAAAACAAGCTCCTAATTGAACAATTCACTCGGGGACTGCTATCCCCCGAGCACAGTAAGGCTGTACGTTAGTGGTCATTGAGCAATCCTGAAGCTGACTTCAGCACCCTGAAAGAGATTGCCATCAAAGGGTTAAAGCCGGTAGAGACCCATGAAACTGCTATTAAATGGTGGTGCAGTGGTGAGGTGCAGGTTACTTGAAAACCATTACCAGTGTCTACAGCCACGCACAATGTTCAATCTGCTCAGCCTGACAAGTATGATTCCCTGCGAGCTGAGATGCGTGCTGAGATGCGCCAAATGAACAATAGACTGCTCCAGCACTCCCCATACCATCTGTGGCTTCACTATAAGCTTCCCCTTTATAATACACTGCCCCAGAGGACCAGCCCTACCTGTAGAGGACTTTGCCAACTTGCCGCATTACCATCTACCTCCGGCGGACAGTGGCAGCGCTGGTGACACATCACCAGAAACTACAGGTGGCGTCACGACATCTTGTATATACCATCCCCTGTAAATACTCCCTTTTTTCAAAGAAGTCCCCCAGGACACGGGATCAGGTCCGGCCACCACTTCCCGTGACACAGTTAACCCCTTGGAGCCTGGTACCCAAGTACCCCACAGCCTGGGGCTCGACACTTTTTACAGACAAAGCATTCCCAAGTTTCCTTTAGATTGCTCTTATTTTTGGGAAAGTCCTGTGTCTTTAATGCTGTCTCTGCTTTAGATTCATTACTGCTGCTTACATTCGCATTTTTTGCTTGAATTCATCTACAAACTTGCCTTTGACATATTCTAGTGTTACCTCATCATCTGGCCATGCATATAATGCAGTGACAAGTGTGTCATAACTGGGCTGTGAGGTCATGAAAGGTCCTCTCACCACAGGAGAGGAAAGATCCTGGGAATAGGGTGGTGGTTTCCCAGCATTCGCAATAACTAAGGAGGCATTTCCCAGTTAAAGACTGTAGCCAGCAATCCCTTTGATGGACTAAAGGATTTTTTGTTTTAGACCTTTGTACCTTTATCCTTTTAGCAAAGAACTTATTTGGCTTATTCATACTATGATAAAAGTTTGACTTCAAGGCAAGAATAAATTTATCATACTCAAATGGGCTAACCAGAAAAAACATCACTACCAGGACAGGTAGGACAGAGGGTAGCAGACTCAACCAATGAAGAAGAAGGAGGTAATTTATTACAGAGCGATTGCCTGGCGTTGTTCTTAGCGCTAATCCAATACCACTTCTATTCTGAACGCACACTTGTCCTCCCATTGGGAAGCGTGGTATTCAGCAGCTGGACATCCAGGACGCATCAGACGTCAATCACCACCCCCCTAGAGCAGCACGTGGATCAGCAGCGTGTGCATCTCGGAAACCACGCGAACCTGCCTGTCCTGGCTCCGGCTGGCGTGGAGACCCTTCGGGGTTGAAAACTAGTGTAACAACTAGTTGTGCAGTCAGCACAACTAGATCAGGTGAGCACGGGATACAATACACCGATCCTATGCCCTAAATTTCAGCAGTGTGGCGCAACCTTGTTTTTTGTTTCTTATATAACTTTCTGGAAGACCACTTAATAGTAGTGCAGCCACATGAATGTCTTTAATTTCTTCTCCAATACCCCTGAGACACTCCACAATCTCTAGGGCATTTCTTATATAGTCCTGCATATTCTGGCCATCACTTAGCTTAGACTGGTACAGTTTTCTCATGAGATAAAGCTTATTGCTAAGATTTGATCTTTCATGCACTTTCTATAACTCATCCCACATCTCCTTTGCAGTTGCACACTTGCATATATGCACAATCTGATCATCATCTACACTGAGGGAGATAGTGCTTTGTGCTTTCTGATCCTTCTCTACCCAGTCATCTGCTAATGGATGAGGCACTTGTTCCTGTGTATATTTCTACATACCTTCTCTTATAAGCATCTTCACCTTGAATTTCCAGCACTGATAATTCTGATTGGTGAGACTTTGCAGTGAGAACTTGCAGTGATCCCTGCTTGCAGACATCTTCTCTGTTGCGCTGCTTTGGCTTCTGTTGCTGTAATACTCTGTGTGACTCTGTGCTCTGTGTCACTCCTGGGGTTCTGTATCACGCTGGAGTTCTGTTTCACACTGGGCCCATAACCTGTTGGCAGTGGATCATTCAGGATACAATGAAAGTGTGTTGACGACAGAACTTAGCTTTAATTAGCAACAAACAGGTGCAGATATGAAGGGCTTTGTGGAAACAGGAATATACATCTTATATGTCCCTTTGAAGCATCAGCAAGCTGCTGTGCTTCTCTTCACATGCACAGACGCAGGAAACTGGTTACAGTCACATGGTATTTCCTGTGTGTGAGCTTCTGGGAGTGTTCTCTTTGTTTTTTCTTTAATCTAACTTTATACACAATGGACAAACCTAGCAATACAACACTTACAGGATTGGAGTTGTTGCACTAAATAGATTCCAATACCTAAATTGCATGCTGTAAATAAACGTTAGAAGTACTTTTTCTAAAGATCTGTTTGTCTACTACAGAAAGGGACTGTTAAGCCCCCATCACACATAACGAGATTGTTAGCGAGATCATTGTTGAGTCCCAGATTTTGTGATGTAACAGCGATCTCGCTAACGATCTCGTTATGTGTGACACTTAGCAGCGATCAGGCCCCTGCTGTGAGATCGCTGATTGTTACAAAGTGCTCTGGGTCATTTTTAGGTTGTTGGTCTCCTGCTGGGAACGCTGCATCGCTGTGTTTGAAAGGGAAAACAACCAATGATCTCAATACTACGACCGAGAGTGACAATTCCCAATGACCTCCTATCATTCCGGATCGTTGCTGAGTCGCTGGTGAGATCTGATTGTTTGACATCTCACCAGTGATCCCAATGTGACGCAACAGCGATCCCTAAAGATCGTTATCGTTGTTGGGATCGATGTTGCGTCGTTGTGTGTGACTGTAGCTTATGGCAGGGAATTTTAATATGTGCACAGAACTGCTGGTGGTTCTGGCGGCACGGAGAACATGACAAGCTCTCTTTAAATAGAGAGATAGTGGGTTGATTTTATGTAACATCATTTCACATTTTCCATTTAGGAGATGACCTTAGAACTTATATTTTGGATGCTTTGTGGTAAACTATAAGCTTTCAAGAATTTGCAAACATGCTGCAATTGACTTCATGCCCCCCTTACGGTTCCCCAAGTGATAAACAGACTTTCATGTGACCTTACACTTTTATTTCATAGTCTCTATTTTTTATATATATTATTTTCACAGCTATGGCAAAATGTCTCTTGTATCTTCTGTAAAAATTAGAAAAGAACTTTTGTAACAAACTGTAAACACAGGCATGAATGGCAGCCTCTTCATTGGGAATCATTTTTGTAGTGGATTTATCATCCTGGATGAGCACAATGGTAAAAGTATGCTGGTATTTATTTACAGTATACAAAAATGTAAGGCTTAAGTAGTTCATTGCTAAGCATTTCTATATTATATTACTAGAAAAAGCTTTGTACAAAAGTCAGGCAATATGTTTCACTTTATGTCCATACAGTACTGATTTGCTACAAACTTAAGAGAGCAAAAAATCTTGATCCTAATCCTGCAGCCAAATTTGCTCAATTTATTCAGTTTTGTTGGGTATTTTTGTATAAAATTCTGCAGATTTGCCCAATGTTTCATTTTGCGTTGCAAATCTTGTATTCTTATTTGAAAATCCACTTCAGAGAAAATTACACTATTATTTACCCAGCGTCTGCCTGACAATATACTCTTTTTTTTTTTTTTTAAATCAGAAATTTTTTTATTCATTTGAAGAGAAAAATAATGAAATACAGCTTTAGTACAACAGTTTTTCATTTTCTTATTAACATGAAAAACCCCTCCCTCAACCCCCCTCCCCCTTTACGGACAACAACAATCCTTTATCATTGTATAAGATATGGTTCAAGGTCACACAAAACATCCTATAACCATTTCCATGCCCTTCGTAGTGTATTCACCGGAATCACCCCTCCAGTAGCATTGATTACACCTTCCATGGTGCCCATAGGTTTTCGCAGAGTTTGGCATTTTTCCTTTTAAAATAGATTTTCTCCTCCTTCCGTACCACATAATCCACCTGCCTTATGTACTCCTGTCTAGTGGGAGGTTCCACTCGCACCAAATGCTTAGCTATTACCTTTCTAGCTGCTTAAAAGAGTCTGGCAATCGCCAGTTTTGCAACATCATTACCCACAAGTTCCTCTACATTTTGGAAAGATGGGCAGGTCATACCCGATTTGTGATCTGGTCCATAAATTGTGGATGAGGGTGAAGAAGATTAGAGGTTTGGTGGAGCTGACGATGTATACTCCTATCTGGGATAATGAAAACCTATGTGAATTTTACAAAATGAGTGAGCTGAGAGACTGGGTGGCAAAGGGGATACAATACATCTACCAACTGATGGATAATCAGCGCATCAAAACTCTAGAGGTGCTGAAAGAGGAATTTCACTTGTCGGACAGGCACAGCTATCAGTATACAAAGGTTAAACATGCACTCATTAAACAAGGGAAAAAGAGGAACCTATCTGTTCAGAGGGATATTGTCCTTGACTACATCTGTATAGGGGAAGTACAAAAGACGTTATATCTGAAGAACATGCTGATCTACTTCACACCTTTCTACTGAAATATCCTGTTTTGGCGAAGGAAAAGTGGTAGGCAGATGTTAGTAACATTGAAATTGATAAATGGGAATCCATATTAGCATACATCCCCAAATTATCCCTAAGTGAACCTGCTAGTGTCCCAACTACTTCTTATTCACAGAGCATGTAGGTCGCCCGATTTTTTTGTACAAGATAGGGGTGCAGGAAACTTCAGAGTGCACGAGCTGTGGATCAGAAGCTGCCGGTATACTACATGTTATGTGGGGGTGCCCAAAACTTGCAGGCTATTGGTCTGAAGTAGCTGCCCTAATTGAGTGGCATTATCATTGTATAATTCCTAGAGACCATGTAGTCTGACAAAATACTCTTAGACACCAATTCATAGATTTTATTAGAATTCTGGCATAAAACTGTTTTAAATAATGTATTTTTTCTACAATTCATAGTTGGGTAAATGTTTATAACTTTTTACATTGTAAAGGGAACCCATCACCAGATTTTGCTGATATAAAATATGGCCACCACCATTAAAAGGAAGCAACCACCAAGATTTAACCACCTGTGAATCAGTGGAGCAAGTAATTGATGTGTGCAGCATAACATCACTATTTGGGATTTGTTTTTATTATTCCTCCCCTGTGGGCTTGCCGTTCTGCTGTAAACCGAACACCCTCCTCACTGGATGAATCTGGATGAGAGGGAGGTGGTTTGGCTTACAGCAGACTGACAAACTTACAGCGGAGGAATAAAAAAAAATAGTGATGTCATGCTGCACACACCAATCACTTGTTGCACTGATTTACAGGTGGTTAAATCCAGGTAGGTCATTTCCTTTAAGACCTCTTTTACGACATACTAAAATACTGTGAAGGAACTGTTACTGGTAAGAATTTCATGTCAAGACCACCATTAGAAATATATTGACTTGGAGGTTGATGACATGTTCAATACATATCTTACCCATTGTACATATGTGTGTATAACATGTAGTGTATATATGACTCGCCCTGGCGGGGCCGTGGGGTGCTTGGAACCGAGCCCTCTCGACGTCGTCGGGGCTGTGGGATGTCACAGTAGCATGACACAGTCCATGATCCCCTCGTCGGGTGAGCAGTTAAAAAGGGGGAGTTTGAAAAAGGGATGAAAATAAAAATAAAAGATTTGTGTCATGACTCCACCCGTGGAAGGAGGCCGGTGGGGCCGCTGCAGCAGTCGTGACCTCTGGGGAAGGTGGGAGTGACAGCTGAGATGGTTTGGCTCTCCATGGGAAGAGAGGGTCCCCAGGGCAACAGTGAAGTCTATAGAAGTGATAGTAAACTACTGGCAGTGCAGACTGGAGTTCATAGATGTAAATATTGCTGCAATCACCCAACAACTGAGAATAATGATGCTCATTTATTCGGTGATCAGATTGTTGTGCTGGAACAACATTGTTCTCAACTGCACGTTGCCTGATATAAGCAGGAGATATGCTGATGATATCTAGCTATGCTAGGCAATGGGAGCCGAAAGGTCTAATACTGATTAGTCTCTATCATTCTCTGTCAGCCTTTTTAAAGAGGATGATAAAAAAGTGCCGAACGAGTTACGTACAGTCTATCATCATTTATTTAACAGTCTGAACACAGCTTGTATAAAAACAGCTAAGTTGTTTTAATGTAATAGTGCAATACTTTAGTATGTGGTGCTCTACTTTGTCTAAATCCGGCTATGCCCATAACACTTTCCAGTTGTCACATCAGATTGTACAGCACAGAAGGGACTATCAAACCCCATATAAAAGCCAAGTCAGGGAATGTGTCAGCCATTTTAGGATAGTGAAAGTATGTCAAAGCTCAACAATAGAGGTAGGAAGAGAAAGCCAGAAAATTAGGGATGGGCGAATCTACTCGCTACTATTTGGGACTCGCCCGAATAGTAGCGGACTCGGGGGACTCGCTACTTGTCGAGTTTCCTTAGGAATTACTCGGGGGTAGCGAGTCCCTGTACTTTTGCAGTGCATCTATACAGATACACTACAAAAGTACCCTAAAAGTTAGTCTAAGGGGTTAAAAACAATAAACATTCATACTCACCTTCTGTGGGGCCTGTACTTTATGTACCGGGACCGGTACCGAAGACCTCCGGACGTCACAAGACCTCAGATCACCGGGAGAAGATGGGCTGAAGGACCTGTGATATTTCAGCCAATCAGCATGCGGCAGAGCGGTCACATGGGTTTGTCACGTGGCCACACTGCCAGCCAATCAGATTGGCCAGATCGCTCATTGGCTGGCAGTGCGGCCACGTGACAAATCCATGTGACCGCTAGCCGCATGCTGATTGGCTGAAATCTCACAGGTCCTTCATTCCATCTTCTCCCGGTGATCTGAGGTCTTGTGACGTCCGGAGGTCTTCGGTACCGGTCCCGGTACATAAGGTACAGGCCCCACAGAAGGTGAGTATGAATGTTTATTGTTTTTAACCCCTTAGATTAACTTTTAGGGTACTTTTGTAGTGTATCTTTGTAATCACAGCAGGATGATGCCACCTCCGAATCCGTCTCTGTTTGTCTGAGTCAATTCTCTGCCCAAAACTGTTTGGTTGATAATAAATGACATAGAGGGATAATTTTCATCAGTTTTTTTTTTCTTTGAGTAAACATAAAAAGTTTGTTACTAAGCTATGTTAAAAGAAATTTCTCAGAACTATGCAATCTCTCCTTATTTCCTGTTTTGCATGGGGGGTGAGTACTCCACAGTAATAGTTCTAGTGAGACATCTTCATTATAGTATCCTGCTTCCCCGAAAATAAGACAGTGTCTTATATTAATTTTTGTTCCCAAAGAAGCGCTATTTTCTTATTTTTTCATGAAGAATTATTCATATTTCTTGTTAAATAAAAAAATTAACATTTATCATCCCCTGCAGCCCCCAATATGGTATCCCCACCATCCCCATCATCCCCTTGCAGCCCCCATATCCATCCGTATCCGCCCCCAATCCCTGCCCAATACAGTATCCCTATCATCCCCTGCAGCCCCCAATAAGGTACACCCATTATCTCCATGCAGCCCCCCACTGCATGTATTATGGTGCCACACTCCGCTGCCTGCCTCAGCTGCATAGATGTACAGTGCCACCAGCCAATCAGAGCTCAGCAGTCAGCGACAAATCAGAGCCCAGCAGCGGCTGGCCAATCGGAGCCAATGAGAAACCTGCATGTAACATCATGCGATGACGTTAGCTACTGGTTTCTGATTGGCTGGTGGCTGCTGGACTCGGAATCGCCGGCGGCCGCATACATTTATGCAGCTGAGGCAGGGAGCTTACAGCGGCGCCATAATACATGCAGTGGTGGGCACCGGGACAGCGGCAGGGGGTGGAGGATGAGTCATAGCTGCATTCCCCTGTCTTCACATCAGAGGGCATACTGTCCTACAAAAAATTGGTATGTCTTACCTTGAGAGGGTGCCTTATATTTAGCAGCATAGCAACAACCCCCCCCCCCCCCAGTACATCTTATTTTAAAGGGGTATCTTATTTTTGGGGAAACACAGTACTACTGCTACTATAATACAGTAGATATTGACCGTCTGTGTTTGTTCTAAGTGAGTCGCCCATTGGGGTCATAGGGTACTCAGAACCGGGCCTTCAGCCTCTCTCGCCATGGTCTGGGTCTGCTGGGTGGTCACAGTGACGTGACCTGGCTCCGTGGTCCCGGGTGGTCAATAATAAGGGATTACTAGTTTTTGAAGGATAAATTGTGACACCACCCGTAGTGTGTGGCTATATGGGGCCACCACTGCAATCGAAACTGTTGGGGATGATGATGGGTGCAGCAAGATAATGAGCCCTCTATGGGTAGGGCTGGTCCCCAGAGCAACCGTGAGTGTAGAATAAGTACAAAGTCCCCAGTACCTTCAGGCAGCATCCATAGTCTATGCACTATTGCAATTACTTTCCTGCCGGCAAATAAACAGAGTTCACACAAAACTAGGCTTTACTGAGCTTTTACTCTCAACTTCCAGTCGTACTGTTCACAGTAGCTCTTGACAGTTCACAGCGGACCCAGGCTCTCTCAGCAGCTGGGATGGCTTGTCTGTGGCACTCCCTTTCTGTGTATCTCTCGGGCCCTCTCGTCCTGCATTCCACGTGCGAGTTACGGTCCGGCTGTCACAGGCTCTCAGTGTTCTACCTCTCTGGGTCACTAGCCCTAGTTCGATGGCTTTCCCTTCACCGCACCGGAGGTTGGGTCTCGAGACATAAAGATCTGGAACCCCGCCGGAGTTCCTGTGGTTGGGGCCTAAAGCTACCTGGCCACATCTACAGAGCCAGCACTCTGGTCTTGGCCCAGCCACCAGTGCCCCAAGCAGTCGGGTCCAACTGGCTCCTTCAGTCTTTCCTCGGTCTCAACCTGGGTCCGGACTAGCCATCGGTGGCATCGTCCGCCGGGCCCTGCTATTCTCAGTTTGGTCTCTGTCACTGGTTAGCTGATGGGTGTCTCTGCTTAGGAGTTCGGTTCTCTCTCTGCCTCTTCTTCCTCTCACTACCTTCTTCATCAACCTCTTCTAACCTAGGGTTCCTGAGTTTTACTTCAGTTCCTTTACCCCTTTCCCGGGTTCTATTCTACATTCCACCCTCCACTTAACTCCTCCCACCATCCCTTGCCTGATATGAAATAACTTTGGCTTAGGATTGGAGGTATGTGTGGGGTGTTTCTTGTGAAGTGACTGATTTACCAATCCCAGCTGCTATGCTCTGTTGTGGCCTGCTTTCCGCAGGAGTGCCACATACATCTACACTGTTGATACTATATTTATATAGAGAGATATCAGTGCATTTGAACAAGCACATATTTCAGGAAAGTGAGACTCATGATCATGCGGGAAGCTAAGAAAACTGCTGATGCTGGTTGCCAGTAAGAGAGGAATTTGTGATTCTTCAGGATTGGTAAGTCCTGTCAGGAGATATTGCATAGAAGACCTAATGCTTGTTGAAATAAACCACACTAGGAGCTTGGAACTGACTAAGGCTGGGGTCACAGTACCATTTTTCACATGCATTTTTGGAGACCTGCGTTTTCAAAAACGCATGTAAAAAACGCACCCATAGGCCCCCATGTTAAAAAACGCATGCCCTAATAGCCAAAAAGCATGTGTGACTGTCCCATGCGTTTTTGGAGCATATACAAAAACGCATGCGTTTTTGTAGAAAACGCATGCGTTTTTGTAGAAAACGCATGCGTTTTTATAACATGGGTTCCTATGGAAAACGCATGCAAAAACGCATGTACAGTTAGTACCTTTTAGTGCCATTCAAAAACGCATGCGTTTCCCATAGGAGCCCATGTTAAAAAAACGCATGCGTTTTTCAAAACGCTCAAAAAAATACTACAAGCACTATTTTTAGGTGCAGATTCAAAAACGCAGCCAAAAACGCAGGGAGCCATCAGAGACCTTAAAAAACTCATGCTGACATGAAAAACGCATGTAAAAAAGCATGCGTTTTTAAAAGGCAGTAAAAAAACTGTGACCACAGCCTAAGGGAGGGTGTACCTCTGACTCTGTATGTCTGGTGTCATACTTTTCACGCCGGTACTTGGTCCATATAAATTAGGAAAGGAGCAGCAACTTGCTAATATTACTAAATATTAACCATAACACTACCTGTCATTAATATTTTAGAGCATCTTTTTTGTGTCCACCAATGGTATTCAGGATGTCTTCTTGGTTGAGTGACGTATCCATGGTATTAGATTTTCTTGTTAGGCTGTGGTCACAGTTGCCATGCGTTTTTTTTTATTGATTTAACAAAACTCATGCTTTTTTTCATGTCAGCATGACTTTTGTAAGGTGTGTGATGGCTCCCTGCGTTTTTGGGTGCGTTTTTGAATCTGCACCTAAAAATAGTGCTTGTAGTATTTTTTTGTGCGTTTTGAAAAACGCATGCGTTTTTGTAGAAAACGCATGCGTTTTTATAACATGGGTTCCAATGGGAAACGCATGCAAAAACGCATGTACAATTAGTAACTTTTAGTGCCATTCAAAAACGCATGCGTTTCCCATAGGAGCCCATGTTAAAAAAAACACATGCGTTTCCGGAAACGCATGCGTTTTTTTAACATGGGCTCCTATGGGAAACGCATGCATTTTTGAATGGCACTAATTGTACATGCGTTTTTGCATGCGTTTTCCATAAGGCCCCTTATTAAAAAACGCATGCATTTTTGGATATGCTCCAAAAACGCATGGGACAGTCACACATGCTTTTTGGCTATTAGGGCATGTGTTTTTTAACATGGGGGCCTATGGGTGCGTTTTTTACATGCGTTTTTGAAAACGCAGGTCTCCAAAAACGCATGTGAAAAATGCTACTGTGACCCCAGCCTAACTAACTAAAGCAATTTGATAACTTGAGAATACTACTTTAATAATTTGGATGTTGGCTACCAACGAGTTACTTACTATCTGTTTCTATAATGAGGTGATTTTAGCTAAAAAAAAAAGTCTTCTTAATTTCAAAGAGATTGGAAGGGGTGGGATACAGTCTTTAGAGATCTTAGGCCCCTTTCACATCAGCGTTTTTTTCAAATCACGGCAGATGCGGTGAAAAAAACGCATCTGCCGCGATTACCGCATACTGGCTGCACTTGTGGCACGGTTGCAGCACGGATGCGGCAAGCCCCATACAATGAATAGGCGAGCTTGCGGCAGGGGCGGTAAGTGCGGCTTTGGCACTTGCCGCAGGTGCGGCCACGAAAAAACCGCGGCTGACCGCGGTTTTTTTCGCGGCCGCACCTGCCGCAAGTGCCAAAACCGCACTTGCCGCACCTGCCGCAAGCCCACCTATACATTGTATGGGGCTTGCCGCAACCGTGCCGCAAGTGCAGCCGGTATGCGGTAATCGCGGCAGATGCGTTTTTTTCACCGTATCTGCCGCGATTTGAAAAAAACGCTGATGTGAAAGGGGCCTTAGACTGTTATACATGTATTTACAGGACAATTAGAGTATCTCCTATATGCAATAAATGTATTCCCCACAAATCACATTATTGGAAAAAAATATGCTAAAAAACAACTACCGTATATACTCGCGTATAAGCCGAGTTTTTCAGCCCAAAAATTGGGCTGAAAAGTACCCCCCTCGGCTTATACGCGAGTCAGTGCTGTATACCGATGTATACATCGGTACATACCGATGTATACATCGGTATACAGCAGCCCCCGCATCCCCAGTAATGCAGGGCCCCCCAGGGTCTCTCCGGTCACCTGTAAAGCAAGCTATACTTATCAGTGTCCCGCTCGCACCCGCCGCTGCCGACATCCACGATCCTCCATCTTCATGCGACTCCTCTTCCTGTTTCTGTGCGCGTCGCCGGCAATGACGTCATTCCCGGCGACGCGCACAGGAAACAGGAAGAGGAGTCGCAAGAAGATGGAGGATCGCGGATGTCGGCAGCGGCGGGTGCGAGCGGGACACTGATAAGTATAGCTTGCTTTACAGGTGACCGGAGAGACGCTGGGGGGGGCCTGCATTACTGGGGCTGCCTGTATACTACCGCTGGGGCTGCTATATACCTCTGGGGCACTGTATACTACCACTGGGGCTGCTATATACCTCTGGGGCCCTGTATACTACCACTGGGGCTGCTATATACCTCTGGGGCACTGTATACTACCACTGGGGCTGCTATATACCTCTGGGGCCCTGTATACTACCACTGGGGCTGCTATATACCTCTGGGGCACTGTATACTACCACTGGGGCTGCTATATACCTCTGGGGCCCTGTATACTACCACTGGGGCTGCTATATACCTCTGGGGCACTGTATACTACCACTGGGGCTGCTATATACCTCTGGGGCCCTGTATACTACCACTGGGGCTGCTATATACCTCTGGGGCACTGTATACTACCACTGGGGCTGCTATATACCTCTGGGGCCCTGTATACTACCACTGGGGCTGCTATATACCTCTGGGGCCCTGTATACTACCGCTGGGGCTGCTATATACCTCTGGGGCCCTGTATACTACCACTGGGGCTGCTATATACCTCTGGGGCCCTGTATACTACCACTGGGGCTGCTATATACCTCTGGGGCCCTGTATACTACCGCTGGGGCTGCTATATACCTCTGGGGCCCTGTATACTACCACTGGGGCTGCTATATACCTCTGGGGCCCTGTATACTACCACTGGGGCTGCTATATACCTCTGGGGCCCTGTATACTACCGCTGGGGCTGCTATATACCTCTGGGGCCCTGTATACTACCACTGGGGCTGCTATATACCTCTGGGGCCCTGTATACTACCACTGGGGCTGCTATATACCTCTGGGGCCCTGTATACTACCGCTGGGGCTGCTATACACCTCTGGGGCCCTGTATACTACCACTGGGGCTGCTATATACCTCTGGGGCCCTGTATACTACCACTGGGGCTGCTATATACCTCTGGGGCCCTGTATACTACCGCTGGGGCTGCTATATACCTCTGGGGCCCTGTATACTACCACTGGGGCTGCTATATACCTCTGGGGCCCTGTATACTACCACTGGGGCTGTATATACTACCACTGGGGCTGTATATACTACTGGGGCTGCGTGTATACTACCACTGGGGCTGCTGTATCTACCTCTGGGACTGGTGTATACCACACTGCTGGGGGCTGTATACTTGTGCTAGGGTCCACCCTCGGCTTATACACGAGTCAATAGATTTTCCCAGGTTTTGGGGGCAAAAGTAGGGGGGTCGGCTTATACACGGGTCGGCTTATACACGAGTATATACGGTAAATCAAATTTCAAAAGATTCGGCAGTCTTAACGCAGTGTTACTGCCATGGTAGCGCCGCGTTAACTCTGCCAATGTTTCCCTATGGTGACGCTGGTTGATGAGCAAGCAGACATTGGCCAATGTATGTACTAAGAACCCCAGAAAATAAAAGAATAAGAATATTGAGTTTTTTTAAAAAAACGTAAGTTTTTAAATTTTTTCCTCATATATCGCTTGGTAGCATGTGTGCATTATTGGTAGTAGCTGAGTGCTGCAGAGAGATTTTTTTCTGGTTGTTTGACCCAGCGTCACTGCTAGCACAAGTTCACATTATGTCTTGAGTGCTGTGCAGTTTTTTTACTGTTTTATGTATAAGAGGTGGAGATGCTGGCTCCATGCCTGCATTTAGCACCCTCATCGCCCACAGGTGGTCTGAGGTTGAGATGTTGTCCACCCACTTAGAATTGGGACAGGGAGGACAAGGAGGACAGGGATGTCAGCATATTACTCATCAGACCTGGGGTCACCGTGGCGTGGTTGATGAGCAAGCAGACATTGGTCAATGTATATACTAAGAACCCCAGAAAATAAAAAAATAAAAATATTGAGTTTTTTTTAAAAAAACATAAGTTTTTACATTTTTTACTCATATATCGCTTGGTAGCATGCGTGCATTATTGGTAGTAGCTGAGTGCTGCAGAGAGATTTTTTTTCTGGTTATCTATCTATCTTTCTATCTATCTATCTATCTATCTATCTACAAAACAGAAAAAAACTGCACAGCACTCACAGACATAATGTGAACTGGTGCCAGCAGGGACACTGGGTCAAACAACTAGAAAAAAAATTCTCTGCAGCACTCAGCTACTACCAATGTGCAAACATGCTAACAAGCGGTATATATTTGAGGAAAAAATTTAAAAAAACTCAAAAAACTTATTTTTTTATTTTCTTGGGGTTCTTGGTAGTAGCTGAGTGCTGCAGAGAATTTTTTTTCTAGTTGTTTAACCCAGTGTCCCTGCTGACACCAGTTCACATCATGTCTGTGAGTGCTGTGCAATTTTTTTCTGTTTTTTTGTATAACAAATGGAGTATCTGGCTCCATGACTGCAACTTGCACCTTCATCACCCACAGGTGGTCTTAGGTTGAGATGGTGTCCACCCACTTAAGAGTGGGATAGGGAGGAAAAGGAGGGCAGGGATGTCAGCGTTAGGACTCATCAGACCTGGGGTCGCCTTGTCACGGCTGATCAGCAAACGGACATTGGCCAATGTGCGTACCAAGAACCCCAAGAAAATAAAAGAATAAGATTTTTGAGTTTTTATAAAAAAAACTTAAGTTTTTAAATTTTTTCCTCAAATATATACCGCTTGTAGCATGTTTGCACATTGGTAGTAGCTGAGTGCTGCAGAGAATTTTTTTCTAGTTGTTTATCTATCTATCTATCTATCTATCTATCTATCTATCTATCTATCTATCTATCTATCTATCTATGTTACATATTGTGCTGTGTTAACCTTACATAATTGCATTTAATATTTGCATTACAGTGCTATAAGCATTTCTACTTACTGTAGATACTGATGAGTGTACCAATTACCGCTCAGGTGTCTGCTTGATTAAATCTCATTATTACAAAAACCATTCACAAACTATTTTGCTCTATGTGCAGCCGTCTTAGGCTGATCGCCGCCATAGCGGCGTTGTTTATGTTCTACTGTGCATGCGCTAGTGCCTCTGCGTCCCTAGATACACTTAACTACAGGAAATGCATTCAGCGCCGTGTTGGAAATCCTGCGCGTGCGCACCAGCGTTTCCATGCCCGGCGGTGTTACATTTTACTAGTTCCCTTCCTCTACATATCTATTATTAAAACTACATAGTTTGTACACATTAGGTGGCGAATGAAGTTGTTAGTGACTCTATCCTTATAATTGCTGTTGTAAATAGTGTTTTTTGTGTGTTTTGTGCACTTTATCTTATTATACTAAAATGCTGTTTTTAAAGTGACAATGTTTGTTTTGGTGATTTAAATCTCCTATTTTCTTATGCCTTATGGGGTATTTATATTAAAGAGTTCATTTCGTATGTATGGATTACACCTCTTTCATGTTATATACCACTTCCAGTGGATTAAAAGATATATTTATACATATATACACCTCAACCTTATGTTTTCTTCACTCAATTTATCCACATTAAAAGTGCTTCCCATTTTAGGTTAAAGCACTCCCCTGTCAGTACAGTGTCTAGGGAAATTCTTTTTCCCCTTTACACTACCTGCCCAAGGAAAACAGTGGATTATGAGTACATTTTCATTAGTTATTGGCGTATAATTGTAATAATTTAGTAATCAATCCAATGTCTGCTTGCTCACCAACCACGTCATGGTGCCCCCAGGTCTGATGAGTCCTGCGCTGATATCCCTGTCCTCCTTTCCCTCAGCACAGGACTCATCAGACCTGGGGTACCGTGACGTGGTGGTGAGCAAGCAGACATTGGCCAATGTATGTACTTAGACCCCCAGAAAATAAAAATTAAGAATAATGAGTTTTTTGAAAAAAACTTACGTTTTTAAATTTTTTTTCTCATTTTTGGCTTGTTAGCATATGTACGATATTGGTAGTAACTGTGTGCTGCAGAGACATTTTTTTCTTGGTATCTATCTATCTATCTATCTATCTATATATATATCTCTCTGTCTAACTTAAAAAAAGACAATAATGCAGCATTGATAATTCTAAACACTTGCAAATAGGATTTCCAGTTTATATACCTCTGTTATCCACCATGTTCTTGCTTGACAAAGGTAATATGACTACAGGGTGGCCATTTATATGGATGCACCTAAATAAAATGGGAATGGTTGGTGATATCAACTTCCTGTTTGTGGCACATTAATATATGGGAGGGGAGAAACTTTTCCAGATGCGTGGTAACCATGGCGGCCATTTTGAAGTTGACCATTTTGGATCCAACTTTATTTTTTTCAAAGGGCATCATGAGACACATCAAACTTATTGAGTATTTCATAAGAAAAACTATGGTGTGCTTGGTTTTAATGTAACTTTATTCTTTCATGAGTTATTTACAAGTTTATGACCACTTATAAAATGTGTTCAAAGTGCTGCCCATTGTGTTGGATTGTCAATGCAACCCTCTTCTCCCACTCTTGACACACTGATAGCAACACCACAGAAGAAATGCTAGCACAGGCTCCCAGTATCCGTTGTTTCAGATACTGCACATCTCGTATCCTCACAGCATAGACAATTGCCTTCAGATGAGGCAAACTTTTTTGTGAATGGTGAAGTTAACAAACAAAACCACCGCTATTGGTCTGACACTAACCCACAGTGGATAGATCCCTCCAAAACTGTTGGAACACAAAAATTGATGGTATGGTGTGGTATATGGGGTACAAAGATAGTGGGGCCATTCTTCATCAATGGAAACCTCAACGCCACTGCATCATATACGGTAGTCATTTCAGATATCCGGAGGAACTCAAAAGGAATGAAGGAAAACTACAATGAATTATTTATCATTCCATCTAATCTATTTTTTCTAATATATTTTTTAGGCATCTTTTAGCTATCTACAGTACTGTATTAACTATCAACAATCTATTATCTGACATCTGTCTATTTATTATCTACCCATTATGTATATCTACTTAGTTATAACTTGTAACTGTGGTAATATACTGTATGCTACGTAGAACCTGAATTCAGTAATCATCTTGTGAACTTCTGTATGTCCTTCCCGCTACAAGAACTCAAGCAATGTATCAAAGTAAATGTTCACTTCATTTTTCTATAGTAATACTTAACATTTTTTATGAATTTACAGCCAATTGCCTAGTTTAGAAAAGTTATTTTTAAGGTCATTCCCGCACATGTCTCTCATTTATTTTTTAATGATACTAGTCAATTTTTCGGTACTTTGTAAACAATTAGACTGGCAGACAATAGCTAAACTAATAGAAGTGAATTACTGAGTTTTGCTCCTAAACACGTACAAGAAATAGATCACCCTGAATATATTTCCAACATAACCAAATCAACAAACATAGATATTACATGTATCTAATAATGATATTAGAAACAATTGATTTCAATTGTATAATTAATATTTTAATCCTATTTCTTAACTTTCATTGCCTCCCACTGTGAAAAGTAACAGGAATGGCAATTTTCAAGACGGATGACAAGATTGCCTTCATTACCGGTCAAGGATGCATGCGTATGTCTCCAATGTTCTTAATTTTGCTCATGAATGCGATTAGATGAACTGATTATGTACTTAGAAATAAGGGACATTTGAGAGTCTGTGCAGGTATGTTTAGCATAGATTTTGCCAGATAGGGAACCAGACTTTTATCTTTTTGTTATCCACGCAAGCGTTCCCATCCAATACATTTAACCTACTCAGCGGGGAGCAGCAAAATTCTGATTATCATTTACACTTCACTTTTAACAAGAAAGTTGGTTGAACTTACTTTGTGGTTTTCAGAATCCATTGTATTTTTTATTGTTTCTGTAAAAGCCATTCCATTTCTGTAAAATCACTTCTTTAACAAATTGTGCCGCGTGCTATCATTGAAGCAATCTCCCCAGATCAAACATTTACTGCATCAGAAACAAATTTCATAAACTAAAAATGAATAAATAGGACTAGAAAGGTAGGATTAGTAAATAATATGGTAAAGGAGAAAAAGAATCAGATTTAATTGGGATAGTCAGGAGCGAAAGTCCTCATTATAATGTTAGAAGGGTATTATATTGAGTCTGAAGGCACACTGTCGTGCATCAAACACGGAGCGTGCTTGATGTATGACAGTGATGCGAGTGCTGTGCGTGTTTTTGAGTGTGTGTGCGGTGCGAGTCTGGTGCCAGTCTGGTGCGAGTGGTAAGTGTGCCTGGTTGTATAGATGTGAGTGTGCTGAGAGTGTGAAGTGCGAGTGCGTGTGTGGTGCATGTGATTTTGATGCTGTCCGTGGTGCTGAAGGACCGTGGACAGCATTTGTCGGGGCATTTTGGCTCCACGGCTGTCAACGCCAAGAAGTTTAAAATCCCCGCTGTGCTGTACAGTAACTAATCATCTTGTACCGCTGTAACAGAAGCGGTACAAGATGTTTAACTAAATCTCTGATGACAATTGAACTCTTCTGAATTGCGGAGCCACTGTGTATTAACCCCATCAGCAGCCTCTGTGCAGCATGTCTGCACAGAGGCTGCCGATGTAGTTGCGAACTCTGTGTGCAAAGGGTTAATAATTTGCTAGTGTGGTGACACCATGTGTGTAGAGAGTGTCCTTACTCTCTTGACACATGGTGTGATGACACCATGGGTCTGAAGGGGTTAAATCAAGTTTGCAATATGAGCCGCTAATTGCCGGATTTATATGAGAACTGTGAAAAGCCAGCGGGTCTGTACGCAATTTGCGTACCTAACAGAGCCCACATCTCCTCATCCGTTACAGTACAAGCGGAGCTGTCCCTCTGCCATGGTACTGAACGCTTAGGCGCTGAAGCCCTGTCTCGGCTTCAGCACCTGAGCACCTAAGCATTCAGCACCATGGCAGAGGGACAGCTCCGCTTGTACTGTAAGCAATGAGGAGATGTGGGCTCTGTTAGGTATGCAAATTGCGTACAGACCCGCTGGCTTTTCACAGTTCTCATATAAATCCAGCAATCAGTGCAAACTTGATTTAACCCCTTCAGACCCATGGTGTGATGACACCATGTGTCAAGAGAGTGAGTACACTCTCCACACACATGGTGTCACCACACCAGCAAATTATTAACCCTTTGCACACAGACTTCTCAACCGCATTGGCAGCCTCTGTGCAGACATGCTGCACAGAGGCTGCTGATGGGATTAATACAAAGTGGCCCCGCAATTCAGAAGAGTTAAATTGTCATCAGAGATTTAGTTAAACATCTTGTACCGCTGCTGTTACAGCGGTACAAGATGATTAGTCACTGTATAGCACAGCGGGGGAAATATAAGCACTGGTGCGAGTTTGACTCGCACCCATATACTTTTACTGGCCCCTCGCAAGAGGGAATCGCGTGCAATCGCAGCATGCTGTGATTGCACTCGCATTGCCCTCGCAAAGTGAGTGTAATTCGTGAAAATCGCATTGCTGTGACCTGTAACATTTAAAGATACAGATCCGAGTGCAATGCGAGTTTTTCTCACATTACACTCGCGCGCGTTTTGCACCAGTGTGCCATCAGCCTGAGAAATAAATAATTAAAAGAGATCTAGAATGCTTTCCAGGTTATTTTTGCTACAAGGTTAGCATTTTACTTCTTAAGTAATTTACATAAAAGTTAATAAGTATTCACATTACATTACACCTCTTGTATTAATCCTAAACTACATCCTGAATTATAATCCAGAGCTGCACTCACAATTCTGCTGGATGTGATTGTAAATATTCTATAGTTGCTAAAATAAGCACTTAAAATGCAAAGGGAGACATATTTTACCTTACTTAGGCTGGTTGCACACTGCCGTTTTTTGGCATCAGTGTGAATTCGTCACGAACTGGATGCACCTGCATCCATTTTTGGCCCCATTGACTCTCAAAGGGGCCAGAGACCCTCGCAGGTGCATCCAGTTGTGTACAGTTCGCCATGGATCTGGGTGAATGCAGGTGTTCACAGATTGTTCATGGAGATAAAATCTGTATCTTGTTGCAATTTGGTCTCTGTGAAAAAAAACCTGAAAGCAACAGATCCAGGTCACCATGGGTAAAATCTGAATGGGGGTCTATGAGATATGGATTCATTCGGACTCCAGATCTCGGTGGATCCAGATTTCTGGTCCGTGGTCTCTGAACTGTGCATGCACTGAACCACCCACCGGATCCCTGTCATCCAGTTTCATCATTGTGGGGGAATTCAGGGGATGCAGGCTTTTCCTTCATGCCCCTGGATTCCAAAAAAGGCTGTGTGAAACCAGCCTTATGCTGAAAGCTTAAGGTTTAAAAGCAATATGTGCTGCTGTTTGTTAACCTAAAAAGGCCCTAGAATACAGCAATGGCCAATCTAGGGGCTAACCTATGTGCCAAGTAAATAGATACATACACAGGAGCCAGTATAGCATCATGCTTAAAAGAAGTATACAAATAAATGGTATTGTATGTCTCTGGACACTAGACAAAAATTGATGGAATGGTATGGTGTGGTATATGGGGTACAAAGTTAGTGCGGCCATTCTTCATCAATGGAAACCTCAATGCCACTGGATATCTGAATCATGTAGCAATTTCAGATATCCAGTGGCATTGAGGCTTCCATTGATGAAGAATGGCTCCACTATCTTTGTACCCCATATACCACACCATACCAGGCGGGCAGCATTTTCAACACATTTTATAAGTGGTCATAAACTTGTAAATAATTCATGAAAGAATAAAGTTACGTTAAAACCAAGTACACTATTGTTTTTCTAATGAAATTCTCAATAGGTTTGATGTGTCACATGACCCTCTTCCCATTGAAAAAAAAGTTGGATCCAAAATGGCCAACTTCAAAATGGCCACCATGGTCACCACCCAACTGGAAATGTTTTCCCCCACCCATATACTAATATGCCACAAACAGAAAGTTGATATCACCTACCATTCATTTTATTTATGTGCATCCATATAAATGGCCCACCCTGTACATCCACGGAACATTAGTGACATACAGTCTGTCTCAATGGCGGATACACCCGAATGGGAGTATTTACACAGTCCCTTGACATGGGTTACCTTACAGTTCCTGTGGTTTCCTCACTGCGTGCCTTCCAAGACACTGGCCACTTCCACACATTATATCCCAGGTGTGTTCCAGGAGAATGGCCACACAAACACTGAGAGTGAGACCCGGTATGTACCTTCCAGGACCTTGTCCAATCGAAGTACTTTCCAGATCCATCCGAGGCTCTGCACATGATCTCCAGATGTCATGCCTTCCTGGGCACCATCTGGTCCCAAGCAAAAGAGGTCCAATGGTCCCTGAACCTCGTACCTTAAAGGACTCGGTCTCTAAAGCATGAGATCTGGTCCCCTGGTCATATGTCTTCCATAGCAGCTCCTGCTCCCAAATGCACAGAGACAAGTAATCACATTAACACACAGATTGTATCCCCTGAGACACCCAGGAGTGGGAGGCATCAGGTTAGTCAAACACACCCTTGTCTTTTGGCTCACCTGCAGCCAAGCACTTGTAATGCAATACCTCCAGCTATGGAACCACAAGTCTCAGCATAATGCATAACTTAAACTCTCTGAACTACAAGTCCCAGCATACACATTTTTGGATTTATATTGCAGAGCATAACCTACCTCTGGAACATATACTAGATATTTCCAGTGCAGTAAGCTGCTGTATCACACCTGTATGTTTTTTTTTAATTCACTTCAAGGTTAGAATCATGCAAGCGTATAAAAATTTGTTCAAATTTTCATCCCAAAAAGTGGGACGATTTTTTTTCTCAGTTGTCGTCCGTGTACAATCCATGTGCAACTTGTTTTTGTTTTTGTTTTTTTACAGGAACAGCTTTTATTAATTTATGGAACCATTTACACTGTACTCTGTTCCAGAATTGCAATGTACCATAAAAATCAGATGCTATACTGAGGCAACTGATCTTTTTATTGCACCCATAGACTTGAATGGGTGAGTATCATCTCATTTTTGGAGAAAAACTAAGCATGCTGAGATTTTTTTCACACACATATTCTGTCACTGAAGAACCAAATGGTAATCTGTGCTGCCTCGTTGAATGACATTGGTCTGAGTACTACTCCTACTACTCACAACGCATCCGCAGCATTCAGGGGTTCGTTCTCTCCCTCTCTTTCTCTTTCTTTGGCTAGGGTCACACTACCTTAATAGCACCTTTTAACGGTGCTGTGCTAAAGACTTAGAAATTTTCTGCTGAAGTGCATAGCGATAACGCTATGTGCTTCAGCAGAACGCTGCCCCATAGCAACCCATTATGTACCTTGACAGCAGTTGCACACAGAGCTGCTGGGCAGCGCTTTTGAGGAGCGCACAGGAAACGCTGCATGCAGTGTTTTTCTGTGCACTGAGGAAAAGCGGCCACCCAACAGCTCTGTGAGCGGCCGCTATCAAGGTACATAATGGGTTGCTATGGGGCAGCGTTCTGCTGAACCACATAGCGTTATCACTATGCGCATCAGCAGAAAATTTCTAAAGGTACCGTCACACGTAGCAATATCGCCACCATATGGCTTGCAATTTGACATGAGCGCGCACGGTCCGGGCACTTTTTTGCACATCGCCATCGCTCTGTCACACATAGAGATCTCGCCTGCGATGTTCGGCGATCCTGCATTCCGTAAATCACCTGGCGCAAACTGGAAGCAATTTGACATTCTCACATCACCACCAAATCGCCGCATCACACGCCACCACCGCATCAACGATGTGGGCGTAGAGTGTGAGTGCGGCAAGGAGACAGGCGTGCCAGAGTGTTGTACACCGCGCCCCTACCACTCCGATTGGCCAACAAAACTGCGTCATCATTGGTCAGCCTTGTCAGGAGGTCTGCCCACTACATGACGCATGCTATTCAAATATGGCGCCTTAGCCATGGGCAGCCAATGGGAACTCAGGAGCGACCACCAATCGCGGCAGATGTGGCGCGCCTAACAGAACGCTCAGACACGTCTCTGGATTTGATTCCAGATGGTCTGAGCTCGCTTTCTACATTACTATCGCCCAGTCACACGCCATGATGCACAGAAATCGCCTGGTGGAAATCGCCTGATTTCTCAGCAGAGCAGGGCGATCAGGTGAAGCACCACCGGCGATTTCTCGCCGTAATATCGCCTTGTCACACGCCGCAACGCACAGGCGATGTGATAGTGATATCGCCTCATTCAGAGATTGCTTAGCAAATCTCCTGGCAATATCTCCACGTGTGACGGGACCTTAAGGACCACTTCACACCTGGTGACATTGGCGGCAATATTTTAAGCGACGCTGGGGCATGGCCTATCACCAACGACGTCGCCAATGCGTTGCCCAATGTAATTAGGCGAGGGCGATGCATTTGACTGTGTACTCATCGCTCCATGTAAACGGCCGACAGCGACCTGACAGGAGATGGGAGCCATAGGCTCCCATTGTACTGCTTTGCCGCTGGGGTTTTGACACACCCCGGCGGCGATGCTGCCTGTCAGATCATCGGTGCATCGTCGGAAGTGTCTCCCCATGTAAACGGGGGGGCGGCGACACTGGCGGGGCGCCAAAAGCGTGCGTGCTCAAGCCAGTCGCCGCCGACATATCCGGCGAGGAGGCACCTTGTAACGGGCCCCTTAGTCTTTAGCACAGCACCATTAAAAGGTGCTATTAAGATAGTGTGACCCCAGCCTTTCTCTCTTTGTCCAGATCACGCATCCATCTACTGGGGTACAAAGCATCTCCTATGCACCGTCGCATGCAGATGCTCCTGTTTCTATCCTGATCTGGACACACCACAGGTGTTAAGTCAGCCTTGCTGTTGAAGAAAAATGTATATATTTTGTACCCCCTACTTTATCAGACTTTGAAAGTCTCCCCAATTTCAGTAAGTTTTAGATTATCAAAAAGTAAATAGGATTTACTTAAAACTTGTATAAATGAAATGTGGCTTTCACGGGCTGATTTCTGTACATGGTTTCATCACGCCTTTATTACGGTGGGCTTAAACTCTTATGCGATGTGAATTATCAACAGAATGTTGACCGTGTATATTTTCTGGCCCATATTCATGAAGTTTTACAGGAATATAGTGACATCAGTATCCTTCATGCTTTATAATTCAGCTAGCTGAGGAAATGAAGTCTTAAAATGAATTCAACTGAAAGTCTTTCTTCATATAACGAAAACAATGATATGTTAATCAGGTGTTATCACCCATATACGTCCTACGGTTTCATATTTCTAATACAGAATATGGTTTCATGATAAAGAGAACAGGGATTAGTTTATGGATTTACTTAGCAAAATCCCTATCCGATAAAATGTAACCTGACAACTCTTGAAAGGTTCCGTTCCTCCAGTTAAACGAGGGAGATAAGACATTACCATGCATGAAGTTGTAAAACACATATTGCATATGATAAACATGTCAGAAGGAACACGAGGATGACAGTAGCTAATGTAAATAGAGATAATCTATAGCGATTGGTTTTCTCCAGGGAGATTGCATGTCAATGTATGGAGATCTAACAAGAGCTGGTTAGAAAAAACACATCTTGAATGTTCTCCTAGAGACCAAAGAGGTCTAGGACAAAAAGACCTCTGCTCCACGCACCGGTGAGAGCAGAACTATCAGTTTCCAGTTCACTTTAAGGATTAAACTTTCCGGCAGGATATCATTTCAATAATTCAGGCATCAAACACTACAAGGAATTCTACCAAGGACCGAAAAAATGTCAAACTCAAACCCGGCCTTTGAGTTGCGATAGATGTATTTACTCACTTAACAGTTGCCCTAATCACAGTTAACCATCTTTTCCTACTTTGACCCCCCCCCCCCTCCGCCAGTCCTCTATCGAATCTCAAAATAAACGTTTAATTTGCTGACAATGCAATATTATAATTTCAGCAGCTCAGGGAGAGGTATTAGAGGAGAAGATTTTGAGAGAGAGAGTGAAAAGTTAAAAAGTTTGCTTATCGCTGCCGGTATTTGCTCTCTTGAAGAAGCGGCATCGCCTCAAGACTGTTGAAATTAAAATAAACACTGCAGTCAGCTCTTTGCAGCTTACTTGTAGTTTTGACAGCAGCAAAGCTAAATAGCACCACAGCCTTCCACTTATTTAAAATACATCAAAGAATGGAGAAAAAGGTACAGCCAAGCAAAAATTTTCAAAGAATATTTTCTAGCTGCCCTGACAGGCTGTTAAATGGATATTATAATCACCCAGTCTACAGACTGTCTGCTTTTAATGCAAAAGTGACACATACTGTGTCAGACACAACCAAGAAACTCAAAGTAATTGTACGGCACCTTGAATACTTTGCTCTGGTACCAGATATACATTTGGGAAGCTTCCAAAAAGCTTGTAAGAGATTGTCGAAGTGTTGTTCTAATGTGCGGCATTATTTTAGCGGGATTTTTCTGATAGATGTTTTGGATCACCATTTTATTATACAAGACGTAATGGTGGGACAGCTCGGAGGAATACTGTTCTTCTTACTTCACTTGAAATTTGAAAGACACATTTTTCAGACTTTAGTATTTAGTTAAAATTGTAAACAGATTAAGAATAATTATTACAATTATAGCGCCATTTATTCCATGGTGCTTTACATTATTACCATTATAATTATTATCATTATTGTTAGGCTGGCTTCACACCACGGTGTGATCCGGTCCGGGGCTGTCCAGGATGACCCTGACAGCCCTGGACCGGATCAGCACACAGAACAAATGTGCCCTCCGGTCCTGTGTGCAGCCGGATGCTGCTAATTGCAGCCGCAGCTGCTGATTTTTCAAGACCATAATGCACCACGCCGGATGTGACGTAGCAACCGGGACATGATAGGTGTAAAGAGGGTTGGAGATTCCAAATGAAGGAGGCGGCGATGAAGAAACAAAAATGCTGCCCAGTGGGGCGCGTGCTGCTGCATGGAGGAGTGCTGAATGGAGCCTGGCGCCTCCTTTTTAGTCCCCAGCCTCAAGGACTGCTGTAAGTTATAAGTTATATTTCTGCTGTTTTATAGGGTCCATTTACCTCAGAGAGGGATAGATAGGGAGCAGCTAGGAAGGTGCAGGGAGAGGTAGTGATAGTGTAGGGGCTTAGATCCAGGTGACAGGTTCCCTTTAAATGTGCTTGACGATGCTTTTTGCTTAGCAATGGTGTCTTGCGTGTTGATCATGCATACAAGAGCGTGCATACAGGAGCTGTGGAGGTTTAGTCAATTACTGTATATACTCGTGTATAAGCCGACCCGTGTATAAGCCGACCCCCCTACTTTTGCCCCCAAAACCTGGGAAAACCCATTGACTCGTGTATAAGCCGAGGTGGGACCCCAGCACAGGTATACAGCCCCCAGCAGTGTGGTATACAGACCCCCCAGTGGTAGTATACAGCAGCCTCCCCAGTGGTAGTATACAGCTGCCTCCCCAGTGGTAGTATACAGCAGCCTCCCCAGTGGTATATACAGGCCCCAGCAGTATATACAGCAGCCACAGTGGTATACAGCAGCCTCCCCAGTGGTATATACAGGCCCCAGCAGTATTACAGCAGCCTCCCCAGTGCTATATACAGGCCCCAGCAGTATATACAGCAGCCCAGTGGTATACAGCAGCCTCCCCATTAGTGGTATATACAGGCCCCCCATCAGAGGTTACAGCCCCCCCAGTGATATATACAGGCCCCCATAGTGATATATACAGGCCCCAGCAGTATATGCAGCAGCCCCAGTGGTATACAGCAGCCTCCCCATTAGTGGTATATACAGGCCCCCATCAGAGTTAACAGCCCCCCAGTGATATATACAGGCCCCCAGTGGTATATACAGGCCCCCAGTTGTATATACAGGCCCCCAGTTGTATATACAGGCCCCCCCAGTATATACAGGTCCCCCGCGGTATATACAGGCCCCCCCGGTATATACAGGCCCCCCCGTTTCCCCCACCCCCAGTGGTACACAGGCCCCCGGTTGCAGCCGCACACCTGTAAAAGAATAGCTTTCATACTTGCCTTCCTCGCTGTCATCGCGCGTCCTCGTCTCCTTCCTGCTTCTACCCGCCATCATGTGACCGCGCACAAACACTGACGTCATTGTGGATGCGCCGGCCACCTGGTAGAAGCGGGAAGGAGACCGGAGGAGCGCGGGTAACAACGAGGAGGGTAAGTATGAAAGCTATTCTTTTACAGGTGTGCGGTTGCAACCGGGGGCCTGTGTACCACTGGGGGGGAAATGGGGGGGCCTGTATATAGTGCGGGGGGCCTATATATACCATTGGGGGTGAGCGTGGGGCCTGTATATACTACTGGGGGGAGCGGGGGGCCTGTATATACCACTGGGGGGGAGCGGGGGCCTGTATATACTACTGATGGACAGGGGGATGCAGTGCATGGACAGGGGGATGCAATGCATGGACAGGGGGATGCAGTGCATATTGCATTGCACTAATGAGCGGCCCCACGTGACCGGGCGCTCATATTACAGCCTCCCCCTGCCTCCTCCAGCCCCCGGACACCGCCCCCCCCCCACACTCAGCCGTATAGTGACTCGTGTATAAGCCGAGGGGGGCACTTTTCAGCACAATTTTTGTGCTGAAAAACTCGGCTTATACACGAGTATATACAGTACTTATTGTTTTCTTTGAAAACAATTATACCTGTTGATTCGTTCTTCGCTCTTGGACAAATCTTTTACTAATTATTTTCACTCTCAATCTTGTGGAGAGCACCTGGTCATGGCAGCTTTATAGTAAAATTATGTTTTTTTTCCACTTCTGAATAACAGCCCCATAAATGCTCATTGCAACCTTCGTCAAATAAAAGAAGGGGGGGGAGAAACGGAAGGTGCCAGGAGGGCACCGAAACGCGTAGGATACAATAAAGGAGTTCGTTTGAAGTTCCAGCTTCATGCACTTTTATTTGGAGTGAGTGATCTTGGCAGCGCGGACCGTGACACACCATTTCCTTCCCTACAATCCATTGCAACCTTCGGGCATTCAGAAATTCTTCTGTAACTAAAGCCATTAGGATGTTTGGACCAATAAGATTGCAAAGGTCTTGAGACAGCTTTCTTGTTTTACCTATCATGAGATGTTTTTTGTGTGGAACTTTTGGTAATGATACACCTTTAAATGCTATCAGTTGTAGCAGCAAATATTATTATTAACTAAGTGGCTGGATTGCTTTCTAATAATTAAAACATCAGCTGGTGTCATGAATTTCCATGTTTTTTTGAACCCCTCTTTCTTTATGTGCTTAATACTTGTTTTGGTTTTAGTCCCCATTTTCAGAGACTTGCATGCATTCAGCAAATTTTTTTCCTGGGCGCAGGCACACAAGTGAGCAGCAGTCAATGACTCACTGATACCACTGACCGTGACCGTGCCTCAACCATCACTCACTCCCACACATTTAACTGTATTGGCATCTGTAAGGCCTGCCAATGGGATTCAGATGCATGCAGGGCCATTGAGTTACTCTGTACTCTGTCTGACCTCTATTTTGTCAGAATATGCATTTTTGGGGCAGTGTAGTTGAGCACAATTTTGCGTCAGCCTGAAGAAGATGGTCACTGCTGAAATGGAGGTCCGAGAACATAGTGACATTATCTGTCTCATCAAATCAATGGCGCCGTTTTAGGTTGTGAGTTAATCCCATTTTTCAGGGCTTTTCAGGGTCTCAGACAAAAGGCCAGATTGAGCTACTGATGTGAGGCAAAAATGCAATATGAAACTATCCTAATGCTGGCAAACACAAATACTTTTTTCTCGGCTGACCTGATCTTTCCATGCTGGCTTAAACATCATGGTTGGTAGATGGATCATCCCATTGTGCACACAGAGGATGTGCTGTGTTTAAAAGGTATACCAGTATATGCTCACACTAAGTGTACACTTTGAGGTTTTTGTCCTAATGTATCACTCAGTTGTGAACACCTACTATAAATTCCTATACTATTGCTTGCAACTTCCAATGACTTGTATGTATCATTATAAAAAAAATCACATGCTGTACATTTTGAAGTTCATTGTGATCTTCCCCTCTATTCATAAGCATGATTGTCAATTCAATTTTTTGTAATGTTGCAATTCTTTTCTACATGGCAAGTTGAAGTTTTTATTGATACTACTTTGATATCCATATGATGTGTCATCGCTTTTTATGTTATTTTTTTATAGAGGTGTGATATAAAGATGCAATTCAGGCATTTTATTTTTATTCTCTCTTTACAGCATTTACTGTATGGGTTATTTTCATATTTTTATAGAATATGGATAAATTGCAGCGATTTTTATTATTTTTTTAACTGGGATAAGTGTTTGACTTGAATATTTTTAGATATTAAAAATTTTGCAAACTTTTGTGTGCCAGTGTACTTTGGCAATATTTCCATACTACGGTTCTCCTATGAAGGCTAGCTTGTGGACATGAGGACTAAGATTTTCTTTCCGGGGGGCCACCAGTAGACCCCTGCCATAAAAACCCATTGGGACTCTGTAGTGAGGAAAAGGAGGCAAAGGAAGCTAAAGTGCGCACTGACAGTATTGTTATCTAAATGTACAGTATTTTAGACTGTAAAATGTAATTGACAGCAGAATTGAAGTGATAAAATAGAAGTAATTGGAGAAATAATATAATAATAATAATAATGATAATAATAATAAGAGAAAGTTCCAATTGCTGTTTTTACACACATGTGCTGGATGAATAACACAGCTGGTATTTGCTACGTATAGTGAGGGCTCAGCTCCTGAGCCTGCTCCATAGATTGGGACCTAATATGAGACATATTATTACTACTCACATTGCAAGGGGTTTTAAAAACTGCACAGGCCCCATATCAGTGTGTGAGTCATGAGGCTAATCTATTTAAAGTAAACCTGTCACCAGTCTTTTCTAATATCAGCTGCAGCCATCATCAATAAGTCCTTATATATAGCATTCTGCAATGCTGCATATAAGCCCCAGGATGATCGGTAAAACATATAAAAGATCTTTTATTATACTCACCTATTGGGCAGTCCACTCCGATGGGCGTCGCTGGGCTTGATCTGAACACCTCCTCTCTTCTTGTGGTCGCCATCCTACTTTACTTCTTTATATGGTAGATGACGCATTATATAAGGCTTACTGGTGGTGGCCGCATCTTATATCAGATAAACTTGGTCACAGGTTCACTTTATTAAAATCTGCAATGCATATGGGAACCAGAGGTGAACATATCATTGGTGCGGCTGCACGAGGAGGCCTAAGAGGTAAGGGGGCTACAGCATCCTACAAGGGTGCAAAGAGCTTCTTTTATAGCAGAAATATTGGACTGGAAAAGGTCCAAATGCTGTTTTTGCACAGAGGCCTTTTTATGTTAAAGGAAATCTGTCACCACTTTGACCTATCTAAACTACCGTATTAGGCTGCTTTCACATTGTGATTTTATGGGATCCATGGCTGTCCATTGTAAATCGGACAGCCACGGATTCGATTTGGCTCCCATGTGTCCCTATGGGCAACGGATCTAATCGGATTTGGCCTTATTGCCATCCGATTTGTGACAGATCTGATTCTGTCCGATTTTTTGCTATACCCAATATTGGAGACTGCTCCTATTTTGGGCACAGCGGACCAAATCAGACAGAATCAGATCTGACGTGATCTGAGGCAATTAACATGGGGGCCTATGGAGCACGGGTTCGAGAAAATATCTGATAGTTTCTCGGACCCGATTTTTAGTGTACTCAGCATGCTCAGTACACTAAAACTGCTCTTTACCATCTAATTTCACTTCCACAATGTATATACATACATTGCGGAAGTGAAATTAATTAAAAGCAAGTCTTAAAAATAAAATATATATATGCTCACCTCTCCAGCGTCTCCCCCGATGTCGGCATCTATCTTCCACGGTTTAAGGACCTAGCTGGGCGGAGCTAAACAATGAGCTAATCGGTCACATAACCAGTTACTGTGGTAACTGCGGTCATGTGACCGATCAGCTGATCGGGTAGCCGTGCCTCTCCAGGTCCTTCAAGCCTTCGGAGCTAGATGGAGCACATCGGTGGACTCGCTGGAGAGGTGAGCATATATATTTTTATTTTTAACACTTGCTTTTACTTAATTTCACTTTCGAAATGTATGTATATACATTGCGGAAGTGAAAGTGCCCCACTTGCCTCCTCCCAGCTCTTTCTGTGTCCAGGTCCATGAAAATCACGGACCTGGACACAGAAATTATTAAAGAAAGGATGATCTGCTGCGACACTAAACACTAAATATGAACAGTTTGATAACTACAATGAGTGGCCGGGCTGCACAGCTAATACAGATACAATGAAAAAAGTGATATAGCAATAACTGCTCTAGAATATAATCAAAATGGGAAGACTTAGCTTCAGCAGTGGCCACTGCGGAGTGCCCGATAACCTTGCCAAGGTGTCTCCCATCTTATCGGGTCCTAACATTATGACTAGCAGAGTTGTGTTGTGTGAATGGGTTTATATACCCCTATTTGTAATTAAAACCAACCATGAAAAGTGTGTGCTGGACTCCAACAAGATGGAGATCTCAGCTGGCTACAGGGCGGGGGAAGGGGGAAGGAAAGAGGGAGCTCAGTCAGAAAAAATACTAATAATAATAGTGTGAATGACTGGCATCACCTTAGATTATCATCCTTTCTTTAATAATTTGCTTTTCTGCTTGCACCTACACTCTAAGGTGATGCCAGTCATTCACACTATTATTACTGTACACAGAAATGGCATCCTGAGGTCACCTCCGATGCGATCATTTCCTGTCCGTGGGGTCCTGCAAAAAGTAGGATCCCCACGGACAGGAAAAAATCGCAATGTGAAACCAACCTTAATATGGGCATACAGGAAATAGAATGCTGAAAATAATCCTCCCTGTCAGATGCCTTGTTGTTGATAAATCATCTTTTATCACTTTATGTAAATCAGCCATTCTAGACTATGGGGCTGGAAGATAACTCTGCCTCCAGAATTTATTTTAAATATAAGTGGGAGTTACCAGTGTAATGTGATGGCCGCCCTCTGCTCTCCTGATCTCACTATAGAGACCTGTGTGATTATAACTGAAACATTGGCTGATTCCTCTCAGCTTCAGCCTCCATCTCAGGGGCAAACAAGCTGGCAACATGGTTGCAATAAAGAAGAGCTGCAAAAAATGTGTTTGCAAGAAGTCAGATTTCATTTCTGCTGTTCTGTGTCAGTTAGGCCCTTTTTAACATCAGCGGTAATCGCTGAACGTGGCACTTGCGGTGAAAAAACGCAATTGCCGCAGTTACCGCATAACGGCCGTATTTGCGGTTCACCTGCGGCAAGCCCATGCAATGTCTATGGGGCTTGCGGTAAGTGTGCGGCAGGTGCGGTAAGTGCGGTTTCGGCACTTGCGGCAGATGCGGACGCAAAAAAAAACGTGTCTGACCTCGTTTTTTTTCGCGGCCGCATCTGCCGCAAATGCCAAAACCGCAACTATACGGCACTTGCATAGACATTGCATCGGGCTTGCCGCAGGTGAACCGCAAGTGCGGCCGTTATGTGGTAACGGCGGCAGTTGCATTTTTTACACCGCAACTGCCTCATTGTCTCAAAATGGTAACTTCCCCTTTTATTTAAATCCAGCTCTGGAGGCAGAGTTATCTGCCAGGCAGCATCCGCCCCTTAACGTGGAATAGCTCAGTTATGTAAAGTGATGAGAGATGATATTATTTTCAGCAGTGTATAACCTGTATGCAGTGGCGTAACTACCGGCATAGCAGCCGTAGCGGTCGCTTTGGGGCCCGGCGCTTGTGGGGGGCCCGGACCCAGCGCCGCTACGCAGCCGCTGCTATACCGGCAGCTGCGCCTGCGATAAAGATACAGGGGCGGACTGGCCCGGCGGGCCCCGACACTTTGGGGCCACGCCCACTAAGTCCCGCCCCCATACCCCCCTGGGTGCTGTAGGGGGGGCCCGGACGGAAAGGGGGGCCCATTGGTCCCCTGAGCGCCACATGTCATACAAGGGGGGCTTAGGGGGCCCCTGACCGCTGCCCCCACACGTTATCCTCGGGGCCCCCTGACCGCTGCCTCCATTACTGCTGCCGCGCTGCGTCCCCCCGGCCGCTCTCCATTACCGGCGGGCAGTCTCGCTGATCTGCCTGTCATGTGGGCTGTAGCCGGCGCCGCTCTATTTCCTGTATCGCCGGCTACAGCGTCACACTACATGACAGGCTGTGGCTGCGATCAGCGGCGCGACTGCCTGCTGCAGGTAATGGAGAGCGGGGGGCCTGTATATACCCACCAGGGCTCTGTATACTACCACCAGGGGCCTGTATACTACCACCAGGGGCTCTGTATACTACCACCAGGGGCCTGTATATACCTCCACCAGGGGCTCTGTATACTACCACCAGGGGCCTGTATATACCTCCACCAGGGCCTCTGTATACTACCACCAGGGGCCTGTATATACCTCCACCAGGGGCTCTGTATACTACCACCATGGGCCTGTATATACCCACCAGGGGCTCTGTATACTACCACCAGGGGCCTGTATATACCTCCACCAGGGGCTCTGTATACTACCACCAGGGGCCTGTATATACCTCCACCAGGGCCTCTGTATACTACCACCAGGGGCCTGTATATACCTCCACCAGGGGCTCTGTATACTACCACCAGGGGCCTGTATATACCTCCACCAGGGGCTCTGTATACTACCACCAGGGGCCTGTATATACCACACCACCAGGGGCTCTGTATACTACCACCAGGGGCCTGTATATACCACCACCAGGGGCTCTGTATACTACCACCAGGGGCCTGTATATACCTCCACCAGGGGCTCTGTATACTACCACCAGGGGCCTGTATATACCACACCACCAGGGGCTCTGTATACTACCACCAGGGGCCTGTATATACCACCACCAGGGGCTCTGTATACTACCACCAGGGGCCTGTATATACCTCCACCAGGGGCTCTGTATTCTACCACCAGGGGCCTGTATATACCACACCACCAGGGGCTCTGTATACTACCACCAGGGGCCTGTATATACCTCCACCAGGGGCTCTGTATACTACCACCAGGGGCCTGTATATACCACCACCAGGGGCTCTGTATACTACCACCAGGGGCCTGTATATACCTCCACCAGGGGCTCTGTATACTACCACCAGGGGCCTGTATATACCACACCACCAGGGGCTCTGTATACTACCACTAGGGGCCTGTATATACCTCCACCAGGGGCTCTGTATACTACCACCAGGGGCCTGTATATACCTCCACCAGGGGCTCTGTATACTACCACCAGGGGCCTGTATATACCACACCACCAGGGGCTCTGTATACTACCACCAGGGGCCTGTATATACCACCACCAGGGGCTCTGTATACTACCACCAGGGGCCTGTATATACCTCCACCAGGGGCTCTGTATACTACCACCAGGGGCCTGTATATACCACACCACCAGGGGCTCTGTATACTACCACCAGGGGCCTGTATATACCACCACCAGGGGCTCTGTATACTACTACCAGGGGCCTGTATATACCTCCACCAGGGGCCCTGTATATCCACCACCAGGGGCCTGTAAATACCACCACCAGGGGCCCTGTATACCACCACTGGGGCCTGTATATACCACCACTGCGGAGGCTGCTGTAATACTGCTGGGGCCTGTATATACCACTGAGGAGGCTGCTGTATACCACTGGGGCTGCTGTAATACTGCTGGGACCTGTATATACCACTGGAGAGGCTGCGGTATACCACTGGGGCTGCTGTATATACTGCTGGGGCCTGTAAGGGGGTGCGTCTTGAAGGGGCGTGTCATTTGGGGGGCGTGTCTTGGAGGGGGCGTGTCATTGGGGGGCGTGTCTTGGAGGGGGCCCCGTTCAAAAGTTTGCTATGGGGCCCTGCCAGTTCTAGTTACGCCCCTGCCTGTATGCCTATATTAATAGTTTAGAAAGGTCAAAGTGATGACAGATTCTCTTTAATGTCAGCTACTGATGGTAACTCAGTGGTCTGCACTTCTGTCTTTTAGAATTGGAATCTTGGAGTGTAATCTAACCACTTTATTTTCTTGTTGTTGTTTAATTCCTCTGGATATAGTAGATCTTTCTCTGAAGCTGTAAATACTGTTGTGCTTTTGTGATTTTTTGCTATCTTGGTCTTTTTTCAGAGAGTATAAATGATAACTAGAGATGGGCGAATCCTAAATTACTCGGACTCGCTAGACTGTAACGAGTCTGAGTCCAGGACTCGCTACTCGTTGCGAGTCTAGCGAGTCCAATGTAAATGAATGGGGAGGCGAGTATTGCAGCGATTCCTCTGCTGCCGGACCCTATAAGGGGTCTGGCAGCAGAGGAAAAACCTGCAAATCCCATGTTATTCTTTTAAAGCCAGCGGCAAAAAGCCACTGGCTTTTAAAGAATAATAAAAAAAAAAAAAAAAGATTGAAGGGGGGGAGGGGGTAAGGGGGGTCAGGGGGGGTGAGGGGGGAGAGGGGAGGTGCACCGGCCCAGCCGCCTACTTACCCCTGCCTCCGCCGCCGCTGCCGCCTCAGCCGCAGACTCGCTCCCCGAGTCTCTCTGCTTCTGTTTCCGGAGATTCCCGAATGGTGACAAGAGCAGTGAATAAATTAACTTGCGTCACTGTTCGGGAATCTCCGGAGCAGAGCGAGTCTGGCTGACAGCAGAGTTCAGCTCAGGTCCTAATGCCCTGAGCTGAATCCTGACTGTTTAGTCAGTTCTCAGCTCTGCTACATCCCTGTCTGTCTAAGTACAGACAGGGAAGTAGCAGAGCTGAGATTGCGTTTTGGACTACGTCGGACGGAAGAGGATTTTTAAAATAAAGATGGAGTCCCTAATGGCTTTTTTGTTTTATTTTTAATAAAAAATTTTCTCTGTGTTTTTTTTTATATTGATTACTGGAAATTCATGGCGGTCATGTCTAATATTGGCGTGACCGCCATAAATTTCGGGCTTAGGGCCAGCTGATAATACAAAGCTGGCCCTAACCCCTTAATTACCCAGTGAGCCATTGCCACCAGGGCCACTGGAAGAGCGGGGTTCAGCGCCAGAGGATGGCGCTTCAATGAACGCGCCATCTTCTGGGGCGGCTGCGGGCTGCAATTTGCAGCGGGGGGTGCCCAGACAGCTTGGGCCTCCCTGCGCTGCGGATTCCAGCCCCCAGCTGCTTAGCTGTACCTGGCTAGACATAGAAATTGCGCGGAGCCCCACGCATTTTTTTTTTTATTATTTCATGAAATTCATGAAATAATAAAAAAAGGGGGCTCGCCTATATTCTTGTGTCTGGCCAGGTACAAATAGGCACCTGGGGGTTGGGGGCAGCCCGTCGCTGCCTGCTGGATCTGGCTGGTTCCAGAAATACGGCGAAGCCCACGTGAAATTTTTCTGAAAAATCCATAAAACAATATAAATAAAAGGGACTGCATCTTTATTAACCCCTCCACCATGGTCGAGGGGTTAGTAAAGATGCAATCCTTTTTTAGGATTGTTTTATAGATTTTTCAAAAAAAAAAATTACGTGGGATTCGCCGTATTTTTGTAACCAGCCAGATCCAGCAGGCAGCGACGGGCTGCCCCCAACCCCCAGGTGCCTATTTGTACCTGGCCGGACACAAGAATATAGGCGAGCCCTTTTTTTTATTATTTCATGAATTTCATGAAAAAATAAAAAAAAAAATGCGTGGGGCTCCGCGCAATTTCTATGTCTAGCCAGGTACAGCTAAGCAGCTGGGGGCTGGAATCCGCAGCGCAGGGTTGCCCAAGCTTTCTGGGCACCCCCCGCTGCAAATTGCAGCCCGCAGCCGCCCCAGAAGATGGCGCGTTCATTGAAGCGCCATCTTCTGGCGCTGAACCCCGCTCTTCCAGCGGCCCTGGTGGCATTGGCACGCTGGGTAATAAAGAGGTTAGGGCCAGCTTTGTATTATCAGCTGGCCCTAAGCCCGAAATTTATGGCGGTCACGCCAATATTAGACATGACCGCCATGAATTTCCAGTACTCAATATTAAAAAAAAAACACAACACAGAGAAAAAATTTTTATTAAAAATAAAACAAAAAAGACATTAGAGACTCCATCTTTACTCCAAAAATCCTCTTCCGTCCGACGTAGTCCAAAAACGACATCTTCACTGCCACAACCCTGTGCATACATATACATATCTATGCACAGGGAGTGAGCAGGCTGAGAACTCTCTCAGCTCTGCTACATCTCTGTGTAGGCGGGCTCTAGGACCCTGGAGCTGCCGCAGCCCGCAAGTCCCAGAGCCCAGCACACAGCACATAGCAGAAGCCGGAAGAGAGGTAAGGAGCATTTCTCCCCCCTCTCTTCCTTCGCTCCCTGCGGACTCGTTACTGACTGCGAGTAATCCCTGAGATTACTCGCAGTGTAACGAGTCGGGCGAATCCCTTACTACTCGGCGAGTACCGAGTAGTAACGAGTAGATTCGCCCATCCCTAATGATAACACAAAAAACTTTTTTTCAACTCCTGGTTAGTGGTTGGGTGAAGCCATTTATTGTCCAGCTATTGTGTTTTCTCTTTCTAAATCATAATGACAACCAAAAACATCCAAATGACCCTGATCAAAAGTTCACATACCCCAGTCCTGAATACAGTGTAAATGCCCCATCTACATCAGTGACAGCTTGAAATCTTATGTGCTAGTTGTGGACCAGGCTTTTCATTTTCTCAGATGGTAAAGCTGTCCATTCTTCTTGGTATAAAGCCTCCAGTTCCTGTAAATTCCTGGGCTTTCTTGCATGAACTACGTACTTGAGGTCTCCCCAGAGTAGCTCAATGATATTGAGGTCAGGAGACTGAGATGGCCACTCCAGAACCTTCACTTTATTCTGCTGTGGCCAATGACAGGTCGACTTGACCTTGTGTTTTGAATCATTCTCATGTTGCAACGTCCAAGTACGGTCCATGTGCAGCTTCTGCGCTGAGGAGTTCAAATTTGCCTACAGTGTCTGCTGATAACATGCTGCATTCATCTTTTCTTCAACTTTCACCAAGTTTCCTGTGCCTTTGTAGCTCACACATCCCCACATCATCAGCGATCCACCTCCGTGCTTTACAGTAGGAATAGTTTTGCTTTCATCATAGGCCTTGTGGACACTTCTCCAAATGTAATGTTTATGGTTGTGGCCAAAAAGTTAAATTTTGTTCTCGTCACTGCAGAAGTTTGGAGGCTTGTCGCTGTTTGACGTATTGTAGGTGAGATACTTTGTGCCATTTGTGCAGTAATGACTTTCTTCTGGTGACTCGACCATGCAGCCAATTTTTCTTCAAGTGCCTCTTTATTGTGCATCTTGAAACAGCCACACTGCTAGTTTTCAGTGAGTCCTGTATTCCAGCTGATGTTATTTGTGGGTTTTTCTTTGCTTTCCAAACAATTTTCCTGGCAGTTGTGGCAGAAAGTTTTGTTGTTTTTACGGAGCCCATGATTTTCCATTTGTTAATCACATTTTGAACAGTGTTGACTGGCATTATCAATTAATTGGATATCGATTTGTATCCCTTTCCTGTTTTATACAGTTCAACTATCTTTTCCTGTAGATACATTGACAATTCTTTTGCTTTCCCCATGACTCACAATCCAGAAAAGTCAATGGTTGGATGGAAGATGCAAGAATCTGTCTGGATCCCAGAAACTCACTCAGCTTTTATGCATATACATTGATTACAAGCAAACAGGTCACAGGTGAGTATGTTACCTTTATTAGGCATTCAAACCTATTTGTGTCAACTTCTGTGCATGTTATCAGGCCAAAATCACCAGGGTATGTGATCTTTTAATCAGGGTCTTTTGGACATTTTTGGCTGTCATTATGATTTAAAAAGAGAAAACACAGTAGTTTGACAATAAATAGCTTCATCCAACCATTAACCATGAGTGTAAAGTAAGTATTTGTGTTATCATTCATATTCTCTGAAAAAAGGCCAAGTAAACAAAAAATCTGCCGGAGTATGTAAACTTTTGAGCACAACTATATATATTCAGGGTGTAATGCTGCTCTCAAACAATCTCTGGGGAGACCAGGAGCAAACCATTTATGAGGGTCACTCATTTTTTTGGTAAAAAAAATAGAGTAGTGAAAAAGTTAAGAAAAAAAGCAGTCTACACGTGAAAAAGATAGTTAGAATATACTAAAATATTACATACAGTGGCCCAATCTCAACAATTAGTGCCATAAGGTGTACAAACCAAATACAGAGCACTCTCCAAGTGATAGACCTTAGGGTGCTTTCACACTGCATCCCCCCAGATTCCTTTGCAAGTTTTTTTCATAATGCAACTGGATGCACCTGCACCAGTATTATCACTGATCTGTCTCACGGATCAGTGGTAATACCGATGCGAGAGCATTCCATTGCATCCAGCTGCATAACTATTTCCACAGGATCCAGTTGTAAATGACACGCCCCTGAACGGGCATGTCATTTAAAACTGCATTCCGGTCATACACAGTTCAAATACCCGGATCTGGCATCTGGATTAACAAGGATTCTGAGTTCGCCGAATTTGGGTTACATAAATCCCCATTGTAATTCAACCCATAGTGACCCGTTTCCCGGTGTTCACAGTTTTTGTCACGGAGGCCAAATTCGAAACAAAATATGTTTTTGGTCTCAGGGCAAAAACCGGTGACACCCGGCTCAGGGGCAAACAGGAAGAACTGGATTCACCTGCATGTTCCTGAAAATGCATGCAGGTGCTTCCAGTTCAAGCTGGAATCACAAGAATGCCAAGGAATGGCAGTGTGAAACCAGCCTTACAGTGCTCAGAATAATAGCACCACAATACCTAAATAGCAATGCTATACTATGCCATTGAACGGGATTGTGGCTAAATAATACTGCTACTTTATGTAAACTGCTTATATTCTGCATTTTACCTAACTAACCCTAACTATGACATATAAAGCCATCCAGAACATTTCTCCTCCATACATCTGTGACATGGTCTATCGTTACTAACCTACACGCAACCTGCGCTCTTCTCAAGATCTCCTTCTCTCCTGCCCTCTTATCTCTTCTTCCCACAACCACATACAAGATTTTTCTCGTGCTTCCCCCATACTGGAACTCTCTACACCAACATATCAGACTCTCGTCCACCAAGGAAACCTTCAAAAAGAACCTGAAGACCCACCTCTTCCGACAAGCCTACAACCTGCAGTGACCCTCAGTCCAGTAAACTGCCGTACGACCAGCTCTACCCTCTCTAGTGTATCCTAACACAATCCCTTGGACACTGTGAGCCCTCATGGGCAGGGTCTTCTCTCTTCACCTACAGTATCCTCACCCAACCCTTGTAGACTGTGAGCTCTCGCGGGCAGGGTCCTCTCTTCCCCTATACCTCTGTGTGCCTTGTATTGCTGATGTTTATTGTACTTGTGGTGCCCCTATGGCAAGGTGCCACAGGGAGGTACTGCACCCCAAACAGAAGGTGTAGTGCCTCCATATCCGTGGATATGGAGGACCCTACAGAGTCTGCACCCCAACACCCTTAAAGTAACACTCGCGACCTTAGTACAGAGAACCGTATATTCAGTAGGTCCCAGGGGGTGGAGCTTATAGAGCGGGAGACAGGGAGTGACAGTAGTGTCAGGCAGACGGTGTGAGACAGCAAGGAAGATGGACGCAGGGGACCCTGCGGCTGTAACAGGAGGCCACCTCTTAGGAGAGGGGTGACCCAGACGTAGAAGGGGGTCACTCCAGGACTGGTTGGAGCCAGCTGGAGACCCAGGTCACCACCGGCATACCAGATTCAAGGCGGTTAGTCAAAGGTCTATCCCTAACTGCAGACCAGCATAAAGAAGTCCAACATTGGTCCCGCAGCTGGGTCCACGACACCGACAAGTAAAGAGACTTTAGGTAACAGACCCCGAAGACTAGAGACTTGACTCAAGAGAAGGGGAAGCACAGAGAGAGAGGAACAGGAGCAGGAATGCCATATTAGGGGCACCACTGATCTACTCTGGAAAATCCTCCAAAATCTGCAGCAACAATCCCCATTAAACCAGACTGTACTTTGTGCCTTTTCCACCTGGTGCAAGTAAAGAACTGTTTGAGCTGATCTGGTGTCTGGTCTCCTTCCATCCGCCACCCGGAGGGCTTCTACAGTATCATCGAGGTGAGGACTACAACTCCCTTCATCCACCCCACTGCCCTGAGGTAAAGCTCCAACTGTGGGGAACTGTACTACCAAAGCTGCATTCCCATCACCTCAGTGGCCGGCCGCAGCGCTGGTAACCCTATTACCAGATACCACAGGTGGCGTCACGTTACAAATCCCCCATTATCATCTTCACCCCGCCACTAAGGGTCCAGGGTATGGAACCGGGAAATGATCAGTCGTGATCCCCACCGAAGCAAACCCCCCTGTCCCGGTATCCGAGTACCCCCCTTCCCTGTCGACCGACTCATACTTGCCTATGGATGCCCCTTTTCACATCTAAAGCGCCATGGAATAAATGGCACTATAATAATAAATAATAATATTAATAATTTTAAAGCTAACCATCCATTATTGTCACTGTGAGTTACCCTGAAAAGGACAACGAAAGCCCGCATATGGTAGAAGTCCTGCCTATGTGTAGGTGCTTATAATGGAGAACAATATAACTTACCGTATATACTCGTGTATAAGCCGACCCGTGTATAAGCCGACCCCCCTACTTTTGCCCCCAAAATCTGGGAAAACCTATTGACTCGTGTATAAGCCAAGGGTGGACCCCAGCATAGGTATACAGCCCCCAGCAGTGTGGTATACAGGCCCCCCCAGTGGTATACAGGCCTCCCCAGTGGTAGTATACAGTCCCCAGCAGTGTGGTATACAGCAGCCTCCCCAGTGGTATATACAGGCCCCAGCAGTGTGGTATATAGCAGCCTCCCCAGTGGTATATACAGCAGCAGCCCCAGAGGTAGTATACAGCAGCCCCAGAGGTATATACAGCAGCCCCAGTGGTAGTATACAGCAGCCCCAGAGGTATATACAGCAGCCCCAGTGGTAGTATACAGCAGCCCCAGTGGTAGTATACAGCAGCCACAGTGGTAGTATACAGCAGCCCCAGAGGTATATACAGCAGCCCCAGTGGTAGTATACAGCAGCCCCAGAGGTATATACAGCAGCCCCAGTGGTAGTATACAGCAGCCCCAGTGGTAGTATACAGCAGCCCCAGAGGTATATACAGCAGCCCCAGTAGTAGTATACAGCAGCCCCAGAGGTATACAGCAGGCCGCCCGCCCGTCACCCGCATCAGTATACAGGCGCCCCCCCATCAGTATCCAGGGCCCCCCTCCTTGCTCCGCAAACCTGTAAAGTAAGATCATTATACTTATCACTGTCCTGTCGCCGCCGTCCCCGCCGCTGACATCGCGCTCCTCCGGCTTCATCCAGCATCTTGCGGCTTCCTCTTCTGGCGCGCAGACAATGACGTCATTGCCTGCGCCCACCGGAGGAAGCCGGAAGAAGACGGATGAAGCCGGAGGAGCGCGATGGCAGCGGCGAGGATGGCGGCGACAGGACAGTGATAAGTATAATGATCTTACTTTACAGGTTTGCGGAGCAAGGAGGGGGGCACTGGATACTGATGGGGGGGTGCCTGTATACTGATGGGGGTGACGGGCGGGCGGCCTGCTGTATATGACTCGCGTATAAGCAGAGGGGGGGACTTTTCAGCCCAATTTTTGGGCTTAAAAACTCGGCTTATACGCGAGTATATACGGTATATACATCCTATCAAAACCAAGAAAAAATACGTATGCAGACTTTTTGTGTAAAGTGTTGGCATTGTAAAAACAATGATTAAAAAAATAACATTCTGAAAAAATCACTTTGAAAAGCTCAAATTTCATATAATAATATAATTACATTCTTTTTTTTTATATATCCTTACTAGGACTTTGTTAATTGCTATGTATGTGCCAGCAATCTTGTAACTTTTTACAAGTAAACAATTTATGTAATTAGAACTAGAAAGTTGGAAAACGTAATGATTTTTTTTACATTACTTTACTGAACTCTAAAACGAAATGCAGATGACTGTAAATAAATCTTAAATTGTCTGCAATGTCATAACAATCCCAGTGTTTACTTAAAAGGGTTTTCCATTTTCACCAGAGACCCCTCCATCTTTTTAATACATGTAAGGTAGAAACAGAGCTCAGTAAGTCAGATTCTCACCCTCCCTGGGTCCAACACATGCTTCTCCACTCTACATGTTTCGATTGCAGCAGTGACATCATGACTGGGGAGTATATCACTGAGTTCATTGACTTGTGTTGTCTATACCTGCAGAGCTACCGAGTTCAGTGATTGGCTACAGCTACACACGTGGTCAAAATTATTGGCACCCTCGTTTAATGAAAGAAAAACCCACAATGGTCACGGAAATAACTTGAATCTGACAATAGTAATAATAAATAAAATATCTATGAAAATAAACAAATAAAATCAGATAATTGCTTTTTCAACCCTGCTTCCACAGAATTTAAAAAAAAATTAAACTCATGAAATAGGCCTGGACAAAAATGATGGTTCCTTAAATTATTGTTTTGTTGCACAATCTTTTGAGGCAATCACTGCAATAAAATGATTCCTGTAACTATCAATGAGATTTTTGCACCTCTCCACAGGTATTTTGGCCCACTCCTCAAGAGCAAACTGCTCCAGTTGTTTGGTGTTTGAAGGTTGTCTTTTCCACATGGCATGTTTCAGCTCTTCCCAAAGATGCTCAGTAGAATTTATGTCAGGGTTCATAGAAGGCCACTACAGAATAGTTCATTTTTTTCCTCTTAGCCATCATGGGTGTTTTTAGCTATGTGTTATGGGTCATTATCTTGTTGCAAGACCCATGACCTGTGACTGAGACCAAGCATTCTGACACTGGGCAGCACATTTATCTCTAGAATCCCTTGATATTTTTGAGATTTCATTGTACACTGTGCCAGATGCAGCATAGCAATCCCATAACATAACAAAGCCTCCTCCATGTTTCACAGTAGGGACAGTGTTCTTTTCTTGATATGCTTCATTTTTCCATCTGTGAACATAGAGCTCATGTACCTTGCCAAAAAATTCCATTTTTGTCTCATCTGTACATAGGACATTCTCCCAGAAGCTTTGTAGCTTGTCAACATGTAGTTTGGCAAATACCTGTATGGCTTTTTTTATGATTTTTATTCAACAATAGCGTCCTCCTTGGTCGTTTCCCATGAAGACCACTTTGGCTAAAACAATGATGGATATTGTGATCTGACACTGATGTTCTGTGAGCTTGAAGTTCACCTTTAATCTTTTTAGAAGTTTTTCTGGGCTCTTTTGTTACCATTCATATTATCCAACTCTTTGATTTGTCATCAATTTTCCTCCTGTGGCCACGTCCAGGGAGGTTGGCTACAGTCCCATGGATCTTAACTTTCTAAATAATATGTGCAACTATAGTCACAGGAACATCAATCTGCTAGGAGATGGTCTTATAACATTTACCTTTAACATGATTGTCTATAATTTTCTTTCTAATCTCCTGAGACAACTCTTTCTTCGCTTCCTCTGGTCCATGGTGAGTGTGGTATACACCATGTCACCAAACAGCACAGTATCTGTAGCCCTATATACAGGCCCACTAAATGATTGCAAGATTGTAGACACCTATAATGCTAATTAGTAGTCACACCATGATTTAACATATCCCTTTTGTCACATTATTTTCAGTTGTACCATCATTTCTGTCTAGGCCTATTTCATAGTAACATAGTTTTTAAGGTTGAAGGAAGACTTTAAGTCCATCTAGTTTAACCCATAGCCTAACATGTTGATCCAGAGGAAGGCAAAAAAAAACCATGTGGCAACACTAAGCTCCACATTGGGGAAAAAAATTCCTTCCTGACTCCAGATATGGCAATCAGACTAGTTCCCTGGATCAACGTCCTATCAAAGAATCTAGTATATATAACTGGTAATATTATAGTTTTCAAGAAAGGCATCCAGGCCATTCTTAAATGTTAGTAGTGAGTCACTCATTACAACATAATGTGGCAGAGAGTTCCATAGTCTCACTGCTCTTTCAGTAAAGAATCCACGTCTGTGATTGTGATTACAACCTTCTTTCCTCCAGACGTAGAGGATGCCCCCTTGTCCCCGTCTCAGACCTAAGAGTAAAGAGATCATTAGAAAGGTCTCTGTACTGTCCCCTCATATATTTATACATTATTATAAGATCACCCCTAAGCCTTTGTTTTTCCAAGCTAAATCCCCAAGTTTAATAACCTGTCTTGGTAATGCAGACCCCTTAGTCCTCTAATGACTTTTGTCGCTCTTCTCTGGACCCGCTCGAGTTCAGCTATGTCTTTCTTATACACCGGAGACCAGAATTGTACACAGTATTCTAAGTGTGGTCGCACTAGTGACTTGTATAGAGGTAAAATTATGTTCTCCTCATGAGCATCTATGCCTCTTTTAATGCATCCCATTATTTTATTTGCCTTTGCAGCAGCTGCCTGACACTGACCGCTAAATGTGAGTTTGTCATCTACCCAAACACCCAGGTCTTTTTCAGTGACAGTTTTGCCCAGTGTTTTACAATTAAGCACATAATTATACCTTTTGTTTCCTCTGCCCAAGTGCATGACTTTACATTTATCCCCCTTAAAGCTCATTTACCATTCATCAGCCCAAGCTTCTAGTTTACATAAATCCTCCTGTGATATAAAATTGTCCTCCTCTGTATTGATTACCCTGCAGAGTTTAGTGTCATCTGCAAATATTGAGATTCTACTCTGTACAAGATCTACAAGATCATTAATAAATATATTAAATAGAAGCGGGCCCAACACTGACCCCTGTGTACCCCACTGTTAACTGTGACCCATTCTGAGTGTGTTCCATTAATAATCACCCTTTGTTTCCTATCACTAAGCCAGTTCTTAACCCACTTACACATATTTTCCCCTATCCCCATTGCCCTCATTTTATGTATCAACCTTTTGTGTGGCACCGTATCAAAAGCTTTTGAAAAGTCCATATACACCACATCCACTGCATTTCTTTGGTCCAGTCCTGAACTTACTTCTTCATAGAAGCTTATCAGATTAGTTTGACAGGAACGGTCCCTCGTAACACCATGTTGATAATGGGTCATGAGGTTATTTTTCTTCAGATACTCCAGTATAGCATCTCTTAGAAAACCCTCTAGGATTTTACCCACAGTAGAGGTTAAGCTTACTGGCCTATAATTTCCAAGTTCAGTTTTTGTCCCCTTTTGGAATATTGGCACCACATTTGCCATATTTCCTGTTTTTAATTTAAAAAAAAAAACTGTGGAAGCAGGGTTGAAAAACAATGTCTGACTTTAATTAGTTCAGTTTCATAGATTTTTTTTTATATATTATTACTTTTGTCAGATTCAAGTTATTTCTGTGACCCTCGTGGGTTTTTCTTTAATTAAACAAGGGGTATCAAGCATGAGTTTCCTTTCCTGGCCCTGCTGCTGTCCAGCCTTGAACTGATTCCCACTCCCCCTGGAGCAGGAGAGTAATGAAACCCACAGCTAAAGACAGAAAAGGAAAAACCAAAGTCACAAAGCATGCACACACAATAAGAGTAGCAGGAGGAAAATACCGAGCAAGAAGTAAGCTACAGAACAACATGGAAGAACTACAACAACCACACCAGGTATTTAGCAGAATTTTCCAAAGAAAGTCTGAGACACCACAGCTAATGGACCAACATTGGATAAACTATAGCTGGCATGGATATACAGTATGGATTCCTCCAGCCTAAATGGGGGGAGCATCTGTGATAGGCCTCCCCACAACATGTCATAAGAGGAGCAAGAAGACCAGCAGCGATTAACTCTTGCTAGCCTGTCTATGAATCAGCACACAACCGGTCGATGCCCAAGTCTGCCTGTCTTGATTCCAGGCACAAGAGAAACTATTGGGCAGAGTGTCAGAATCTGCAATCTGAACATAGCCCAATGCCACCATGACAGTTGGTGAAGTTTGTGCAGTACTACATGTGACAGTACGAAGCCAGGCCACTTCCGGTGTGCCCTATCACTTTCCATCAATTCATCAGTACAGTGTCAGAAGTCAGACCCATACCGATTTAATATCGATTATCAAATACCTATTTAAATTTGATTATTAAAACCTATTTAACAGACTTTAAATAATGACTCTACATAGTGTATAGATTTAGTTTGCCCAATAATGCCCGTGTAGTCTTCAGGCACCACTCTGCAACAGAGTTCAGAGATGTCTGACGCAGATCAGCATTTCTACATTGTCTTGATGATTCTTTGGAAATAACTGGAATGCACTTTTCGTTAAGTTGATTGTATGCATAATTTCTCTATAGTATAAAATAGTCACGAAGCTGCTGTCTTTATTTTTGATTTATCTCATAGAGATGAGAGATGAATTTAGAAGTAAATTTGAATATCTGCAAATTCTCTTTTGTCATAGACTTTGATGCAATTAGGGGTTTCTTTTTTATAGACATCCAGATTTTCTAAGAGGCAATCTGATTTCCAGCTATGACCCTTTCACCTTTCATTGTGTCTGTCAGATCCTTAATTGGCAAAATCGTCAGATGCTGTTTAACAGCATCCATAGTGAGAAGCTCTGCACCTGGAGATCATGTTGTCCAAGGAAAGCCGTAGTGCACTACCTATTTCACTAAAGTGGTTTTGCTATTTCTTTTTGAAATGGTCACAAGGGATGAATGGCGCTGGCAACATATACATGCAAGGATATTGTCAGATTGATTGAATTTTGCAGATATTATCTGTTTAGATTGAGATAAACAGGCAATTAAGGATATAACAAAGACTTAGTTATGATCTATTTGACTGGAAATAGGTTACTTCAATCAGTATGGGTTCAGGAGCAGACATTTATCTTTCGGATCGAACAGATCAAGGAAACATCTCAGCTAACCAATCTAACAACAAAACCTGCTAGAAACAAACAAAGTACAGTAATAAATTGAGGCAAAAGCCAAAAAGCAATCCAGTTCGGGTAGAATAAAATCCAAAACTTTATTGACACATGTTTAAAAGCATACAATAGACATGTTGGAACATTCTGACGCATATCTGGTGCCACGAACGACACCCTTAGTTATAGGGAGTTAATATGACTAAGAGTGTCATTTCTAGCACCAGAAACGTATCAGGTCTATTCTAGAATGTCTATGCTTTTTAACATGCGTCCATAAAGTTTTGGATATCCGTACTGGAGTGCTTTTTGGCTTTTTCCTCAATTTATGCTATTTTGGATGTTGTCCTGCCAATAGCTGATTGCACTCGTCCTTGAACACGACATTTGGCTTCACATGCATGGAGTGGGGAGCTTCCTAATTTGCTTTTTTGGACAGTACAGGAATGTCATTAATGATAGATCTAAAGGTCCCATCTGAACTAAATGTATAAGGAAACTATAAGGTTTAGATTTGTATCTTTTATTGCTTGTGATTGGCGGAGTTTGTGAATTTATTCTATTAGGGACAAGTCATTTCCCGCTTCCAAGACCTAATCACAACCATAAGAAAATAGAGTAGACACCAAAAACTCCATAAATATGCCAAAGTTGACTACAGAACTGTCACGTCGCCGTTCGACTCAGTAGCTGCTGTTCCTGCCTCGGCCACTGGGAGGCGCCGGATTCATTCGGCTGATGGTACCGGTGATAGGGGGGCCTTGTCTTCGTATGGACCTGCTCCTTCGACGTCTGCCTCTGTCACTGGGTGCCTCTGTGTTTCTCTTGTGGGTGATGTTGGTTGCAGAAGAGAGGGTCCTGCAGAGGTGTCTGATAGGCGCAGCCTTTGTTCTTCTGTCAGTAATGGGGTGGTTGGTGCCAGTCGTGCATCACCATCTAGCCTGGATTTAGGGGCAGTTTGGATGAGATCATCAAGCTGTGAGCTCCAGCCTATGGGAGGTAATCGCGCCCTTTAGATACCTTGGAGCCTGACTTGCAGGTCGCCAGATATAGTCTTAGTTTCCCCAGCGATCTAGTGCATGTTTGGTTTTGACTCTGACCTTTACCTTGAATTTTGACCTTGCTTCAGCCTGACAGTTTGGTACCTTAGCTGCCCTCCCGGTTTTGACTCTGACTTTTGCCTGGATTTTTGACCCTGTTTCGACCTGACAATTATGTACCTTAGCTGCCCTCCTGATTTGACTCAGACTCCTGACTACGTTTTCGGATCCTAGTTTTTATTTCCTTTCTGGTGACCTTCCTGTTCCAGTCCGCTGCTCATCTTTGGCAGCTTTCTCCTGGGCTCCGCTGTAATTGCAGATCCCTGTATAGGGGTAAAGGTTCTCAGGGTTTCTTGGGGTGCTGCCTTGCCAGCAGCTCCGTCTCACAGCAGGTGGTCATCATAAGAACAGTGCAAACTCTCAATATTGTCATAGATAGTAAATATGGAAACAAACCTCAACAATGATTTAGTGGCATAATCAAAATTTCATTCTTTAGCTATTTAATTTTTTTGCAGTAAAATTAAATTTTATTTTTCAAGAAGCCTAGAATAAAACCCAAGTTATAGCTATCTAATAGAATATGTTTACATGGCCAAGGACTCTACAAATATCCTCAAAAAGTGGTCTTATGGGTCAAGTTCAAAAAGGTAAAATGGGTATTCAAAGTGTGCTTCACGTAAAGCAGGGGTGGGGAACCTCAGGCCCCACCTCGATGATCTTTTCTGCGGCCCCTGGGCAGATTCCTGGGAACCACAGTTCTTGGGCTAGTAGCTGCATTTTCCTGACTGCCTACCCTTTAAATCCAGCTCCCCAATGATCTCTATGCCCCAGCCTCATCTTCCGAAGGGACGTGTATGCTCCCTGCCTCTCCTGTGATGTGTATGGCCATAGCAAACCTGGAAAAGCCATTGAGAAGCAACATGATCAATATTACCTAACATCACAGCCAAGCCAAAGAGAAGCAGCCCCAGCCACCACTATAGGGGTGAGTTGATTGTTTAACCAATATAGCGGGTCATTTTCAAGTTGATAATTTTGTGTGGCCCTGAAGGGTGGTAGAAATTTCCAAATGGCCCACAACAGAAAAAGGTTCCCTGATTTAAAGGTTTGGTACTGCTATTTTATTTCATAAATGACTTGTGTATGTATATTGCTTAACGATATGACAAGAGGAAACACCACTGCAAAATAGGCCAGTCCTGCTCTGAGTAAAGTTCTGTGGGAAGCTTACCTTTCATCAAGATTTTTTTTTGACAGGTATCACCTCTAGAAAAGAACTTCTGAGATGGTTTGAGGAACATAACAATGAGTGTTGATTTAGCATCCAAATTCAAATAATATTAATCCAATAACAAATCTGAGGTATATGCTGGAAACACAAGTCCAACCCATGGAAGTTCTTAAAGGATTTAAAGAAAATTATTGCTACCATCTTAATATTAGATATCAAATAATACCTATTAGAGGTCTAGTGGAATCTACAGTGGATATAAAATTCAAAATAGAACTGAATCTGAAAAGCCATTCCTTGGACATGAGAACAAGGTCAATTATGTAGGAAAAATAGGAACGAGAGAGCAGTAAAATGGTAGAAGGCGCTCCAGACTGATTAGTCAAAATGGAAAATTTTTGGCTCTAACAGAAGATAGTTTGTTCGTTGAAGGGCTAGAGAGCAATAAAATATTGAGCGTCTTCCTGCAAGAGTTTCCATCAAATGGAGTTAAGAATTTTATCAAGCTTAATGATGTGCTCAATGCTGAGATATACAAACAGATACTTTTCCATCATGTAATACCATCAGGAAGACTCCAAATTCATTCTGCAGCTGGACAAAGGCTCCAAATATACATGTTATGGTTATGGCTCACAGAGAGCTGATACCCCAATATTATGGAGTTTGTCTGTGATTAATGAAAAGAAAGATTTGCCAAGCCTAGATCCACACAATATCTGCGGTTATTTCTCCAAAACTATGGGCAAGTATAACTAGAAGACTTCACGCTTTGTTGCTATTTTGAAGACAAACAGCAGGAACATTATAGAATTGTAGACTGTAAGCCTTGGCAGGCATCGTCATATCTCCTTCTGTACTTGTCTGCACTTGTATTGCTCATAAATCTGCCGAAAACAAGGAAATCTGACCTGTACTACCACTCTGTCCTCCAAGTTCACTGACATCAAGGCAAAGAGCACTGTGTAAGGCAGCTGGCCACCTTTCTGGTGCTCAACGACGATTCTGAAGAGATATCACACACAAAATATTCAGAAGAGAATAGAAGGACTATGGGAATGTTAATGTGGACCCATCGAAACACACCTGCATGCAAAATGGCTGTAGTCCAGCCTATAGCCCCCATCTCCCACATGTTTGCCTGATCCCTGCTTGATCCCCGATTTCAAATTGGACAAAATCAGATCGTCCCATTCCCAGGGCAATCCGGCAACCCCTAATGGTACATTTACACGCGGCCACAGGAAGGTAGGAACAGGCAGGATGACACAATTGTGCCTGTGCCTTGAAAAGCCCACATGTGGCGGCGTGTAATTCAGGACTTTCCTTCCTGTGTCTTCCCTGAAGGAAGGAAAGTCCTGAATTACACGCAGCCACATTGTGGTCTTTTCAAGGCAACAGGCACAAATTGTGTCCAATGCCTACCTGTTCCTACCTTCCTGTGGCCGCGTGTAAATGTACCATAACATGTGAGTCTATGGCGCCGGATCGTGCCAGATCCGGTAGGATCCACAAGGATCCAAGAACCAGATGCCAGCTGCTGTCCCCTGTGCTGTGATTTCAGGACCACGGCAGCAGGGACAGCTCCTCATCCAATATTATCAAGCAGCTGGTAATTTACGGAATTGGTGTACAGGACCAAGGACAGCTCCTCATTATAGGAGCCTGCCCTGCATGTCCTCGACGCAATTTGCGTACATTACTGCCACCAGCTTTTTAACTGTTTTAATAAAAGCCGAGAAATGCCGGCTGGGATTTTAATAATGTATTAACCCTTGTACAGCAAGGGGGGTGAAAACAACATGTGTCCAGGGAGTGTGGACACTCCCTGGACACATGCTGCCACCACACAAACAGCAGGTTAACCTTGCACATACCGGCTATTATAGCCGCATCTGGAGCCTCTGTGCTGACATGCCGCACAGAGGCTGCAGATAGGGTTAATATGGCAAGAAACACCGAAATTTTTACATTTTTAACTTCACTTCTGTTTTGACTAATCTTGCACCGCTGCTGTCACAGCGGTGCAAGATGATTTTTAACTGTACCATCAAAGCGCCAAATTCAAACTCTGCGGCCTTGACAGGCGCAGAGTTTAAATTTACCGGCAAATGCTGTCTGCAGACCTGAAGTGTGCTTCAGGACCGTGAACAGATTACACTCACATGCACCACACATGCACTTATGCCCACACTTGCAGCACACTCACATGCATACAGTCATGCACACTCACCACACGCACCACACTCACACCACAAACACAAAAAACATGCATAACACTCATATCACTGTCGTGCATCAAACACGCTCTGTGTTTGATGCATGACAGTGTGCCCCCAGCCTCAATGTAATAAAAGTCATCACCCGTTAGAGTATACATCAAATTTTATTGAAGAAACCGCCCAAAAAAAACCTCTAAATGCCCTGTTCCAAATTATTAGGCACAGTAGAGTTTCTAAACATTTGATATGTTTGAAAGAACTAAAAATGCTCATTTGTTGAATATGCAGCATTAGGAGGTCACAGTAACTGAAATAAAAAGTTATTTAACTCTAAAACATCCTAACAGGCCAAGTTACATGTTAACATAGGAACCCTTGTTTGATATCACCTTCACAATTTTTACATTTTATTGAACTTGTGAGTTTCTGGAGAGTTTCTGCTTGAATTTCTTTGCATTATGTCAGAATACCTCCCAGAGCTGCTGTTTTGATGTGAACTGCCTCCCACCCTCATAGATCTTTTGCTTGAGTATACACCAAAGGTACTCTATAGGGTTGAGGTCAGGGAAGATGGTGGTCACACCATGAGTTTATCTCCTTTTATGCCCATAGCAGCCAATGACACAGAGGTATTCTTTGCAGCATGAGATGGTGCATTGTCATGCATGAAGATGATTTTGATCCTGAAGGCATGTTTTTGCTTTTTGTACCATGGAAGAAAGTTCTCAGTTGGAAACTCTATATACTTTGCAGAGGTAATTTTCACACCTTCAGGAACCTTAAAGGGGCCTACCAGCTGTTTCCAATGATTCCGGGCCAAAACATGACTCCTCCACCTCCTTGCTTACATCGTAGCCTTGTTGGGACATGGTGGTCATCCAACCATCCACTACTCCATCCACCTGGACTATCCAGGGTTGCTTGGCACTCATCAGTAAACAAGACTGTTTGAAAATTAGTCTTCATGTATGTCTGGACCCACTGCAACCGTTTCTGCTTGTGAGCACTGTTTAGGGGTGGCCTAATAGTAGGTTTATGCACCACAACAAGCTTTTGAAGGATCCTACACCTTGAGGTTCAAGGGACCCCAGAGGCACCAGCAGCTTCAAATATCTGTTTGCTGGTCTGTAAAGGTTTTAGCAGTTCACTCTTTAAAACCACTGACCTTGCCTGGCAGAAACCTTCCTCAGTCTGCCTTTATCTGCACGAACACGTCTGTGCTCAGAATCAGCCACAAATCTCTTCACAGTACGATGATCACGCTTACGTTTTCGTGCAATATCTAAAGTTTTCATCCCTTGTCCAAGGCATTGCACTATTTGTCGCTTTTTGGCAGCAGAGACATCCTTTTATTTTCACATATTACTTGAAAGCTGTAGCCTGCTTAATGTTGTGGAATATCCAGTTTTCCTTTTATTGGGCTCACCTGCCAAACTAATTATCACAGGTATCTGAGATTGATTTCAGTGATCCAAAGAACCTTGAGACACAATACTAACAATATCAATGGGTTTCATTGACAAAAAAATAAAAAATAAAATAAAAATTTGACACTAAACCAATTTAATAATAACACATAATAATATTAGATTTACATTTCTCTTTTCTTCAAACAGATTGTATTATTTATTGAAAAAAAACTTAATTCTATTTTTTCAAAACATTGTTACATTGCAGGATTTTTTCCACACATGCCTAAAAGTTTGGCACTGTACTGTGTATAGTATATGTGCTTGGAATGTAGACTAGCACGCAGTACTTATGTTAAATTGGGGCAAGCCACATAGGGTATATAAAGTATGCCCTAACCCAGTGTTCCCCAACTCCAGTTCTCGAGAGACACCAACAGTGCTGTTTCAGGATTTCTTTAGTATTGCACTGTGTAAAAGAAATTCGGAAAACTTTCAATTGGTGACTCTCGAGGATTGGAGTTGGGGAACCCTGCCCTAACCAATAAGGGGTTAATATAAACTTCTTTCAAGAAGCAATCTGATTTTCCAGTCAAAAGTACAGGGGCTGATAAAAAACAATGTAACTCAACAATACAGCATTGATGGGCAGTGTGATAAATCAATCACTACTGGAGTATTGCTGTGCATGTCTGCAGGTATCAGAACTGATCTGTGTAATTCAGTATCATCTCCTTTAAGTTGATGTTATTTAAGAGATAATGGAATAAACAGGATAACATATTACCCGCATTATAGAAAACCATTCTCTTTTCACCATTTGTTTGCATCATCTAATGAAAAGAGTTAGGACTCCTTTGTGAGTGTAATAACTCTGCACCGTTTAGATGTGGCTGTTAAACATGAAGAACAGGGTTAGCTTTCAAGCTGTCACTTTTCATTTTTAATGCTGTGCATTGAATTCACTGCTGTTTCTCTTATGCAGAGATGGATTGATGGACCTGCAAGATCGTGCTTTCCATTTCTATGCCCAGAAGCTGAGGGCAGGATTGGCATCTTCCAAATTACGATCACCGTGTATAATACCACAATATATACGGTATCTAATACATTTATAAACGATATCACTGACCTAAGTTTACTAGAATATATTGATAAAAATTAGCTTTTATTCAGTAATGATAAAAAAAAATAGTATTTATGTACATTTCCACCAGACTAAGTGCAGGTCTATTTGCCAACATATGAATTTGATGTAGCAATTCTAATTAAGATATAGTTCACAGGAGGTAAGTGTCTACCCCTCCTTAGGATGTCAATAGTGATGAGCAGGTGGCGTAGTATTCTCACTCGCTATACTTGTAATGAGTACCTTTTAATACTTGCATATTCATCCGAATAGCGAATTATAATGTTAGTCAATTAGTGATAGGCTCCGCCCACACACATCCGGCCATAAAACAGTCTTTCCTTGACAGGGCGGGAGGGTGGCCTTTTTTTACATTTCTATTGCATAAAACACCTTGCTGTGCCCCTCACAGAGGACCTAACATTCAATCTGCTCTCACTGAGGTGCCAATTCCCATTGTTTACTGAGCTGTCAATTTGTGTCAGATCGATAACGATCAACACATCACTCACGAGCACCAGCGATACTCACCGAGTCACGAGTATCACGAATACTGTACTATCTGTGCCAATAGTAACGATTACACTCACTCATCACTCTTCTGTAGTATATTATAGAATTGCAGATGCCAGATACCAGCAATAAAGTGACCATATCTCACAAACTACCCCCTCATGAGATCATAAGGAATCATATTAGTGTTGACATGGCCTTCATAGCATGTTGATACATATGAAGGTCTACTTGCCAACCCCTTCACCCCCGGGCAATTTTCCGTTTTCCAGTTTTTGTTTTTCACTTCTCTTCTTCCAAGAGCCATAACTTTGCTATTTCTCTATCATTATAGCCATATTGGGCTTGTTTTTTGAAAGACAAGTTGTACATTTGAATGACATCATTCATTTTACCATATAGTGTACTAAAAAACGGGAAAAAATCCAAGTGTGGTGAAATTGCAAAAAAAGTCAAATTTCACGATTTTTTGGTGGGTTTCTTATTCATCATGTTCACTATATGGTCAAATTAACATGTCAGTATGATGCCTCAGCTCGGTACAAGTTCTGAGATACCAAACATATATATTTTTACCTTTATCTAAGTGGTGAAAAAAATTCCAAAGTTTGAAAAAAAATAAGAAATACATTTTTGGGGCCATTTTCCCCGACCCGTAATTTTTTCGTTTTTCTCGCTCTGGGGCTGTTTGATGGCTTATTTTTTGTGTTTTGAGTTTTAATTCCACCAGAGCTTCACTGGTTGAAGAAGACAGAAGAACAGGATCGTGGAGGGGTGAGGGGAGTAATAAAGATGGCGTTCCTAAGCGTGTCTGTGTATTTATTTCTAATAAATGTCTTTTTTCTCGGTGTCGTGTCTTTTTTTAACCCTATATTGGAGATCCTAAATGTCTTGTCCAATATAGTGTTTTCAGCATCTATCTATCTATCTATCTATCTATCTATGTAATCTATCTATTTTATTCAATCTATCTACCCTACCTGTCTGTCTACTCTTTTCTAACTTTATACAGCATGAAAAATGCCATGTTAAAAATGCATTGCACAAGAACATCACACTGATATCACACGGACACCACAAGGATGTAGCTATGAAAAAACACATACTGCATTGCACTTGCATGACACACGGATGAAAAAATGGATAATATTTCTTACACCATTCTCCGCCTTATTTCCAATGCAGCAAAAGGGGTGATTTGAACTTTTAGAGTTTTTTTTTTTTTTCATTTTTTTGAAAACCTTTTTTCCACTTTTGCTTTATTTTAGTTGGCCCCTTAGGGCGCCTAAACACTGCAGGGTCCGATCACTTGTGCTGTACAGAGCTGTGATGATCACTTTACGATTCACAGAACTTTGTAATAGTGTTTAACCCTTTAATGACCTAGGATGCAATGGCATGTCCTAGGTCGCCTCCCTCCCTTTGATGCAAACTCACATCATTCCCTGTAGATATCGGCTGATCTTATTAGCTGATATGTGCAGCTAACAGATGAAAGTGGATCGCCGCCCACCACTTTTAAACACTATTACAAAGTTCTTTCTTGTGTCCACTATCAGTCACACATGCTTCACCCATCATGTAATAAGTGAGTACATGAGGAAACTATAGTATTATTACACTGTTTATTAGCACCAGAGCCTCTAATAACGACTCTGGTGGCCGCGGATGATATTGCAGCCAACAGAGTCCATAGCACAGACTCCAGTGCCAATAGACAGTATAATAAAAATATACGCTCCTCATTTGCCCACCCAATGCAGGATGGGTGAAACACATTATTTTAGTCTTTTTGTGAAAATGTCTAGCAGACTAGAGACACAGTGTGTTTATGGTCATTGTCTTATGTTCAATAGGTACATGCCTGACATGGCCACATTCAGTTGGATACCTAAGTATTCTGACACCATAATGTGGAGCCCACTGGGACGGGGTACTCGGTACCGGACTGGGGTACTGCTGGGGATATCACGGCGGTCTAGGTCCGGACCGTGTCCCGGGTTCTCACAAGTAAAAGGGGTGTTTACAGGGATAGTTTGTCGTGACGCCACCCACGGGTTGTGGTCAGTAAGGGGACCACCGTTGCAGTGTGCTTCTGTCAGGAGGATGGATGCTGCAGCAAGGTGGATGAGCCCGCCGCAGGTGGGGGCAGCTCCTGACAGGGTAAAAGGTACAAAAACAGTTCTGTATACCTGGAATTAGACAAAGGAAACTGAAGCAGGGTTCACCGGGTTTACTTTCAAGTTCTTCAGTTCAAACAGTTCACAACAGTTCACAGTACAGTTCAGTTCACAACTCAGTTAACTCCGGACACTTGAACCCTTTGCAGCCAGGCTGTCACTCTGAGAGCACTCAATCTTTCTCAGTAACCTTTCAGGCTTATTCTCCTCTCTGTTCTTCCTAGCGGATTGTATGGCGGCAGCTCGGTCCCATGTGTGCAGCTTCCACCTATGTGTCTGGGCGGTAAGCCAGGTCCTCCTGCATGCTGCTGAACCTCCAACCCTGTAGTGGGAACACGGATCTGGAATCTGTGTTCCCCGCCGGTTTGTCTGGGAAGCCGGTATATAACTTCAGTCCCCCTCAGAGCCGACACTCTGGTATTAGCCTAACCTTGGGTAACCCTGTCTTTCAAGGTATTACCGGGCTCCTTCTAACCCGTGTGACTTCCAGGTACTATCAGGGAATCTATCCCGCCGTTAGTTGGTCGGTGGTGCTGTGTTCCTCGGACCAGTGATACCGGTCCGGTCTCTGTCCTCACACTCCCTTGGGATGCCGGCTATGGATGAGCTTTCTCTCCATGGAATGGTGTCTCTGTGGATACTGTGTCTCCAGGGAGCCCTATCCCACCGGTATGTGTCATGTCTGTCTGGTCTTGGCTGCTAGGCTCACTCTGGCCTACTAACTCCTTCCTCCTCTTTTCCTCTATTTATACTATCTGTCACCTGACCTTCCTTCTTTCCCACACAATTTCCTCTAAACCCCATGACCCCTTGCCCGCCTAGAGTCCTGGGCTCCGGGTCGGGTGCTGTGCTCCTGTGGGTGTGTGTGCTGTGAGGGTGTTTGGTGCACAAACTGTCTACCTTCTGCCTAGATGCAGTTCCCTATGTGGCTCACCCTGGTTGCAGGGGCCCCACAATAAGGATCCATTTAAAAAAAAAAAAAAGCATATACAATATAAGATTGTTTGTGGTGGATCTCTGAATAGGAAAACACAACCTGCTGAGCATTCCTGAAACAGTATAAAAATCAATATGCAGAGTTATAATAGCCAGGTGGAGGCCAAAAACACACACCATTGGTCCCTATCTGTTAAATTCAAGCCTATAGTAACATTGAAGTATGTGAAAAACTCCCAACAAATAAATTGAGTCTATAATCGCAGCATGCACTTGGTGTTAACTATGCCCCTGTGGACACTGATTTTACTCAATCTTCTTTACAAAACTTGAGTTCTGTCAGGATTAAATGCACTAGATTTGAATCAGTATTCCATGTTTGATCAGTGGAAACACTAAGACCCCCTATTGTTTGTCCCATAGTACTCTATTCCCCTTATTCTGAAGATTGATATGGGTTCTGAAATAACCTTTTTATTATGTTATAGAGAAATGTCTAAGGGGTTAAATATTTTTACAGACATCAAAGATAAAGAAAATTGTCAAATGAGTCTTTTCTTTTTTACTATCATATCTTGTAGGCTTCTATACAATGGGTAAAAATACTTTCTTATGAAACTTCAAGAAGCAGTGTGCCAAATTATTTTTACTATGTTTAGTTGTTCAAAAAATACTCCCCAAAAAAGAGGAAAGAGCGTTGGTATATACACAATAAGAGCACTTTCATACCATGGCCATTTCACAGACAAAACCCAAAGTAAAAAATACAAGATGACAATTTACCCTACAAAAAGTAACCTGAATAACCTAGTGTCCTTGGTTAATAATTTTTGACAAAAGGGTGTAAAAGCCATCTCACCGCGTCAAGGTATACCCATCGGGATGGTCCTCCTCTAGTGTTAAAACATTACCTTGCATCAGTGACATCAATGTGAATAAGTGCACAGAAGGACAAGGCCCAACTACAGCAACCTATCCATAGGAAGCTCAACAGATACAGCTCAGAGAAAGGGACTACACCCTCATTTGTACTGAGTATGAAAAAATACAGAACAAACACAAAAATGAGCCAGAGCATAAGTTGGTTGGAGCATTGTGCTTCTCTGCCCTTACTCACATTGATGTAACTGAAGAAAGGTAAAGATTTTATACTAGAGTAGGACCATCTCAATGAGTAGACCTTGTAGCAGTGGGATGGCATTTATGCTTTTTTATCAGTGTTAATCAAGTACTCTGTTACTTAAATGTTTTACTATGATTTACTTACAGTATATCACAAAAGTAACGCTGCAAAGTGTCATGGATGAAACTGCACTCCTAGACACAGAGCAACTCGGCACAGACCGCGGCAACCCTGGTACATGCTGCAAACACGGTTTCTCCAAAAGTGCTCCCGGTCCGCCAACGTCTTTGGAGAAAATCCAAACTGGCCGAAGATTTAATTCATTATAAGGTTATGCTTAAAAAATACAACTCTGCCCTTCAACTCTCCAAACAAGCTTACTTCAACACCTTCATCACCTCTTTATCCAACAATCCCAAACAATTCTTTTAATTCCATCCTCGTTCCAAGAGCGCAGGCCAAAACCACCAACCTTAGCCCTGATGATCTGGCCAATTATTTGAAAGAAAAAAATTGACTATGTCCATAGGAAATTTTCTCCCAATACCCTAATATCCCTTTCCCTCCTGCACTCACCTAGCTAATTTTCTGCATTTCAACCAGTCTCAGAAGAAATTAACAAGCTACTCAGATCTTCTCTACCTGCATCAGAGCCCCAGGAACGTTTGATTCCATTCCCATCTAATCCGCAGTCTCTCAGAAACTTTATTTTTGGCCATTTACAATCCATTTTCCGTTTTTTACTCTATGGAAACTGCCCTTACTAAAGTCTCTAACAATGTAATAACAGCTAAATCTAATGGTCACTACTCTACCACTATAATGGCCACTGCATTCGAAATTGTGGATCAACAGCTCTTCCTCACTGTGCTCCATTCTATTGGGCTCAAAGACACCACTCTTTCCTGGTTCTCTCCTACCACTCTGACTGCTTCTACACATATCTTTCGTCTCTTCTCTCCTCTTCCCCTTACTGTCAGGGTTCCTCAGGGTTCAGTCCTAAACACCTCCTCTTCTGTCTACATTGCTCCTTTTGGACAAAACAACAGGCTTTTTTTTTTCTAAGTCCAAAAATGCATATGCGTTAACGCATGGTGCACTTAAGTGTCACTGCGTTTTTTAACAGCACAGTGTTTTTGTTCAGCATCCCAAAAAATTGTTCATGCAGCGTCTTTGGGTCTTTAAAAAAACGCATGTGTTTTTATAACATGGGGCCCTATGGGAAATGCATGGCATTAACGCATATGCGTTTTATGAATATATGACTAAGTCCAAAGATTTCCAAAAAAACGTCCAGGACCTCAGGGGACACTATTGGCACCCTTAGAAAAACGGGTCAGTTATTCTAAGGGCTAAAAAAACGGATTTGTATGTGTGAACCTGGCCTTATTCCCTTTTTGCCCTTACAAATCTTACAAACTGGTCCCTTGTATCATCTGTTTACATCCTCCATGAACTGAATAGACCTCTGTATTTGTACTTGTACACATACTGGATGGTAGCATGTTGATGGCTGGACAGTATATGATGGCACTTTTGACCATTTACCTTTAGTGTCTCCCCTATTCCCTTATGGTACCTTTACACCCGCCACAGGAAGGTAGAAACCGCCAGGCATCGGACACAATTGTGCCTGTTGCCATGAAAACACCACGATGTGGCGGCGTGTAATTCAGGAATTTCCGAAGGAACTGCAAGACACAGGAAGGAAAATCCTGAATTACACGCCGCCACTTTGCGGTGTTTTCAAGCAACAGGCACAATGTGCCGATGCCTGGCGGTTTCTACCTTCCTGTGGCGGCGTGTAAAGGTACCATTATAGATTGTAAGCTTGTAAGCAGGGCCCTCACTTCTCACAATATCGCTGAATTGTGTTACTCTGTATTGTCTGACATTGTGTGTATATGTCCCCTCTGAACTGTAAAGTGCTGGGAACATGGTGCTATAGAGCTAAAATGTATTATTAATATTATTAAGAGTCTGTTCACACTTAAGTCACATAGCTTCTGTTTATATATTATTTATCTATTTTAAGGCTGGGGTCACATTTAGATAGGTAATTGCAGTTACCGCATCCAGATCCTCATGCGATAACCACAATTGCCTTCAGACACATTTTTTGTCAAAAATGTGTTATGCAAACCGGAATGCGGTAACCGAATTGCTCTGGATGTGTAATCCGGAGCAATCTGGTTGCCGTATGCTTTGTTCATCTCTGCTGCCGCAGGGATGAACAAAGGGTTAATGTTAATAATAGCTGTGGGCAACATGTCTCTAGGGGTGCCCACCCTCCCTAGAGACATGCTGTCTATACAGTGGGCATGAGAGGGGTTAATCTTGTCAGTATAATATTGCCAGCTATTGTTGGCTTTGTCAATTTTATGAATGAATGCGGCGGCTCCTCACTGTAGAGGAGATACTGTACTTCATGTACGTAGTGTATGAGCCCCTGTCCTTGGTCCTGAAAGTTGTAACATTAGGTCTATGGCAGTGCGCTGCCCATACATTTAACCCTTTGTTCATCCCTGCGGCTGCAGGGATGAACAAAGCATATGGCTGCCACAGGCATTCATATATGCCTTGCGGCAGCCGCATGAGCTCCCATAGGAGCCCATTATAACAATCCCCACTGCGGTTTCCTAACCACTGTGAAAACTGCAGCCTGCAGGATTTTTACGTCAGGCTGCAGATCCGCCAGCGGTAACCGGATTGCATGTAGTGCAATCCGGTTACTATAATGGGCTCCTATGGGGAGTGGCTCCTGATCCGGTTTTGAGCTTTTTAACAGCTCAAAACTGGATCAGCGTCTGAAAAGTTTACCACATATGTGACCCTAGCCTAACTGAACTATGACAGTTATGCTGAATCAAGAGAAATCCTAAAGACCACCATTGACGTTCCTCTAAGGAACTAGTATTTTTCATGAAAAAATAGTGTTGCAAACTCCACAGTTCTTGCCTTCAAAATTATTAGAAACTCATCAGAAATCCTGATGGACCCATTAAAACTATTGTACCTTACACATTAGATCAAGATAGTAGGTAAGGCTAAATTATTGAAGCAAATAGAGCATAATAAATTGAATGTATATTCCATCTGCACCAGTGAAACATCCTTAGAAATACCAGATCATATATTTAGAATTTACATCAGCAAATTCTTTATAAGAAAACATTTATACTGAATGAAAAGAGAAAACGGGGCTTTAAAAGTCATTTCAGCAGCAAAGTAGATTAAATATCTACTATATTAGTCACACTGCATTAGATGGAATTGGATTGACTGGTAAAGGGTCAAAGAGTTTGTTACAGGTTTAACCCACCCAAGACATAGGAAAATTTGACCACACTTAAAGACATTAGCTTCAAAGTCTTTGAATTGAGCTGTTATATGGCAATCCTCACACAAGGAGCCATCTTGGCATCAAGCAAATAAAAAAGGCCTCATCAGCAACCTACTTTTCATGAGCTGCATCAAGTTAAGGGAAATAAGTCTGAAATGGAGAATAAATGAGTGTGAGAACAAGAAAAGCATCAAAGGAAGAAAAAATAAACCACTAGCATGAAAAAAAGTGGTTCACAAAACCATGAAGGAGAAGTTTATTTTCACAAGAGGTTCTGAGAGGTCTGAACCGTTCATATCCAGGAGAGACGGAAAAACCCCTACTGCCATATGAGAGCTTTCCCATGTTTGTTCTGTGTCCTGCTGGAGCACTCCAGATCTGGTTTCCAGCACAATGTTGTAGGGCACGTGTTGTTCACAGACTCCTATCTGCATATGTACAAATCAGTGTGTCTGAGGAGGAAAAGTGTAACATACACTAGTGTGAATCTCATTTTATCTGGCGCCATGCAAGGACTGAATGTATACAAGAAGAATTTACGTTTTCCCACAAGGATGGTAAAAACCCTTCAGACAGACAACATGAAGTGTTTTAGTAGAAAATCATTTAGAAGAGGAAACTGAAAATACAAATGTATAAATACTGAAAGCAATCATTATATACTAGATTTCATATCACAAATTGTACTGTAGGTTTACCATAGGACTTACAATTATCTATTGATAGCCTTACTATTTTTTTCTAGGTTCATTTTGCCTCTCATTAAAGAGGACCTGTCACCCCCCTGGTGTATGGCAAACTAAATGTTGCACTGAGTGCAGCATGTCTGCTGCATTCAGGAGAGGGCTCCCCCATGTCTCTAGCCCCCCCTGTAAACTTTAAAAAAGACATTGGAAAATTTACAGATAAGTAGTCTAATGGGAGGGATCTTATTAAGAGGTCTTCAATGCTGGCACAGTCCTCCAGCCTCCTCAGTGTGTATTCATCCCCTTCCATGACTCTGCACCGCCTCCTGTTCTGCTGGCTCTGCCCTCCTCCTCTCCTGCTCTCTGAATAAAACATAAACAGGGTGGGCTCTGCTGCTGACGTCAGGCCAAATGCTTTGCAGCCGCTCTGATCAAGCTCTGTGCGGCAGATTGAGTGACAGAGAGCAGGAGTGGAGGAGGGCAGAGCCAGCAGAACAGGAGACAGCGCAGAGACATAGGAGGCAGAACACACAAAGAGGAGGCTGGAGGACTGTGCCAGCAGTGAAGACCATTTAATAAGATCCCACCCATTAGACTACTTGTCTGTAAGTTTTCTAATGTCGTTTTTGAAGCTTACAGGGGCGCCATGCAGCAGGGGAGTGACAGATCCTCTTCAAGGGCTCATTCACACTTTCAATGCTTCTCTCATGCAAGAGAATCAGATGCATTATTTTATTATACCATGGAAACCTTCAAAAGGAACCTGAAGCCCATCCTCTTCGACAAGCCTACTACAGTGCTGTGCAAATTAATTGGGACACAGCAAGTCTTTACTTGTTTTTCTTGCATTAGTTTTACTATTGCTGATAAGTGTTTTATCAGTTCTTGGTGTCGTTTTCCTTTTTCTTCCTCATTTCCCTTTTCGTTTAGGAGAAAACGATCCAGTTTCATTGTGTGTGCAACGTATTCTTGAAACGGTAGATTTTCCAATACCAACAGTGGAAGCGATTTCTCTTACAGTCAGACTTGTATGATCATTAAGAGTAATAATTCTAGACCTCTTCCGTGGAGTAACATCCATTTTTACAAGCACGAATCCCACGGAGAGAAATAGTACACTAAACCACTCTTCACAGAAACAAGCTTTCAATTCAAGCTAAGGGGGGCAGCTAGCTGTTATTTTCTGACTAAAACCAGTCAAACCACATTTTGTTACTCAAGGTTGTGCACTCACACCGTGACGAAGGTATCCTACCGAAACACGAGTCGGGCGGGTTCTTTTCCTGACAGTGACGCTGAGGTAAATATGAGTCCTCTAGCTTAGGTTTGTTAGCGTTTGGTTCCCTTAAGCAGCAGGGTGCCTTGTTTCGTCAATGACGGACTTTGGCTGTTCCACATATCTGGCGCATTGGTCCTATTGGTGACCTATAGACAGTGCTGATACTGCGTGGTAGCAATGTACACTTCAGCTCTTCCTCCCTGTGTCCAATTGGACTTGTGCTTGTGCATAAGGCTAGGTCTATAGAGTGATGTACACGCCGGTTGTAGTCTATTCTATGCCTCTGCTGCATTATATATTGTGGTATTGTAATTGTATATGAATTGGCTATATGTGTAGTGACCTTTGTTGGTTCCTTGTACCATTATACTTTCTATATTGTGGTATATATGTATATAGATGTAGATTTATATATTGACTATGTCTGCTGCTACATCTTCCACAATTGGATATATTATAATTGTTGGTATAACTCTATGAATTTAATTATATATAAAATTCTAATATTTGCACTATAGCACTTTTGGTTACTATACAATTAATACTGCTATTGGGTTGCATTGCAAAGTAATATTCATAATTATTTATAGAATATATGTTACATGCTTAACCCCAACGCTTACAACCCTTTGTCTGACATACTGTGTCCTGTTAATTGTTATCTTGTGACCCTTTACCTCTCCTCTGTGATCCCCTGATCTAATATAATAAAATATCACTTTTTCATTCATTTGGGCTGCAATGTCATTTAATTGGTTGTTGTTAGTGAGTAATTTGTAGCGATAGGCCCATATCCCTGCATACCCTTTAGGGTGCAGCCTTGGTACAGTTATGCCAAAGGAAAAATATGTGTTGATGTTTCGATTTCTAATCACTCAGACACCTGGCAGGTTCTTATCCAGGCTGCCTCACCCACAGCTGCAACACAGTGAGTCAATCAGCACATCTCACAGACCTGAGATGTGATTAGCCTCCTGTGCACCATTCAGGTTTAGCCCAGCAAAGCACTCATACACAGGTTCAGCCGCTCATTAGGCTCATCTACCCCTTCTAAATGTTAACGCACTGTGTACTGGGAAGGTTTACAGCATTCACACACAGGAAAAGCGGCTAATGTGTACAGAGACCTGTGCTGATAACCTGTGTGATGCACCCGGCCATGGGCACATGCCGGTAACTTCACCACAACAGTATTTCAAGTTATAATTAGAAAACATATTGTTAACGTTATAATTATCATCTGTAAAAGCTCTGTTCTCATGTCATAATTTTTCCACTTGAAACTCACACCACGATGGTAATGAGATGGACCTAATAATGGCACTGTGCCTTGTGCGGACCCCTGATGAAGACATACAGCCCAAACACACATCAGGGCAGACGCCTTTCCAAAGGAACTCACAACACTCACTCTTGCCTCACATTCAGGTATATGATTGGATCCATCCTATATTGAATCATTGCCAGATGATGTTACCTCTATGACTGCAGTAGAAATCTCAGTTATTATGTATTTACTTAATAAAGTCTTACTTATAAAGTCTACTCTCTGCATGTATTTTTCTATTGAACTGATATGTAATACTTCTGGACATATTTATATATTCAACTCTATACTACTGTATGCTTATATGTAATATTGGGGTTCATCAAAGTTATGTCATTAATTATTCATTAATTTTACTTTAGGCTAAGATTTGATATCTTCCTATGTGAGTGACATATTTCTATATCCCTCCATGTGTGATATCCTTACATTTAATGTCTATGTATCTTATGGAATGTTTGACCTCTCTGCTTTTCTGATCCACCTACGGCAGAGGTCCCCAACTCCAGGCCTCAAGGCCCGCCAACAGTGCAGGTTTTCAGGATCTCCTTAGTATTGCACAGGTGCTAATGTGATCATCTGCACAGGTAATGATTCCAAGCCCTGTGCAATACTAAGGAGATCCTGAAAATCTGCACTGTTGGTGGGCCTTGAGGCCTGGAGTTGGGGACCTCTGACCTACGGAACTTTCCATAAATTAATTAGAAATAAAAAAATTATGCACTATGGACATTTGATTGCTTGTTTATGTGGCACCCCTGCAGGGATTGCCACAGGACCCACCGGAGAGGGGAAGGATGTACACCTTGGCACACACAGCACACAATACCTTCCAGCCCAGGCCTGAAGGGAGATCTCTACTTGCTGCTTTAGGCAAGATCCAGGTCTGAGGGAGGAGTTAGTTCAGTCAGTTTAGTACAGTCAAGAAAAGTCAGTCAGTCAAGTCAGTCAGAGAGTTCAGTACAGAAGAAGGTACTATAAGGAGCTGGTTGCTGGGACCAAGGCAGGCCCAGAACCAGGAAAGACTGATCCGAGCTGTGCAACACCCTAGAGAGAGGGACGGAGGCCAGTGGGATAGTTAGGAAGAACAGAAGAAGGGAACAAAGCTAGTTACCCTTAAAGTCAACTCCGACACCGAAGTCCGTACCTGCTATATCTCTAGTTGTAGCAGAGAAATCCTGGACAGACCAGGAGGATTTAGTCCCCCTGAGCTCAGGAGAAAATAAAGACTCGAGTTAGACTGGTTGCAGGATCAGGGCCCTGAAGTTTTCTCTTGCCTTTGTTTCCTTTGTGCAGGTAGAGCGACTTCATAGTATTGAGCCACATTGTCGCCATTTGATGCATTACTGTCTTACAAGACAAATACCCTCCAACTTACAGCAAAGTAAAAACTGTATTTGGCGCATATAGAAATAGTGTAAATACCCCATATCCCTTATGGAAACCCACTTTTGGCCCTAGGTATAAGCCCTGAGAGCCAAATCTCTCAATGGGTTGTTAATAGTGTCTGTGTTCTGACATGTTATCGCATCCTACTCCTACATTTGGTAGATTACAAGACAGAGTATTAAGGGTGCATTAACACATTACTGTAGGATTAGACTTTTTTCTTCATTTACAGTCTGTAACCATAGAAATAATAACTCTGTATGCATATATACGTTAGTGGAGTCAGAGATGTCATGACCACCAGACAGGGGCATATCACCGCATTCTTTTAGCAATACTACTGTTACCATAAAAAGAGCTTATTTTTCTTTTTGTCTATTATAGATAACTAATACGGTACATGATTGCATTGACAACTGTGGCAAGCTGGCGAGGCGAATGGGTAGCAAAGCACTCCTACGACGGCAAAATAAGTAAAATCCAACTTGTTTGCATTAATCAAGTAGTTAAAATAATGAAAACATTTGCTTCTAGATAACAAACTCCCAGAGAAGCTTCTGAAAGCACAAAGGACTGTTTGGTATTTCTTCTATTTGTAGTCTATAAAATCTTATGTTTCCAATATCTAAGAGCTTATTTTTCTTTCTGAAGATGGTTTGAGGCCTAGACAAGCACTTAACGTCTTTGCTATCCTCAGCCAAGCAACACAAAGTGTGGGTGATGGATAAACACAGAGACTCTCTCTTTGACCTCCGCGGCTATGAGCTGGGGCAGGCTTGTTAGTTTACGTGAGAGAAAATAGCACGGGTTTGCTTGGACAAAAAAAAAAAGAGGTAGTGGATTAGGCCATTGTAAAAATCTCAATACTAATGGGAATTAGCTATAGATGTAGGCACTTAAAGGGTACTGTGATGCCGAGGCTTATCCCAGATTTTACACAATAAACATTTGAATGACAAGAGTGTTGTGCAACTTTCTGCACCAAAGTAGAAACTCCCTTGTAATACAGTCTACCTCTCTGCAAATTTCAGCCAAAAAAAAGTAGAAAGAAAAAAATAAAGAAAAAATAAATATATACGATGGCTGGAGGCAGCTAGTAAATAATTCAAGTCCAATTTGTGATTTGTAAGAGCTGACTTTCACAGGTTTTCTTGTCTTAATAGTCATTACAGGCACACAAGGAAAAAGAGATTTTCTCTCTTTACTTTCATCTACAGTAGGTTTATTCCTTGAAAATTGACTTAATTTGTCATGGCTGGAGGAAGCTTATCACCTGCACCAGTTTTTCTGGCTTTTTTTCCAACACCATCATACTATTCCACAAATGCTTTATGTTCTTTTGCATTTTTTTTACTATCCACTTTCATGTCTTGTTCGTTCTATTGTTGTAGTGTTCTCTTTGTTTTACCCTTACATGACTTTGAAGAATAACAAAGGTAACATAGAAATAAACTTTTAATTACCAGGCCAATTCTTTATGCTATGAAAATGGCAATATGAAGTTTAGGGTGCATATAGAAAAGTATTGGATGACTCATGTAAATCTCAGTGTTCGTTTGAGGTAAGTTTGAGAAAAAAGAGTTTTCATGTAGGTGGACACAACATTCTGCTCAGCAATTAATTCAATTCCATATGGTATCCTTTAGGCCGTTTTCACACATCCGTGTCACCACGGACGTGTGAAACATGGCCGTTTGGGGGCGGGGCGTGCACACATGTGTCACGGACGTATGACACATGTGTGCTGTCCGTGTGCTATCTGTGGGGCTGTGGATAGCACATGGACAGCCTGTCACCCGCATTCTTGCCTCCCTCCAGCGCCGTTGCTTCTCTCACTTCCGGTCCCCTCTAGGGCTCAGTGACGTGAATATTGAGCCCTAATGAGCGACACCGGAAGTGAGAGGAGCAGACACCGCTGGAGCGAGGTGAGTATAAAATTCTTTATTTTGAAGCATTTTGCTTTTGTCCATGGTCCGTGCACACGGATGTCACAGTGTGAACATCCGTGTGCAGGACATTTGGACAAAAAAAGTCGCCGTGTGGAGCACACGGACACGCATGTGCTCCACACGGAAACGCAGTCCGTGCGGAAACCCGGACATGTGCATGGGTTCATAGGGGATCATGTGTCCCCGTATGTCCGTGCCACCGGCATGTGTCGGCACGTACTGCACACGTGCCAACGGCACGGATGTGTGAAACCGGCCTTATAAAGAGCTTACAGGGATCACCTGAATTTTAGCTCAGCAGCTCAACACAGCAATACATTCAATAAATGGGAGAAACAAGTGGAGACAAAATGCTTCATTTGATTGCATATAAAACTTTAATTTATTTAAAGGTGGGTGAGACAAACTGTAAAACATATTGTGTCAGGAACACTGGTGACAGCAAGAATATGCACTTTGGCACAAGGTATTAAATAATTCCATATACAATTTTAAGCCCCCTTAAGTGATATAACTAAATATCACACTCCTTGTCAGGGAGTGTCTAACATAGGCAATTCTGTCCTAACTTTATGGATTAATTGCCCACACTATAGTATAGTAATCACCAGGATGTACAAAAGGTTGTCAATGAGAAAGGTATTAAATATCCAATTTAATCCCTGCCGTTAGTGACAAGTGTTACTTCTCATGATGAAGCATGCACAGGCTTAAGAGCGAAACGTACATTTATACATCTTGGTAATTACTATACTATAGTGTGGGCAATTGATCCATAGAGTTAGGACAGAATGGCCTATGTTAGACACTCCCTGACAAGGGGTGTGATATCTAGTTACATCACTTAAGGGGGCTTAAAATTGCCTTATGTGCACTCTTGTGATTGTAAAGTATCTATGTATATGGAATTATTTAATACCTTGTGCCAAAGGGCAAATTCTTGCTGTCACCAGTGTTCCTGACACACTATGTTTTACAGTTTGTCTCACCCATCTTTAAATAAATTAAAGTTTTATATGCATTCAAATGAAGCGTTTTGGCTCCACTTGTTTCTCCCATTTATTGAATTCTGCTCAGCAATGTTCATAAGTCTACAAGCAAACTATTAACAATAAAGTGCCTTTTGAATATGTTAATTGCCACATTATTACTTTAATTTACACTTTGGAATGGTGAATAGGAGGATGTAGGCCTGTGGAAGTTTTGAAAACGTCTGGAAATCCACACTGGATCTCATAGAGTAATTACATGGGGTGCAGATTGGACTTGATCCATATGTGTGCATTCTGAATTTGCATGGAAGTGGGGTGGACCCGGAGCTGTCGGTGGCCATTGGTATATCTAGAGTTCCTTACCAGGCCAGGAACCTGTTAGCTTATCACTGTTTGGATGCTGCTCCCCTGACAATTGGGGAAGTTTAATAAGATTATAAAGGGGTAAGTACCTAAAGAGAAATACTCTAAACAAATTCTATAGGATTGGAGGCATGATTGGAGACCCTGGGTCTTCTGTCGAGTGTATTACACCAGGATTGTGCATTAGATAACTTGCTATTACTGCTGAATAGATAATCTACAATTATTGTTGGACATAAGCTATCCCCTTGACACCTCAGGGACACTCATATTGGAAGGATTGTGTTTTGAATATTTAATTGGATAAAATACTTTCAAGTTTAAAAATGCTCTTGGATGATATAGTTGACCATCTGCACCAATGTTATCCTGTGTGGTGGGAAACACATTATGACTTTTCTAATATGTTGATGCCAGAGTATTGATTTAGGTTTGTTCGCATGGCCTATGTCGCATGGTTTTTCTTGTCTTGTATGGTGAATCATTTTCATTTTCTAATTTAATTCAATAAAAATAAGCCTTATTTAAAAAAAAAAAAAAGTGGTCAATAGGGGTTCTTGAAAAACTGATCATTAGGACTTTAAAAATCAGAGAATTTATTATTTTTGCTCAGATCCTAAAGAGGAAAAAACTATAAGGGAAAAAGTTTTAATTGTGGCAACAGTACCCACATATATATATACCCAGGAGTTATCTTCATGACAATGACCCTTTCCCTTGACAAGATAATGAAAACAGAGCCAGCTCCATCCAGAACTCAGCATTTGCTACACCACACATTCCCACAGACTAGGGAAAGGATGTTTTTTTCCAATTGACACTTTATTGGGTTTGTCATTGAACAAGTGAGTACCAGAATGTGACAGAACATTGTCAGGCAAGAATATACCCGTTGAAACCAAAAGAGAAGTTTTAGTCCTACGACAGACTCTGCAGTTTTGGACGTACTTTCTGGTGTCCTTACAAGTATTCTGAATGCGCCAAGATTTGCTCTCAAAGCACCTAGTACCACCCGGTCACATGAAATCCTGACAAGTTCTTTATTCTTCAATTCTGGGACAAAACATCAGCATTAACATTATTAGATCCGGAAGCACCTATAAAAAAGGCAATCTCAGTCTCCTGGAATTTGCATCACTACCAAGAGTATCCTCCATCATTTTCCCTATCTTTAATGCATTTGAAACATTGAACAATGACATGACCAGAACCATTGCAATATATTCAAAACTGAGTGAATGTTACAATTTTTGCTTCCAATGTGTCTCTGCATGTACCAATTTGCATTGTTTCATCAGTGTCAATGCAGAGGCTTTCACTGATGGTGCCGTCACACAGCACGATCTGGCCAGCGATGTCGGAAGCGATGCGCGGGTGCCCGCTCGCTTCCGACATCGCTGGCCAGCTGTCACACAGCATCGCTGCGGCCGGCGACACCGCAGCGATGCGGGCGGTGACATCGCTTGCTGGGCTGGGCTCAGCCCAGCGAGCGATCCGCAGCAACGCTGCGGTATAGGCTGGATCGCCGCCGACATCGCTCTGGCGATGTCACACGGCGCGATCCAGCCTTATCGCAGGTCGCCGGTTGACAGGTTTACGGTTCTTCCCGTAAACCTGTCAACCTGAGACCAGCGATAAAAGCGCGGTCGCGATGCTCGTTTACACAGGGCAACGTCGCTAGCGACATCGCTGATACGTCACTTTTTCGACGATGTCGCTAGCGACGTCGCCAGGTGTGACAGCACCATGAGACTCCTTTAAACCTATCTTTATCTCTTAGGCATCTATCTAAAACAAACAGCCAGTGACATAGCTTCTTCCAGGGACTGTGGGCAAGGATTGTCATGTCCCTAATCTGACCCGTAAATGCCTGGCAGAACTGACTCCCAAGAAGCAGAGTCATTCCAAGAGGTCTCTACTGCCCAACATCTAAACTGTGTGCTGTAGTCCTCAACTCTATGGATTCACTGAATCAGTATGTGTATCTTAGATTCAGCTACTACGACTTTGTCAGGGTCAGGCTGTAACTCCTAAGCAAACATCCTTATAGAAATATAGCCAGCAGAAAATGGCTGGAATTGGAAAGTATAAATAGCCCCACCAGGACTGTGGTAGGACAGAAACAAACAAGCAAAGGTAAAAAGCTGCTCACCACTTGGACAGGGACCGACCAAGCTATGGCTCAGCATGGGACAAAATCGACCATGCATCATAAGGTCCTTGGATCAAGTCCAAGACTTGATAGATTTCTTGCAAACAGACTCCTTTTAATCTTTGTACTGGTAAAAAAATAAAACAGGGCAATGTAAATGCAAAATATTTACCATTATATAAGCAAACACAGTAAAAGTCTTCTCTTTTTTGTGAAATTCTTTGCCATATATATCTGCTTCAAGTGGTTTAATTTATAGTGTGCTTATAGCATTGCCAAATCTTTAAGGCTATGGTTACTTGACTTTTAGGGCTGTGTTTTCAAAATTGATGACCAGGCTTTTTTTAGGTTGTAAGGTATTTTGTTTCAGATAAATTTCTCATATATTTTAGATAAGTGAACTGATAAAAAATATTTTTTCCAAGAATAATAAGCATATGTTTTTTTTTGGTGGATTCTTTTTTTAAGGAGGGGTTAGGGAAATACCAAAGTGCATTTCTGTAATCAATTTACGATGCATTGTATGTAGAGATGGTGCAAACCCGCAGATGCTCCCAGAAATTGACGCATTCACTAGAAGCACCACTTTCTGGCACTTTACCCAGCTCTTCCGATACCCTGGTGCATTGCCATCAGGCTGATTAAGGGATTAAGGATAGCTGAGTAATGACAGCTGTCATTAAGCCCAGATTGATAATTTCAGGCCTCTATGAGACCCGCCCATTGCCAGTCCTATAAGGAAATATTTAAAAAAACACAGACACAGAAAAATCCCTTGTTTGAAATAAAAAACACACAAACCCATTTGTTACCACTTTATTAACTCCCCAAAAAAACAGGTCCAAAGCAGTCCAACATACGATGCCTTGACGATTCTGGCTCTGCTACATCCAGAGGCTGCAGCTAAGGAATAAGTATCCCTTCACTTCAATCTCTGGGATCACACTGACTGCTGTGGGGAGCAGTGACATCACTAAGTCACTGCTCCCCACTGCTCTCACTGAACTCAGGTAAGGCTAGGGTCACATATAGCAATCCGTTTTTGTAAGTGTTTTCCATGACCGATACGGTTTTTTTTGGGTGCTTTTTGAGCCTCCTGTGCCCCTGAACGTTTTTTGGAACTTAGTCATTTTTTGCCAAAAAATACTAGAAAAAACGGATCCTTTTTTTCCTATATGGCCCCATGTTAAAAAAATGGATCCGAATTTGAACGGCAACCAAAAACGTTCCTAACAACGTTTTTGGCTAAAAAACGCTCCTAGCAATGTTTTTGGGTGCAGTAAAAAATGGATAGGGTGTTTATTACATATAATTCATTTTTCCATCAGTTTTTGGACTTAGAAAAACAAAATGCAAAAACTGATGCCAAAAATGGACAAAGGGCTTATGTGTGACCCTAGCCTAACCCCGCTGCCTGATTGTAGGACATGGCGATACAGCTCTCCGGCAATCCGGTAGCAGGTTCAACAGATCACAGTAGTATTTCCCATGCCATTTTAATAAACCAAACAAGACAAAATGTAAGTTTGTTGTTTCCCCATGTTTGTGTGAGATTCAGCCAGGTACTCCAGTTTTTTCCCACACTTGAAACCACATACTAGTAGGAAATTTTAATTATTAGGTGTCAAAATGGGGACAGTAACTAATGAAAATATCTATAAAGTCCTACAAAGTATGTTATCTGATCTTCTGCATGACAGATATCTGTACACAGTAGTATTGGATTGAAGAAAATCACCACTACCATTGTCCCACCAAAAGGAACAAAGACCCTATGCAGTAGGGTTCTGTTAGTCAAAGCAGTGTAGCAGTTGCTATAGGTGTTTCGGCTATAAATATACCTATAACAGATACTCACTGGTCTAATTCATAGAAAAGTAGTAGTATTCTTTATTATTGCTCCTCAGTAGTGATTATTATTATTATTTATTTCTATAGCGCCATTAAATTCCATGGCACTTTACAAGTGGAAAGGGCGAACAAAGACAAGTACTGTATGTATCAACAATCAAGTCACACGGGTACAGGAGGGGAGAGGACCCTGTCTGCGAGGGCTCACAGTCTATGAGGATGAGTGATGAGCGAGTGTAATAGTTACTATTCGCTACTCGCACGGATAGTACGATATTCACAATACTCGTTACTTGGTGAGTATCGTGGTGCTCGTGAGTGATGTGTCGATCCTTATCGATCCGACACAAATTCTCAGCTCCCTTCAGTGCAGAAAGTGAGCTGGCACTAATGAGAGCAGATTGAATGTTAGGGTCTCCTTGGGGGACACAGCAAAGTGTTTTAGGCATTAAAATACTTGAAAAGCCCACCCTCCCGTCCTGTCCCTGAAAGACTCGTTTTATAGCCGGATGTGTGTGGGCAGAGCCAATTGCCTAATTGACTAACATTAGACTTGTTACAAGTATAGCAAGTGCGAATATTTCGCTACTTGCTCATCACTACTCCTAAGCTCTCATCTAGGCAGTCCTCTGTACATATAGGCTTAGGCATGGTTAATTTTCTACCAGGAGAAGTGACCTTTAACTGACAGCTATACTGCAATAAAGGAAATCACTGATGTCCCATTGACATTTTTCTGCCTTAAGATGCTCCTAATTGATTGCATAGTGATGCAGTTAGATACAAGAAGACAGCATTCACATATGCATATGACTTTACATCTCTTTCTAGAGGAATACACTAGTTATTTCTAAGCAGCTGTGGGCTTCAACTTTGGAAAACAATCCAACATGTGTCCACTTACTGCCTATCTGCTGACAATGGCGGAATGGTGTTGATCAGACCATGTAAGCGTATAAGGAGCTCTCTGAAAAGTAAAGTAAGATATAACTGCCTTGTCCTGCTGTAAAGAATGATAATGCTGTGTTCCTATTGAACTTGATACAATGATTTGTTGATGAATAAAGTTATCTTCAGGGCTGAATGGGATGGTGTCAGTGGGAGGGTGAAAAAGAAGCAACTTGAAATGTGAAAAGAATTCACTCTTTTTTTTTCTTTAAAGAATTTGGGGGTCATAGACCAGCTGCTTTTCAAGGCAAAAGGACATCTAAACAGAGGACAGGCCTCAATAAAGACAACTACAGAGATACACACAACCTCAACAAAATAGTCTCTACAAACTACTCATCCTCTGTCCCACAATCTCTGGGACTTTGTTTTTGTTGTTCTTGTTTTTATCTTTTTTTTTGCTTATTTTTTATTCAATATTGTCCTTTAATATATATTATTTTCTATGGAGCCACAACGTTTTGGAAGAGTCATAAGATGATGACATCATGGCGTGATCGAGAGCTCTGTAAACCACCAGTGTGCAGAACAAGAAGAAAGCCAACTTTAAGGTAGGGTTACACAAGCTTTCATTCCATGAATGGTTGGACATTTAGTAGCCCTTACCAAAAAAAATATTAGATATTACAGTGACCGTATCTGCTCAGTTTTAGTCATAATGATATTTTCTTGGATATAAATACTGGAGTTACTATTGTAAACTTTATAAATGTTACATAAAACTTTTTACATATAACTTATCTCAATGACCTTAGAGTTAATTAACTAAGAACTAAATCTGAATTTAAAGAATTGAAAAAAGTTCATAATATGGCAAAGTAAAACACCATGAAAAATATGGTTAGTTTTCGTTACATATATAACCAAAACTGACCATATTTTTCATAGAGTTTTAATTTTGCCATATCATGAACATTTTAAATTCTTTAAAATTCAGATTTGGTTCTTTGTTTATTGATAATCATTGAGATAAGTTGTATGTAAAAGGTTTTATGTAACATTCGGAAAGTTTTCAATAGTAACTCCAGTCTGCAGTAAATGTCCAGATATGAACTTTTTATTGCTTTAAAAATTAGAAGGTAAATGCAATAAGTATCTGACCAATTAGTAATTACCATCTCTATTCTTTTTCCAAATGAATAAATATGTAACATATAACCAAATATCATTTTTCAGGATATTCTGTACATTCACTTCTTGTAGTTTTTCACTTCTTGCCATAACAACAGTGTTGTCATATTTAATATGGCTTAAAGCTAAATTTGTGATCTTTAAACTTCTAATGTTCCACTGTTGTGTTATGATGGGGGCCACAGTTGATACATATCATCGAAGTTGTTTCTAATGAAACAATCGGTTGCTCGACAATGATACAAGCCTTTATATAAATTAGCTTCCCGGCTACCTTTGTAACTGTGATGTTGCCTAGCAACCTATTAGGCTCTTAATGTTTCCCAAGTATGTATCAAGTAGCACACAAGAGGGCCTATCAGAACCTGCTTCCTATTGTAATGTGTGAAGATCATCTCTGTATGAGGAATCACACTTTCCTCCCAACCTTGGTGTAACTTATGAGCCTATTAAAAGCGTAAACAAATATGTTATATCAGCTTGTATTCTTAGAAGATGGCATGTTCGAGTCTCATAAAACATTAGCTGAGTATTTTAATGGAAAGATAGCATAATAACTTTTACTCTGTTATGATTTAGGGATAGATCTATAACAATGGGTGTGTTGCCTACAGCAACCAATCACACCATAGCTTTCATTTTTCTATACCTGCTTTTGAAATAAAAGCTGTGCTGTGATTGGTTGCACTGGGCAATAAAGACAGTATTAGGCTGATTTCACACTTGTGTTCAGGTGTGACCAGGCTGAAAACTCGTCCGACCGTTTTGTGCAACCGCAATGCAACCGCAGCGGTATTATGCCTGATCTGAGTGTCGGATCAGACAAAACAGAACTGCAGTTGCATAAGGTTACATCTGTGTTTTTGCCTGATACATTGCCAAAGTTGAAAATTTACATAGAACACACCTAATGAGAGAGTGTTGGGAGAGGTCTGGGCATCCTGACCGGATCCGGCACCATTAAAGCCCATTCTATTTTTGGCCGCAGTGCGCCGCATCCAGTGACATCAGAGTTTTTAACCACTGCAAAATCGCAACATTGTGTGGCTTGTGTGGAGGTCAAAAGGTCGCATTTGTAAGGATCCAGTGTAAACCTTATGCCACCGATGTGCCCGCATTCCCATTTTAAGTCTATGGAGACAGACCTGATCAGGTAGCATCAGGTTTTCGCTGGATTAGGACTCTGGAGTAAAGAATACAAGTGTGAAACCACCCTTACTTTCTGACTTGGATAAATCTGACCTATTTTAAAGTATTGAGAAAAAAAGAAAGAAAGAGAAAGAAAGAAGAAAGATAGAAAGAAAGAAAAATGGAGAAATAGAGGGATATAAAAAGGAAATAAATGTTATCATGCATATCTGTATAATTGCAGCACATTAAAGGGGTTGCCCACTTTATTGTCGACCCCTTCTGTTTCCCCATTTGCACCTGCTTAAAAATAAAAAAGCATATATTCACCTCTGGTGCCAGTGCAATTCCAGCAATGTTGGAAACTCGTGTTCCTTGGGCCCACATTGTGACATTACTATGACACACGAGTCCCGTGACCAATCAGTGTTGGCCTTCTTTTCCCTGCCGATTGAGGCGGGAGTAATTAGCAGAAAGTAAGTGTCATCCACGGTGCTCACTTCCCGATGAGACAATTTGTATATATATTTCCCTGAGGAGTTTTAAGTCTCCTAATTACTGGCATGCCAGACCTAACATGTCACTCTCCACAAGGAGAAAAGCTTACCCCTTAAAAGAATTTCGGCAATAATTCTTAATTACCTTTTCTATTATTAGTATTTTTTATTTTAGTCACAGAAAACCCCTTAAAAGTACAATCTCAACCAAAGTAGACCACACTGGGCTGGGCACGACTATAATGCAAACAACTGTTAATTTATTTACGTCTTCTGTAAATGAGAAACAAAGTACTTAATAGTTCTATTAGTAATGGTCCTGTGTCCTGTCCCCAACAAAGTGAACTTGCTGTGTTGCAGCACCACTCACTATCGATCTGCATACTGAGCAGCATAATAATTTCAGGTTCAAAAAGTAAAATAAAAGGCAGAACCTTTCCCATCTTTCAAATGGTAATGTAATCAGAGGGTAAATCCCCATGTGTTTTGTTGGGGGGTGGGCAGGGGCAAGAAGCAAGCCATCAGCAGTGGTAGTTTTGATAATTATATTTTCTGGGGACTTTTGTCTTCAGTATAAAGGCTCCTTTAAAATAGTATGACTGATTTTTTTTCTCATTTGCCTCCCATAGTGCACAAATCTGCGAGTCAGCTGGAAAAAGAGGTTTTGTATTTTTTTTCTTGCATGGCATTTTAAGCAATGACTTACAGAGATCAGCAGTCTGGGAGATTCTGACATGTGAGGTTTATAGGCCTGTGTTGTGAATTTATCCTGAATTAACAATTAATGGATTACGTGTTGTGATAGATCTTTTATAGAGGTTGCAGCTGGATGACTGTCAAGCACAAAAGCAACGTGATTGTGTTTGCAGCTATTAGTATCATATAAAGAGTTTGCCATGTCTTCATCAAAATAATTAGCAAAGTATTCAACAATTTAATCATTAAGGCAGTCGCAACTCAATAAAACTGGAGAAAGGATAATTCCACTGTGGCCAGTTAAAGAAAAAAATGAAAGAAAAAATTATTACTTTTTAAAAAATATTTTAATACCAAATTTGTTTCATAGCCGATAAATTATATCTAAAATTAACACTAAAACAACAAAAAAATGGCAAGTCATGATCAACACTGATTGATAGCCCTTACATACATTATATATATATATATATATATATATATATATACACATATGTGTAATATATATATATATATATATATATATATATATATATAGCACCCCTGCGGACTGGTAGCCACAGAAAAGTGCAGCAGCTGGAATGGTAAGCCATTCACCCCAAACCAAAAGCACCCAACACATCCCCGAATCCTTATACCTAGGACTTTATGCCAGGCAACGGAGAGGTGGGGAGGAGCTGAGTGGTGGGTGGAGCTTAGAGGAGACACCTGTATAAGGGGGAGGAGCTAGAGTAGTTTACGTCAGAGTGAGAGTGACAGTCAGAATGGAGTTGGAGCAGAGGATGGGAGTGACATACAGAGAGAGACAGTAACAACAGAGGAAAAACACAGGTACCCAGCGGCCAGTGTCATCTTATGGCTGACTGGGTCCGAGACTACTGACCAGGTGTAGTGGAGAAGGAGTTCAAGGTGGAAGACCGGCTTTATGGAGACACCGAGGGACTGCGTCGACGGACAGAGTACTGGCCCTGTAAAAGTGGTTGGCAGCTTCAAGCCATGGGGACAGATTAACCGGTGTGGTGAAGGGTCTCTATGCCTGGAACCAAACAGACCGTCACACTAAAGAAAAAGCCTCATATAGGACTTGGGAGTCAGTGACAAGATCCCCTGAAAAGTCCGTGACTGCTGGCCCTGAGGTAGTGAGTGGTCCTGAGGAGAGAGACCCAGAAAGGCTCAAGAAAGGGGGTGCTTTGGTGAACCAGACCAGCTGCTGACAGGCTACTGGTACGCTCACTGAAGGAAAATTGAGACTGTAAAAGCAAGCAATGAAGTAAAGTACCCAGTTGAACTTGAGACATGTGTCAGAGTCTTTATTGAAGGTCCATGGCTGTGGAGACCAGCATCTGAGAAGAGGTCGAGATTGAGAAATCTGAAGGACACCTGTCAGTAGTAAGTGCATCCCTATCGTTACCTCACAACCACTTCACCTAACCGCTTCACCAAAAACTATTATCACTGGCCCAGGGGATAAACCAGCCCTACCCGTGGAGGGCTCATCACCTAGCTGCGTCACCTCATTATCCCCCGGAGCTGAGACAAGCAGTGGCGGTCACATCTGGCCGCATATCGCAGGTGGCGTCACTGACAAACTTTATTTTTATTTATTTTTCCCTTTTTTCATTTTTTCCCTTTTAATTGTATTCCCGCCAGGGCCACGGAACCGGTCCACGGTCACAATCGTGACCTCCCCCGTGACAAGAGAGCAGGGACCGGTACCGAGTAACCCACAGCCCTGAGGGAGATGCAAATATACTGTACATATATATATATATTTACAAATCAAAACAAAAAACAACGCAAACTTATACTACACAGTAGGTGCAGTAAATCCCGGTAACCAAGGCATACATCTCATTTGGAGTGCTGCCTGGATTTGCTTTTATATATATATATATATATATAAGAGAAAAAAACTGCACAGCACTCACAGACAATGGGAACTGGTGCCAGCAGCGATGCTGGGTTAAACTACTAGAAAAAAACCTTGCAGCACTCAGCTACTACCAATGATGTACATATGCTGACAAGCTATATATATGAGAAAAAATTTAAAAACTTATGTTTTTTTCAAAAAACTAAAAATTCTTATTATTTTTTTAAAATCTGAAGTTCTTAGTACACACATTGGCCAATGTCTGCTTGCTCGTCGACTGCGACAAAGTGACTTCAGGTCCGATGAGTCCTAACGCTGACACCCAAGTCCTCCTTGTCCACCCTACCCCACTACTAAGTGGTTGGACACCATCTAGACCCTAGATCACCAGTAGGCAATGAGGGTGCAATTGCAGTAATGGAGCCAGCAACTCCATAAGATACAAAAGAGAGAAAAACTGCACAGCTCTCACAGACACCAGTTCACATTGTCAGTGAGTGCTGTGCAGTTTTTTGACTTGGGTGTCAGCGTTAGGACTCATCGGACCGGAAGTCACTTTGTCGCAGTCGATGAGCAAGCAGACATTGGCCAATGTGTGTACTAAGAACTTCATATTTAAAAAAATAATAAGAATTTTGAGTTTTTTGAAAAAAACGTAAGTTTTTAAATTTTTTCTCATATATATATATAGCTTGTCAGCATATGTACATCACTGGTAGTAACTGAGTGCTGCAAGGTTTTTTTCTAGTAGTTGGACCCAGCATCCCTGCTGGCACCAGTTCCCATTGTCTGTGAGTGCTGTGCAGTTTTTTTCTCTTATATATATATATAAAAGCAAATCCAGGCAGCACTCCAAATGAGATGTATGCCTTGGTTACATTGTCTGTGAGTGCTGTGCAGTTTTTTTCTCTTTTGTATCGTGTGGAGTTGCTGGCTCTCCATTACTGCAAATTGCACCCTCATTGCCTACTGGTGATCTAGGGTCTAGATGGTGTCCGCCCACTTAGTAGTGGGTTAGGGTGGACAAGGAGGACTTGGGTGTCAGCGTTAGGACTCATCGGACCAGAAGTCACTTTGTCGCAGTCGATGAGCAAGCAGACATTGGCCAATGTATGTACTAAGAACTTCAGATTTTAAAAAAATAATAAGAATTTTGAGTCTTTTGAAAAAAACGTACATTTTTACATTTTTTCTCATATATATATATAGCTTGTCAACATATGTACATCACTGGTAGTAACTGAGTGCTGCAAGGTTTTTTTCTAGTATATATATATACATATACATATATATATATGTACACACACACACACACACACATATATATATATATATATATATATATATATATATACAGTATATATATACAGTTGTGCTCAAAAGTTTACATATCCTGGATTTTTTGCTTTCTTAGCCTTTTGTCAGATAATATGAATGGTGACAGGAAAACTATTCTCCAATCATGGTTGGTAGTTGGGCTAGGCCATTTATTGTCAAACTACTGTGTTTTCTCTTTTTAAATCATAGTGCCAACCAAAAATATCCAAATGACCCTGATCAAGAGTTCACATACCCCAGGCCTTAATACCGTTTATTGCCCCCTCTAACATCAATGACAGCTTGAAGTCTTTTGTGGTACTTGTGGATGAGGCTCTTTATTTTCTCAGATGGTAAAGCTGCCCGTTCTTCTTGGCAAAAAAACTCCAGTTCCTGGCGGACCCGCAGAACAAATAGTGTGCGGGTCTCATGGGAGCAGGCCCCTCTCTTTTTGCTGTTATCTTTCCCCCCCTTCTAAGCATTTGGGGTTTAATGAATTTATTTCCTGATAAAGGTGATTGTGTTAATTTATTTATTGACATTGAAGGAATGCTCTGGGGATCTCCAGGTGGAATCGCTGCACACTGCGGCTGCATAAGACAAGTGCTGGTCGGCTGTGATTGGCTGTCAGCGCTGTGTGGTAAAGTGTTTTTTGATTGGTCAGCAGGTTAAGCGCGAAGTTCTGATATGTAAATGAATAGCCAGCTGTTTCTGGTCACTCAGCGCTGAGCTGCCTGAGGAGAAGCTACCCTCCCACCCGCCCTATGGGTTTGGTTTTATTTTGGTTTCAGACCTGGAAGTCGCGAGGCTTTCTGTGGGGTGATTTTGCCCTTAAAATTTGGGCTTTGATTTAATATTTTTTATGAAGATTTATTTAAGGTTATTTTATTACCTTCTTGGTTAATATTTATTGTTCTGAAGTATGATTATTTAACCACAATTAAAGCCTCGCGGCCATTTACCACCACATGTAGAGTCTGTCTTTATTTTAAAAAGTTTAAGTATTTAATGGGGGGTTCTGATCCCTTGTAAATTCCTGGGCTTTTTTGCACAAGCTGCGAGCTTGAGCTCTTCTCAGAATGGCTCAATGATATTGAGGTCAGGAGACTGAGATGGCCACTCCAGAACCTTCACTTTGATCTGCTGTAGCCAATGACAGGTCGACTTGACCTTGTGTTTTGGATCGTTGGAACATCCAAGTATATCCCATGCGCTGCTTCCAAGCTGATGAGTGCAAATTTGCCTCCAGTATTTGCTGATAACATGCTACATTCATCTTCCTTTCAACTTTGAACAAGTTTCCTGCACCTTTGTACCTCACATAGCCCAACATGATTAGCAATCCACCTCTGTGCTTTACAGTAGGAATGGTGTTCTTTTTATCATAGGCCTTGTTGACACTTCTCCAAATGTAATGTTTATGGTTGTGGCCAAAAAGTTCAATTTTGGTCTCCTCACTCCAAATTACCTTGTCCCATAAGTTTGGAGGCTTGTCTCAATGCTCTTTGGTGTATTGTAGGCAAGATACTTTGTGGCATTTGTGCCATCCAGCCCATTTTTCTTTAAGTGCCTGCTTGTTATGCATCTTGATACAGCCACACCACTCATTTTCATTGAGTCCTGTATGTCACCTGATCTTTTTTGCAGGTTTTTCTTTGTATCCCGAACAATTTTCCTTGTAGTTATTGGCCGAAATGTTGTTGGTCTACCTGATCGTGGTTTGGTTTTTACAGAGCCCCTGATTTTCCATTTGTTAATCACAGTTTGAACACTGCTGACTGGCATTATCAATTCCTTAGATATCGTTTTGTATCCCTTGCCTGTTTCATACATTTCAACTATCTTTACTCATAGATCCGTTGACAATTCTTTTGCATTCCCCATGACTCACAATCCAGAAACAGCTGGAAGAAAGATGTAAGAGTCTGTCTGGATCCCAGAAACTCACTCAGCTTTTATGCACACACACATATTCTATACAAAAAGTACTTAAAAAAGGCAGCATCAGAAGAACTTACCATCAGCAGCCAAAAACAAAAATCAACACTGCACTTAGCAGGATGCAGTCAGACCCCATTATGTAGAGCAAGCCCAGGTGCAAGCAGATAAACTCACCTCTATCTACAAAGACATGTGGGAGGTCACTTGCCATGCATATATTGGGCCTGCATATGATGCCATTCAAACTGATGCATATGATGTGGAGTGTCTGATAGCTACCAACCGGTCCTGCCACCTGAGCAAATGGGTCGCCCAGTACGATGTCTCCGCACTACTGGATGAATGGCGCCCCATGGGGCCCAGCTGCACCCCTCAAAAATGCAGGCCCAATATGTGCATGACAAGTCACCTCCCACATGTCTTTGTAGATAGAGGTGATGTTATCTGCTTGCACCTGGGCTTGCTCTACATAATGGGGTCTGACTGCATCCTCCTAAGTGCAGTGTTGTTTGTTGTTTTTGGCTTCTGATGGTAAGTTCACACACATAATACAAGAAAACAGGTCACAGGTGACGATGTTACCTTTATTAGCTATTCAAACCCGTTTTTGTCAACTTCTGTGTATGTTATTAGGCCAAAATCACCAGGTATGTGAACTTTTGATCAGGGTCATTTAGATTCTTTTGGTTGCCTTTATGATTTAAAAAGAGATAACACAGTGTTATCATTCAGTTTGTCTGAAAAAAGGCCAAGAAAGCAAAAAATATGCCAGGGTATATATATATATCTTTGTATATATATATATATATATATAGAGAGAGAGAGAGAGAGAGAGAGAAGAGAGAGAGAGAGAGCAAGAGAGAGAGAGAGAGAGAGAGAGTGAGAGAGCAAACTCAGGGGACCAGTGTAAATATCCATAATTTGGACATTTATCTCTGAATTACATAACTTTTAGAAGGATTTTCCAATACTATAACTTTGATGGCCTATTCATAGATGATCAATATCAGATCGATTGGGGTCCAACATCCGTCACCTATATCAATCATCCGCTTTATACAATGGCAAGTGCAATGTACAGGATGGAAAACAGCAGCTTCAAATATTGTTTAGAGGTTGCTGTCGAGTACTGCACCTTATTTTCCATTTTTTTGATTTAGAGATTAGTTTTAGTACCTGGCACCAGCATCTAAAAAATATTGACAGTTGATCTATTCTGTCCCATACATTATTTATGCCTGGCAACCACTGGCAAAGATACCAGCTGATCGGTGGCGGAAACCTCTTCCACCTGACCATGTTTTTTGAGCCAGAGTGCATTGACATATTCATAACACGCAGAATCATTCACAGAAAAGGTTGGCCAGAAACATTGACAGGCTTGGATGGCCAAACAGGCTCTCTCTGCTTATTGAATAGCTCGGCCCCTGACTCACGGGTTCCATAGCAGTTATATGCTCTGCCTCTATTGTTGGTGCACCAAAGTGTTAGATGGAGGCTGGCAGCTTACTAACACCTCCCTGTATGGATAAGTGTTGATAAGTACCAAAGTTCAAAGTTAAATTAAGGCAGCAGAATAATGTCTGTAGAGTACTACTTTTTCCTATGTACACCATTAATGTAATGTTGCTTAAAAATCATAGATCACAAGAAACAGCATGGCAGTAGACATGTTTTGTTTTGTGATGCAGTGAGCTCCTATTCTCTAGAGACTTGCTTTAAAAGTAATTTATATGGTGAAGTCAGCTCTCATGAACATTTTTATTCATTGATCATATAGATGTTTTTGATGTTGCAATACAGCTAGAACTCATCAGCCCATGTGACAACGCTCTTAACCTTCCTTTAATATCATTCACCCTCTTATTCCCAACATTTCTTCAGTCCTGCTCTAATATCGAGACACAGCTGCTTTCACAGGAATTTCACACGCTAACATAATCACATAAGTAGACAAGTCACTTCCTCCCACAAGATAAGCACTCTCATATCCTGTAGCTGTCTTTATGGTTAGTGATGCTCCCATCTACTTCCAATCATGATACTCAGAAATCAAAACTGATATAGCCATGATGGGCAAGCCTTCTCAAACTGATGTGTTGGCTAATGCAATCATTTTTAGATTGATAATATAGAGTATATGTGCAGTACTGTGCAAAAGTATTTGATAAGTGTGGGAAAAATGCTGCAAAGTAAGAATGCTATCAGAAATGGAAAAGTTAAAGGGATACTTCAGAAGAAAAAAAATTGCCCTCATAATCTATAAAGATGAGATGCCCAGTGCAGTTCTAATATCCTTATAACCCCTGTAATTCAGTGTGACAGTGTGCTCTCATTGCTCCCCTCTCACCTCTGCGACGTTACATCACACATCATGAGGTGTGCTCCCGAGCCAGTCTCCCTGATAATAGCCTCTGAGACATTACACTATACATCAATGTGGTGCATCAATGCTTTCAGGTATACTTGGACAACATTTTTGAATGTCCTCAGCAAAGAGGTTTCTTGAAATAAATTGGAGAATTTATGTAGGCTTGAGCACATCCTTCTGTCTCTTCATGATGATGTTGAGATCAAGGTTCTGTGAGCACCTTATCATCACTTCCAGGACTCCTTGATGTTCTCTACACTAAAAATAGTTATTATTGATATTGGCTGTATGTTTAGGGTCACTTTTCTGCTAAGAATAAATGATCCAATCAGACATCTCCCTAATGGTATTGAATGATGGATAAGTAGCTGCTTATATTTATGAGCATTGAGGAAACAAATCAAACTGGCCAAATTCCAAACTCTGTTGGCTGAAATATAGTCCAAAACTTACATGAAACCTCCACCATGAGGCATGATTGGCTGCAAACACTCATTATTGTACCATTTTCCAGCCCTTCAGCAAAAAACAGCCTTCTGTTATAGCCACATACAGTTAGGGCCAGAAATATTTGGACAGTGACACAAGTTTTGTTATTTTAGCTGTTTACCAAAACATTTTCAGAAATACAATTATATATATAATATGGGCTGAAAGTGCACACTCCCAGCTGCAATATGAGAGTTTCCACATCCAAATCGGAGAAAGGGTTTAGGAATCATAGCTCTGTAATGCATAGCCTCCTCTTTTTCAAGGGACCAAAAGTAATTGGACAATGGACTCTAAGGGCTGCAATTAACTCTGAAGGGCTCTCCCTCGTTAACCTATAATCAAAGAAGAAGTTAAAAGGTCAGGGGTGGATTCCAGGTGTGTGGTTTTGCATTTGGAAGCTGTTGCTGTGACCAGACAACATGCGGTCAAAGGAACTCTCGATTGAGGTGAAGCAGAACATCCTGAGGCTGAAAACAAAAAAAAAATCCATCAGAGAGATAGCAGACATGCTTGGAGTAGCAAAATCAACAGTTGGGTACATTCTGAGAAAAAAGGAATTGACTGGTGAGCTTGGGAACTGTAAAAGGCCTGGGCGTCCACGGATGACAACAGTGGTGGATGATCGCCGCATACTTTATTTGGTGAAGAAGAACCCGTTCACAACATCAACTGAAGTCCAGAACACTCTCAGTGAAGTAGGTGTATCTGTCTATAAGTCAACAGTAAAGATAAGACTCCATGACAGTAAATACAAAGGGTTCACATCTAGATGCAAACCATTCATCAATTCCAAAAATAGACAGGCCAGAGTTAAATTTGCTGAAAAACACCACAAGAAGCCAGCTCAGTTCTGGAAAAGTATTCTATGGACAGATGAGACAAAGATCAACCAGAATGATGGGAAGAAAAAAGTTTGGAGAAGAAAGGGAACGGCACATGATCCAAGGCACACCACATCCTCTGTAAAACATGGTGGAGGCAACGTAATGGCATGGGCATGCATGGGTTTCAATGGCACTGGGTCACTTGTGTTTATTGATGACATAACAGCAGACAAGAGTAGCCGGATGAATTCTGAAGTGTACCGGGATATACTTTCAGCCCAGATTCAGCCAAATGCTGCAAAGTTGATTGGACGGCGCTTCATAGTACAGATGGACAATGACCCCAAGCATACAGCCAAAGCTACCCAGGAGTTCATGAGTGCAAAAAAGTGGAACATTCTGCAATGGCCAAGTCAATCACCAGATCTTAACCCAATTGAGCATGCATTTCACTTGCTGAAATCCAGACTTAAGACGGAAAGACCCACAAACAAGCAAGACCTGAAGGCTGCGGCTGTAAAGGCCTGGCAAAGCATTAAGAAGGAGGAAACCCAGCGTTTGGTGATGTCCATGGGTTCCAGACTTAAGGCAGTGATTGCCTCCAAAGGATTCGCAACAAAATATTGAAAATAAAAATATTTTGTTTGGGTTATGTTTATTTGTCCAATTACTTTTGACCTCCTAAAATGTGGAGTGTTTGTAAAGAAATGTGTACAATTCCTACATTTTCTTTCAGATATTTTTGTTCAACCCTTCAAATTAAAAGTTACAATCTGCACTTGAATTCTGTTGTAGAGGTTTCATTTCAAATCCAATGTGGTGGCATGCAGAGCCCAACTCGCGACAATTGTGTCACTGTCCAAATATTTCTGGCCCTAACTGTATTTCACATTTTGACTCATCAGTCCAGAGAACTTGCTGACATTTTTCTGCACTCAAGTTCCTATATTTCCATGCATAGTTCAGTCATTTGGCCTTGATTTCATGTGAAAGGGATGGCTTTTAAGCAGCAATTCTACCATAAAGACTGATTTTATCAAGATCTTTACATACAGTAGATGGATGTATCCAGCTCCCACTGGTTGCTGCTAGTTCTGAGCTAATGGTTCTTCTGGGCATCTTTCAATTTTGAAGGGACATAAGCATACTCTGTCTTTTATGTAAGACAGATTATGTCTGTTATTAAAGTTCCCACCTCCCTGCCAGAAGCTGTAAGATATAGGTCGGCGTGCCTGGCTTGCATACTTTTTATTCAGCTTCTGGCTTCTAATGGATTTAATTATTCCTGACTTAAACTCATTTACTGACCAATCACTTTCCTGACTTTTTTATACCTATGTCTTACCTCCTGATTGTGACCTAGCTATAAGATTACATAATTATTTCTGCCAGTCAGCACCAATGAGCATGAGTTGACTCCATCGTCCTTGCCCAGGGGTCCCTTTATAAGACCAGATCCCAGGATAGGGGTTAAGCAGTGAAGGCTAGGGTAACCCCTACAATTTGATGAAATAAGTGACTGGTGCCAAGTCCTTTCAGGTTAACTATTTTTAGAACTTCCAGGCAATCATGAAGAGTGTTCACCGTTACATTTGGTAAATAATCAAAATTCCAAAAAAGTTGGAAAATGTGAATGTAATTATTAGGAAATCTTTTAGCCAGATTTTATTTACAACAAAATACAAAACACATATCTTAAATTGAATGTTAATTTTTCTATGTAATAAAAAAACTAATTTAGTAATTAATGGCAATAACACATCTAAAAATTGAAAGAGGGCCGGGTTTACTATTGGATAGCATCCCCACTTCTTTTTACACCAGTCTATATATGTCATAGAAATGAGGAGACTAATTCCTGGAGTTTTGGAGTTTTGAGAGAGGAATGTTGTGGCATTCTTGTGAGATTTTAGCTGCTCAGTAGTCCTTGGTCTTCTTTACCAGATTTTTCATTTCCTTAATAGCATACATTTTTTATTGGTGAAAGGAATTTGAGGCAATTGCCCAGTTCATCACCTAAACTCTTCTTCAGTGAAGACATCCTGTCGTGATGGGTGTAGTATGTAGTTTAGCATTGTCTAACTGAAATATTCAATCTCTTCCCTGATATAGAGGTTGTCTGGATGAGTCCATATGTTGTTCTAAAACATCTATAAAATGCTGAGAGTTAATAGTGCCTTTCAAGATGTGTAAGCTTTGTCCCAGAGGAGACATTTCTGAATAGAGTGGATGTGTGGACTATATGAAGAACTGTGTTCATAGTTAATGCCTACATGGCTGGTGAGTTCAAGTAAGGCTGCTTTCACATCACGTTTTTTTTCCTGTCCGTGGGATCCTACTTTTGTAGGATCCCACGGACAGGAAAGGAAAGCATGCTATTTCTGTGTCTGTGTCCGTGATTGTCACGGTCCCCGACACAGAAAGCCCAGCCTGCAAAGGCACTTTCACTCCCGCAATGTATATGTATATATATTGCGGGAGTGAACAAAGGGTTAAAAAAACAAAACAAAACATGCTCACCTCTCCGACATGTCCCACGCTGTCTCGCTCGCTCCTGGGACTGAAGGACCTGTGGTTGCCTGGCAACCCGATCAGCTGAGCGGTCGAGTGACCGCTCAGCGAGGTTTAAATCTCCCGCACTCTGGTCAATGTTGGCAGGCGGGAGATTTAAACCGCGTGGTCATGTGACAACCCGATCAGCTGATGTATATATATACATTGCAGAATTGAAATTAGATGGTAAGGAGCAATTTTAGTGTACTAATTATGCTCAGTACACTAAAATTGGGTCCGAGTACGATCCTGTGTTTCCTCAGACCCATGCTCCATAGGCCCCATGTTAAAGGCCGAGGATCGGATCGGATTTGACCAATTTGTGTCCGATTTTTGGCTGTATCCAAAATCGGAGCAGTCTCCGATTTTGGGTACAGCAAAAAATCGGGACACAAATCGGATCCGACAAAATCGGATGGCAATTAGGCCAAATCAGAAAAATACAAAATCTGACTTTGCATTTTCGTTTTTCCTTGTGTTCATTGGCAGTAAAATGACCTGTCAGCAGGATTCTTCTGGTTATAATGACTACAGCTATACCAAACCTATGTAATGTGGGTTGTTGTTTTTTTTTAAGATTTTATAATTATTTGTATCACTTTTAAGTTACTTTTTTGTTCCCATAAAGGATTTCAACCTGCAATACTTCATTGCTGGTACTGAATACTTTGGAATTGCAGAATATTTTTATAATAATTGATGTTTTAATTTTTAGTCCCCGTAGGGCAGGGTGGGAATCCTTTTTTCAGCCAAGGTCCATTTGGATATTTGTGACATCATTTGCAGGCCACACAAAATCATCAACTTAAAAATTATTCTGCTATATTTGTTCAAACATTTACAGTATATAAGAATAGTGAGTATAGCCCTCACATTTTTGTAAATATATTACTATATCTTTTAATGGGACAACACTGAAGATATGACACTTTGATACAATGTAAAGTAGTCAGTGTACAGCTTGTAAAACAGTGTAAATTTTGTACCCCTCTAAATAATTTGAGACACAGCCATTGATGTCCAAACAACGTTCACACACTCCTAAGTGAAAATGGGCAAATTGTTACAAAAGAGTCGAAATTTTGTGTAGCCACCATTATTTTCAGGCATTACCTTCATTCTCTTGAGCATGATGTTTACTAGAACTTCAAGGAGCCACTCGAATGCTTTCCCTCCAAGATGACTAAATAACAAAGCTGGTGGATGTTAAGACCTTGCGCTCCTCCACCTTCTATATGAGAATGCTCCTTAGAGGCTCAATAGGGTTTCATTCTGGAGACATGCCTGGCCAGTCCAGACCCTTTACCATCAGTTTCTTAGGAAGACCAGTGGTCGTCTTGTAGGTGTGTTGGGGTCATTATCATGTTGGAATATTGCCCTGTGGCCCAGTTTCTGAAGGGAGGGGATTATGATCTGCTTTAGTATGTCATAGTATATGTTGGCACATATGGTAGTTCCCCACAGACAGAAGCACTTATGCAGTCCAGTGCCATGACACTCCCACCACCATGCATGACTGTAGACAAGACACACTGGTCTTTGTATTCCTCACCTGGTTTCCTCTACACACACTTGACACCACCTGAGCCAAATGAGTTTATCTTAGTCTCATTAGCAACAGGACATAGTTCCAGCAATCCAAATGTATTACCTTTTCTGCTAATATACCATATTTTTCAGACTATAAGATGCACCAGACTATAAGACGCACCCAGATTTTAGAAAATAGGGGAAAAAATTAAGCAAAAAATGTGGTTATAATTAACTGTTATTGGGCATCTGCTGCTGACACTGTTATATCAGTAATGTCCCTATCCCTGGCCCCGTCCAGGTAATATATAGCCTTCCATCCTGGATATAGTTCCCATCCTGGTATATAGCCTCCCATCGTGATATATAGCCTCCCATCCTGGAATAAAGTCCACATCCTGGTATATAGCATCCCATCATGGTATATAGCTCCCATCCTGGTATATATCCCCCATCCTGGGATATTACGCATCCCAACAGCCAGGGATATTGCACCTTCCCCCAGCCTGGGATATTGCACCCCCCATCCTGGGATATTGCACCCCCCATCCTGGGATATTGCAACCCCCAGCCTGGGATAATGCATCTTCCAGCCTGAGATATTGCACCCCCCCATCTTGGGATATTGAACCCCCTCACCATTGGATATGGCCCCCATCCTGGGATATTGCAGCCCCCCATCACTGGTTATGGCCCCTATCCTGGGATACTGCAGCCCCCATTACTGGTTATGGTCCTCATCCTTGGGTATTGCACTCCCCATCACTGTATATGCCCCCCATCCTGTGACATTGCACTCCCAATCACTAGATATAGCCCTATTCTGGGATATTACAGCCCCATCACTGGATATGCCCCACTTCTGGGACATTGCACCACCATTACTCTACATGCCCCCATCCTGAGATATTGCACCCCCATCACTGGATATGGCCCCTATCCTGGGATATTGCAGCCCCATCACTGGATTTGGCACCCATCCTGGGATATTGCACACCCCAGCCTGGTATATTACACCCCCATTACTGGATTTGGCCCCCATCCTGGGATATTGCAGTACCCATCACTGCATGTGCCCACTTCCCTGGGATATTGCAGCCACCCATCACTGGATATGGCCCCCATTCTGGGATATTGCAGCCACCCCATCACTGGATGTGCCCACCACCCTGGGATATTGCAGCCACCCATCACTGAATATGGCCTCCATCATGGGACATTGCAGCCCCCATCATTGGATATGGCCTCCATGCTGAAATATTGCAGACCTCATCACTGGATATAGTCCCCATCCTGGGATATTTCAGCCTGCCATCACTGGATATAGCCCCCTGCTGCCGCACACACTAAAATAATAAACAGTGTTATATACCTGTCCGCCACTCCCCTCGATCTCTCCCTCTGTAGCCGCATCAATCTCTTCTTGTCTGTGCAACGCAACCCCAGAGCATCCAATCATGTTACCGGGATGCACAGTGATGACATCATTGTGCTGTGCTAGGTCAAATGACAGGATGCCAGCTCACACAGACAAGAAGAGATCAATGTGGCTACAGAGGGAGAGATGTAGTGGAGCAGCGAACAGGTATGTAACACCGTTTATTATTTTAGTGTGTGCGACAGCAAGGGGGCAATATCCAGGACGGGGAGGGTCAGTACACTTAGTATACTATAATATGCACTGCCTCCTGCCACTGCTCAACAACAGCTTCAGCACTGAGAGGTGATACACAGCGGGATGTAGTCAGGGGTGCATCAAGCCACCTTGCCGCCTGAGCCGTGGGCGAGGAGCGGGAGCGGAGGTGGGTTTGCTGTCAGCGGCGGCCGCAGGTATAGCTGAGCTGTTGTACCTGCCGCCCTTGTGAGCTGAGTGGAGTAGCAGGTGCTGCCCCCTTCAGCACTGCCGCTCCCCCTGTATCCTTGCCACCTGAGCCTGAGGGCTCACATTGTCCAATGGACAGTGCGGCCCTGGATGTAGTGAATATTACATTAGACTAATGAGCGGGGACACGTGATCACGGGTTGCCTCTGCAGCCTGCTCCAGCCTCCTCCAGCAGCTCCAGAGCAGCCCCCCTTCAGCACAGCCTGCACAGCACCACAATATTCGGACCATAAGACACATGTGGCGCCCCGCAACGAGTGCGTCACAAGGGAGTATTGCAGCCGCAATATTCTCTGACAAAGCAGTGCAATAGTTAACTCTGAGATCCAACCCCAACATACAACACCTAGAACAGAGGACCAATCCTAGGTCCTGGTGGGTGGAGTGTTAGGGTAGTGAAGTAGAACACACAGTAGTCTAGAGAAAAAAAAGTCAAGAATCTAGAACCTGGAGAGAGCAGACTAGAACTTGGAGAGGAGCGGGGGCTCCGCACCCCGTGCGGGCCCCTGGGCCGTCACCGGTCGGGTGTCAGCACCTGAGGCCTTAACTACCGGGATTGGGCTTATCTACACGGGTTCCCAAAAGACTCCCGTGCCCACAACTCACAGCCGGTTCACTGGTACCGAAGCTGGCAGCAGTTCACCTCTGCCACGCGAACCAGCCCCGTGGAGGATCAGCTTTACAGGAGCACCCCACCACCAGCCAGTTTCCAGTCGTCTAACCAGCGGTGTACCCACTGAGGGACCCAAGGCTCCCCAAAGCATCCAGAACGTACATCATGGATAGGGCATTGAAGCAGCCTCCCCGTACCCGACCTGGTATTCCTGGGCGACGCTGGCAAAAAGGGAAACTAAGTAGGTAGAATGGAGGAACACTGCGGATCTCTGAGGAGCACTATCACTGCTGAGCCCCACCCGGTCTTCTACTCAACCACTGTAAGCCATGTACTGCCTGCTGGTGACAGTAAAAGACCCGTTGCAGAGACTATCTGTGTCCGTGTCTCCTTATAACTGTCCGTCATTAACTAAAGGTAACCGCAGCTGCCGCACAACATCTTAGGCAGCTCCAGCCCCGGGGATCACCGCTCAGCCTGTGGGGAGCGTAACATCTTGCTGCTGTCCATCACCCCGGAGGTTCCGCAGCGTCGGTAGCCCTTACCGAACTACTCATAGGGTGCGTCAAGAAAAAACAAATTAAACCCCCTTAATCTGTTCCTTAAGACGTCCTTAATTTTGATCTGCCACACCGGCCCCACTACCGGCAGGGCGGCCACCCGTGACAAGGAAGGAGAAGAATCGCCTGAATCAACCGGGAGGTCGCAGTCCGACCGCCGATTGAGCTCGAATTTGGCGTCAACGAACAGGTTACGTATACCGAAAAATTGTCTAACGGTATTATTAAGTGCTTAAACTGGACTTTATGTCTACAATTGGACTTTAGTTCTCCTAAAAAGTAACTTTCCCGCCTTTACACCAAATTGGTATAAGATGCGCCAAAGATGGCAGTTCCGCCACTATGAAGCCTCACGTGAAGCCCAGGAGTGAGTCAACCCCCCCCTCACTGTGTGAGGCTAAAGACAAGCTGCAACACTCTTTTGTCCGCCCTGAATGGCTCAATACCTGGGGCGACCTAAGCTTTTCCACGATTGGACATCAAAAGCCCAAAGGAAATGGGAGTGTCATAGACAACGAATAAGAAACTTCTTGAACTTGCTCTACCAGGACGTCTTTAACGATTCCACGGGTGGTTCCCTCCAAGAAGAATGGCCAGCATGAGACTCCAAGACCTGATGCCGAGGTCGAGGCGGAAGGCAGTACAGACCGTCAGTCCAACGAAGTCGGATTTGACCTACTATAGATGGCAGCCTCGAATCTGCTAGAGCTTACAAGCCTCCGAGTTCGTTACTAGAGACAGTGAATGGACGATCCGAGCTTGGAGCGCGTACCCTAGGCGACGACTCCACTGCATGGACGCAGAGCCGACCGGTACAACTCCTCAATGCCAGCGGAGTCACCGTATTCACTCGACGCCAATCCACGTCCTGCCCTCCGTCACTGAGTACCAATAGACTGTGTCATTCCGGTGGAGGCCGCAACTCGACCCGTTCCACGACCACATCGAATCCGATCCGTTCTTGACGGAGCTCATAACGTCATGAAGAACTCGATTTTACCAGCGTTCCACCGAAACCCGGACATGTTTCACCATTACAGAGACGTCGCTGATTTCGTCCCCATTAAACAGGTCCTTGCATTGCCGAGTCCTACCTGGTAACCGGATGAAACACCTTACCTGCGAAAGATGAGAAGCAGGCAGCATGGAAACCTAGCAGGACAGTCCTACGAAGTCCGTGCACCCACTAAGCCTGTTGTACAACGTATACAACGCTTCAATATCTCATCATCAAACAGACCTGAATGTGTCATCGAGGAAGAGTCGGTAGAGGATTTGAGAGGCCCACACACCGCTGAGATTTGGCGACAACACGTGGTTCGCTTGGAACAACTAGTGAACTTCCTTCCGGTCACCCAGCTCTGTTAACTGTCCGGGTGCAACTGCCGACACCGTTCCCTGTAATGCCGTTCCACGTGGTCCGATCAGACGCCCCCCAAGTTCAAGCTCCCGACAAACACCAGCTCGGTTATCACTCCTTACACACCCGAGCCGAAACGACGGAGATGACGCCAGGAGACGACGAGGGATGGCAGCCCGAGAACGCGCCAACATGCAGGCCGTGCGAGGCTCGCCGCCAGCCCGTCTGCTGATGCAACTCCGCCGTGAAGGTAAATTTCCACCTTTAATTTAAATACCGGTGGTTGCATGGAGGTGGGTTTGAATGAGGAGGTGATGGGAGGCCGGTACGTTGACTCAAACTTGCCAAGAGGACATCCCGATCGCGACCTTATTACCGGGCGATATAATCCCTACGAGCGCTATGCTTGTGCAGATGGGTGGTTCGTCTACTCAGAGATGCGCCATGCATTCTCAGAGGATCAGTGTGACTTTAAAACTGAACTTCATCATGACTCTGTTCGCGATTAACTGACCGTGGGATCTCGCTGCTTACAGCCTGGACTCTAGTTAAAGTACAACGCGGACCGGCCGCATGGGCAGCAAGTGATTACTGTTTTCTGTCTTAACACAAGTGCTCTTTACTGTTTTTACTTATTTTATAAAGTGTGTATTCATGTGGTTGATAAATGCGAAAAACCTCTGTGCTGTGAGTAGTTTGACGTTGGGGACAAGCTGATTTACCAGGCGAGGTGTGGGTCCGGCCCAACGGTGCGTAACAAGGGAGTATTGCAGCCGCAATATTCTCTGACAAGCCAGTGCGATTTTAACTGAGGATCCAACCCCAATACAACACCTAGAACAGGGGACCAATCCACCTGGTGGGTGGAGTGTTAGGTAGTGAGTCGAACACACAGTAGTTAGGAAAAAAAAGTCAAAAATCTAGAACCTGGAGGGCAGGACTAGAACATGCGAGGAGGGGGCTCCTGACCGTGCGGGCACTGTGGGCCGTGCAGCGGTCAGGGTGGCAGCGATGAGGCCTTTTACCTGATTGTGGCTAATTACAACGGGTCCCAAGACTTTCCGTGCCCACTCACAGCCCAGCAACTGGTACCGAAGCTGGCAGCAGTTCACTCTCTGCCAAAGCGAACTCAGCCACGCTGGAGGATCAGCTTTACACGCCACCCACCACTAGCCATTTCCAGTCTCCCATACCGCTTGTACTCCTGAGGGCCAAGCCCCCAAAGCATCCAGAACGTACATCTGATCAAGGGGCACTTGAAGCAGACTCCCCGTACCCGACGGGTTTTGTGGTCCTGGGCGACGCTGGCAAAAGGGAAACCTAATAGGTAGAATGGAGGAACACTGCGGTCTCTGAGATCACTCACTGCTGAGTCCACCCTGTCTTCTACTCAACCACCTGTAAGCCATGTACTGCCTGCTTGTGACATAAGACCCACTTGCGGGACTATCTGAGTGCTCTCCTTGATGACTGTCCGTCATTAACTAAAGGAACCGCAGCTGCCCGACGCACATCGCTTAGCAGCTCCAGCCCGGATCTACCCTCCAGCTGGGGTAGCGTGAACATCTTGCTGCTGTCATCACCGGAGGTCCCACTGTGCCGGGGGAAGACTTACCGATACTCATAGGTCTGGCTGGAACCGTAGGATAAAAATTAACGCCCTTAACGTGTCGCCGCAAACGTCTTAATTTTGATCTGCTGCTCCGGTGCCGCCACTACCGGCAGGTGCGGTCTCAACCTGCTGACAAGGAAGGAGAGAATCGCCTGAATCACCGGTATCCGCCGGCTGCAGTGGCTCTACACAGTCCAATTTACCTCTAACTGGGAAAAAAGTGTTTATGATCCGATAAAATATGCATACTCATCATTTTGTAATTTGAATACTAGTCAATGAGACCTGATTTACACATGAGTTAGTTCTTATAGATGTATGATTTTAAAATATGTAATCAATAATTATAATATATAATATTATAAAAAATTTTGCTTTTGTGCTTCATCACTTGTTATGCCATAACCCTCAGGATTGAGTAAATTGATGGCATTTTGGATGTCTACTTTGTAAGCATATATTTTGGAGAAAAAAGGGACTTCAATTATGATTATTTATAGTCTTGTTTCAGGGTGTAAATCTTCTTACAGCCTTGCCCATATTTATGTAGAGCAACAATTTTTTAGCTTCTCAGTGAATTTTTTGCCAGGAGGCGCCATGTTGAACGTCCAGTGACCAGTGTGTGAGTGACCATATGAGCAATAACACCAAATGTAACACACCTGAGACCCATTCACACCTGAGACCTTGTAACACTAATGAGTTACATGACATCAGGTAGAGAAAATGGCTAATTTGTAACACTTTGGCCATTTTCACTTAGGAATGTACTCACTTTTGTTGCCAGCAGTTTAAATATTGACGGCTGTGTGTTGAGTTAGGCTGCCTTCACACTTGCGGGCGCCTCCGCAGTGTCTTGCGGACGGTGTCCGCAAGCCGAGCGCAGACACCACGCGTCCCTATATTTATCATGGGGATGCACGGTGATGCACTCGACTGCAAATTGCCATGCGCACCCATTCACTTCCGTGTGTGATTTGTACGCATGCGGATGCTTGCGTAAAAATCACACATTCACGTCCACACCCTGAATGCAACGTGTCGTGTTCATGGTGCGGACCAGAATGTGTGATTCATCCGCATGCGTACAAATCACTCACGGAAGTCTATCAGTACGCACGGCCATGCGCAGCCGAGCACATCACCATGCGTCCCCATGTTAAACATAGGGACGTGCCGTGTCTGCGCTCAGCAGTGTCCGCAAGTGTGAACTCGGCCTTACAGTGGGGAAAAAAAGTATTTAGTCAGTCACCAATTGTGCAAGTTCTCCCACTTTAAAAGATTAGGTCGACCTGTAATTGACATCGCGAGAGACAAAATGAGAAAACAAATCCTGAAAATCACATTGTCTGATTTGGAAATATTTTTTTTTCAAATTTTGGTGGAAAATAAGTATTTGGTCACCTACAAACAAGTAAGATTTCTGGCTCTCACAGACCTGTAACTTCTTCTTTCAGAGGCTCCTCTGTCCTCCACTCATTACATGTAGTACTGTCACCCAGGGTCCAATTGGCCTGCCCAGGAACCAGTTAAATCCCCGATGTCCTAGTGGCCCCGTGCCCTTTGCCCCACCCCTCACACTACCCTGACAGAGAGGGCCCAAGCGGGTCCCCCAGAGCTAGCATTCAGGGCTGCAAACAGCGCCTCACTGGGTGCCTCCTGTGTATGAGGGGCCCGGTGACTGGCAGCTAGCAGGGGGGCTCCGCAGACACTGACAGCATGGCCCAGAACCTAGAGTCGGTGTCAGCACCCCAGCAAGTGCTGAGACGCTAACACTCCACATGGCTAATTTGCAATGCAAATTAGCCATGTGGTGGCGCAATCGGGAGGAGGAAGACCGCATGCTGCTATTTAGTGAACCCTTCTGCTCACCAGTCCCCGGGTCATGATGCCTTCTGTGGGAATTGGAGATGGAGCTGCTTCACTCCCTTATGCTGCTGTGCAGTCTGCTGCTCTGTCTATAGAATACAGCAGCTGCACAGTGAGTAGGGATCAGTGTGGGGCAGAAATAACTCATAGTACTGTTGTCGTGGGGGCGGAGCTTAGTGGCACTGGGGACGGAGCCTAATGTTTGGGGCCCACTACTACATGTGCAGAATACATCTTGGAGGAATGGACTCAGCATGGGATGGGGTAAGAAACTATGAATTTACTGTCATGTGGACAATGTGTTTGTGCTGTACTTGTGTACACTGCACTTGTTTCATGTGTGTGATGTGCATGCATGGCTCTTGTGTGTGTTGGGCGTGGTGCCTGTGCGATGTGCGTGCGTTGTGCCTGTGCAATTGTCGAGCCCCAGGCTGTGGGGTACTCGAGTATCAGGCTCCAAGGGGTTAACTGTGTCACGGGGAGTGGTGGCCGCACCTGATCCCGTGTCCTGGGGGACTTCTTTGAAAAGGGGTATATTTACAGGGATGCTATATACAAGATGTCGTGACGCCACCTGTAGTTTCTGGTGATGTGTCACCAGCTCCGCCACAGTCCACCGGAGGTAGATGCTAATGCGACAAGTTAGCAAAATCCTCCACAGGTAGGGCTGGACCTCCGGGCAGCGTAGTGTGATGGGGAAGCTTGTAGTGGAGCTGTAGATGGGATAGGGAGTGTTGGAGCAGTCTATGAGGGGCACCGGGATGGTGTCTCTTTTACCTTTTACTGATGGTACGCAGGTAAAGACATCCAGGGCTTTGACAGGTGACCAGGTTGCACAGTGGGTCCCCACAGCAAGTGGGTATAAGGCCTCCTCTGTTCCTCTGTAGTGATTGAAACCGAGTCTGCATGCAGCCAGACTTGCTTCCTCTCTCTTCCTGACTCTGATGTCTGTCTCTCCTTCTGTGCGGTTTTCCGGGTTACCCTCTCTGATCAGTGCGGTGGTACACTGCGGTGTCTGGCTCCCTCTCTTTGACTCACAGGGGACCAGGTGACTGAAGTCTCCACGGTCTGACAGGGTTTTCTGTGGTCCTGGAGTATCCCACAGGTGTGGATCCCCAATGTCTGGTACATCCCAGGGCGACCTTTCACTAGTTCCTCGCTTCCCTGTTGGCTCACTGCTCCTTGCCTTCTGTCCCCACTTAGGCTTGCGGGACATCAGAAGGGCCACTCCGAGTCACTGGCTCGGGACTAACCGCGGCACTGACCACCAGGACGTCTTCGCAGCTCTCCTAGCGTCTGCACACTCTAACTAACTCCTCCCCCAGCAGCGGTATTTATAGGGGATCTCACCTAAAGGTGGTGAGTAGAGCTCCCTCTACTGTGCCGGGGTGGAAGATGTTGCATGTAGTAGGTACCTGCTGTGGAAACCCAACTGTGCATTAGAGAAGTCTGTGGCTACCTGCGTGTGCAGGGCGCCACACAATGTGCATGTGTGGTGTCTGTGTGGCGTGCGTGGTGCCTTTGCGACGTGCATGTGTGGTGCCTGTGTGACGTGCGTGCATGGTGCCTGTGCAACGTGCGTGCGTGGTGCTTGTGGAATGTGCGTGGTGCCTGTGCAATGTGCTTGCATGGTGCTTGTGTGACGTGTTTGGTGCCTGTACGTGTTGCCTGTGCGACATGTGTGTGTGGTGCCTGTTCGATGTGCAAAGTGCATGCATGGTGCCTGGGCAATATGCGTGCATGGTGCCTGTGCAACATGTGTGCGTGGTGCCTGTTCAACGTCCGTGTGTGGTGCCTGTGCGATGTGCATGCATGGTGCATGTGTGGCATGCGTGGTGCCTTTGCGATGTGTGTAGTGCCTGTGCGACGTGTGTGGTGCATGCGTGGTGCCTGTGCAAAGTATGTGGTGGTGCCTGTGCAATGTGCGTGCCTGGTGCCTGTGCAAAATGTGTGCGTGGTGCCTGTGCAACGTGCTTGTGTGGTGCCTGTGTGATGTGCCTGCGTGGTGCCTCTGTGGCATGCTTGGTGCCTTTGCAATGTGCGTGGTGCCTGTGCGACGTGTGTGGTGCCTTTGCGATGTACGTGCTTGGTGCCTGTGTGACATAAGTGCGTGGTGCCTGTGTGGCATGCGTAGTGCCTGTTCACCATGTGTGCATGGTGCCTGTGTGATGTGCGTGCGTGGTGCTTGTGTAACATGTTTGGTGCCTGTGCAATATGCGTGCGTGCTGCCTGTTCGATGTGAGTGGTGCCTGTGCAAAGTGCATGTGTGGTGCCTGTGCAATGTGTGTGCATGGTGCCTGTACAACGTGTGTCTGTGGTGCCTGTGCAACGTGGGTGCGTGGTGCCTGTGCGGCATGCGTGGTGCCTTTGTGACATGCGTGCGTGGTGCCTGTGCAACATGTGTGCATGGTGCCTGTGTGATGTGCATGCATGGTTCCTGTGTGGCGTGTGTGATGCCTTTGCGACATGCATGTGTGGTGCCTGTGCGATATGTGTGTGTGGTGCCTGTGCAAAGTGCGTGGTTCCTGTGTGGTGTGCATGGTGCCTTTGTGACATGCGCGCGTGATGCCTGTGCGATGTGCGTGGGGCCTGTGCAACATGTGTGGTGCCTGTGCCATGTGTGTTACTTGTGTGATGTCCATGGTGCCTGTGCAATGGGTGTGCAATGCATGCTTATGCAGCAGACATGGCGCCTGTGCGACGTGCATGATGCCTGTGCAACGTGATTGATGCCTGTGCAATGTGCGTAGTACCTGTGTGACATTCGTGGTGTCTGTGCAATGTGCATTTTGCCTGTGTAGCATGCGTTCGTGATGTCTGTGCAGCATGCGTGCGTGCATGATGCCTGTGTAACATGCATGTGTGGTGCCTGTTCAGCATGCGTCCGTGATGCCTGTGTCATGTGCGTTGGGATGTGCATGGTGCCTGTGCAGCGTGTGTGCGTGATGCCTATGCGACGTGCGTGATGTCTGTGTGACATGCGTGATGCCTGTGCAACGTGCATGGTGCCTGTGCGGCGTGCGTGCATGGTGTCTGTGTGACGGCCATGGTGCTTGTGCAACGGGCATGGTGCCTGTGTGATGTGCATTTGTGGTGCGTGTGTGATGGGCGTGCGTGGTGTCGGGCCCCTCGGGACGGGGGTACTCGGTGCCGGGGAAGTCACGGGTGGCTTGGCCCGGACCGTGTCCCGGGCTCGGCAATAAAAGGGGATTATTTACAGGGGAAATGTCAGTCGTGACGCCACCCACTATATGCGGCCAGTAAGGGGGCCGCCGCTGCTGCAGAACCTCCGGGGACGATGTAGTGGCAGCACAGATGGTATAGTTCCTGTGGGTAGAACTGTGTTCCCCGGGGCAGTGATGGTATAGTCTATAAGGGGTATAGATGGTGGGACGGGGTTAAAGGACACTCACTCACGTTTGGTAGACACTGATGCAATTCTCCTTCTCTCCTGGTGATGCAGAGCTGACAGGCTTGTAGCAGGAGGGAGCTCTCTGTGCAGAATGTAAGGCAAAGGTCGCAATCAATACACAGACTCACAGATTTGCTGTTTTCCAAAGCTTTACTGCTGATGTTATTGCAGATTATAGTCCACGGAGTCTGTAATGGGGCTGAGCTCTCTTCCCACCCTGTCCGGGGTCGTCAGCTTCCTCGTGCTGCACTGTGTGCGTGTGTCCTGGCTGCTGCTATTAGCTGAGCTGCTGGGACTTCTCACATCTCTCTCTCTGTGTTCTGCTGGTACCACTTGGCTAGGCAACTTGAGTCCTCTGTGCTGTGCTGACCCCTCCGTGTTGCTTTGCACTGGTACTAGGGGCATCTAGAAATCCCACTGTTCCTGTATTCACTGTGCTGTGGGTGCCAGACACAGTAGCGGATCCGGCGTCCGTTCTGTGCGTTCTTCTGGGGCGAGTGAAGGTGTCACTTCAGCTCCCAGACGTGTTCCTCAGTCTGTCGTTCTCCTGTTCCTCTGACCCTCACTATTTCTGCACTAAGTTCTGCATTAACTCGTGCTCTTCACAGCCCTGCTCCGTGCTGAACTGAGCTCTCCCTCATGAGCAAGAGTATAGAAGGAAACAGGTTGTGCTCCCCCTCCTGGCCCAGAGGTGCTAGTGTTTGTCAGTGTGTAGTGGGGAGAGAACCCATGTTGTGTTAATGTGGCATATTAACCCATGGGGTGCCACACGTGGTCCTGTGCAACATGCGTGTTTGGGTGATGTGCATGGTGCTTGGGCGACATTCATGGTGCCTGCACAATGGGTGTGCATGGTGCAATGTGTGTGCTTGTGCAACGGTGCCTGTGCGTGCATGGACAGTATATAGATATATATATCTATATACTGCTATAAAGCTGGTGTAGGCACAGTATATATATATATACTACTATAAGGCTGGTGCAGGCACAGTATATACATACTGCTGTAAGGCTGGTGTAGACACAGTGTATACTGAGCAAAGAAGCTCTTTACTTAGCATCCAGCTAATCCTATGGTTGGATATCATGGGATAGCGTGTTGCTGAGGGAAAGAGACATGTGTTAACGTAATTATCCCATGATATACCCCAAAGTTTCAGCACCCCTGCCCTGTACCCTGAATGTTAACACCCCTGCACTGTACCGCGAGTGTAAGCGCCCCTGCCCTGTACCCCGAGTGTCAGTGCCCCTGCTCTGTTCCCTGAGTGTCAGCTCCCCTGCCCTGCACCCCAGTGTCAGCATCATTATCCTGTACCCCCAGTGTCATTATCCTGTACCCCAGTGTCATTTTCTTGTGCCTCCAGTGTCATTATCCTGTTCTCCCATTGTCAGTGTTATTACCCTGTACCCCTATGTGCCCAGTATCATTATCCTGTCCCCCATTGTCAGTGTCATTATCCTGTACCCCAGTGCCAGTGTCATTATCCTGTACCCCCAGTGTCATTTTCTTGTGCCTTCAGTGTCATTATCCTGTTCTCCCATTGTCAGTGTCATTATCCTGTACCCCAGTGTCATTATCCTGTTCCTCCATTGTCAGTGTCATTATCCTGTACCCCCAGTGTCAGTGTCATTTTCCTGCACCCACTGTGTCAGTGTCATTATCCTGTACCCCCAGTGTCAGTGTCATTATCCTGTACCCCCAATGTCATTACCTTGTACACCGAGTGTCATGTCAATATCCTGTATCCCCAGTGTCATTACCCTGTACCCCGAGTGTCATAATCCTGTACCCCCAGTGTCATTACCCTGTACCCGAATGTCATTATCCTGTACCGCCAGTGTCAGTGTCATTATCCTGTACCCCCAGTGTCAATGTCATTATCCTGTACCCCCAGTGTCAGTGTCATTATCTTGTACCCCGAGTGTCATTACCCTGTACCCCAAGTGTCATTATCCTGTACCCCCAGTGTCATTACCATGTACCCCAAGTGTCATTATCCTGTACCCCCAGTGTCATTACCATGTACCCCAAGTGTCATTATCCTGAACCCCCAGTGTCAGTGTCATTATTGCGTGCCCCCAGTGTCATTATCCTGTACCCCCAGTGTCATTATCCCGTACCCCCAGTGTCATTATCCTGTACCCCCAGTGCCAGTGTCATTATCCTGTACCTCAGTGTCAGTAACATTAATTTGGAAGGGGCCAGGATGGGGGACATATTTACTGTATGGGGGCCAGAATACGGAAGGTACATTATTAGTTTTTAGTGACAGCCTGGGGACCTAATTGCTGGAAGACACGTTCCTTTGCCTGCCCCGACCGGGACCAAAAATCCAACAATCTTCCAGGTCTGTTATAGGTTTTGCAATTCAGGCGGACATATGTGTGGGCAAGCAGAGATCACTTTGGATAACTTTTATAAATTGTCCGAGTCGTCAGCATGAGGTCCAACAGGGCAAGCAAGGTGAGAGGGACAGGGTCTGGGAAGGAGCCCAGAGGGGACCGGAGAGGCCTGCGGGTGGGAGGCCCAAACCTCCCATTTCTCCCGAGCATTCCGTCTGGCAGGTTTAGTCAAGGCTAAGAAATACTCTTGGTGAAAGATCCAGTTAATCTTTTGAATTAGCTCAGACAGGGTGGGAGGGGAGGGAGCCTTCCACTTCGCAGCCAGGCACAGCCGAGCAGCTATGAGTAAGTATGCGACTGTGCCGCGCAGCGGCAAAGGGAAATCCTGCATGCCGATATTTAGCACTGCCAGTTGTGGCGTCATATCTTGTCGTAGTCCTGTAACAGAATGAATCAGACTTTGAACTAATGTCCAAAAGGGGCGTATGTGCGAGCAAGACCACCACATGTGCGCCAGATCGCCTCGCCCCCCACACAGCCTCCAACATAACGAGGACTGTCCTGTGGCGAAGCGGGTAACTCGAACCGGAGATAAATACCACCGGAGATGGATTTTTTTGATGTTCTCCAGGTGGTTCACACATCTGGTGGCCCTCCTCACCTCCGTAGTCGCTGAGTGCCAATCCTCTACTTCAGCGGAAAAGCCTAGGTCAGCCTCCCACCTCCTCATATATGGAAGCTTTGTCTCCCCTTCTCCCAGCACCAGGTCTCTATATATTCCGGACAGAGTTCGGGGTTTTGGAGGGTCTGCTGTAATCAAATTTAGTAGTGTTGACGGGCGGGGCAGAGGAGACATTTTTGGCGGTGATATTTCTTGCTGGAATTATCACCGCCAAATTGCCTCCTTATTGCGGCGTGTAATTCGGGAATTTGGCGGCGATATGTTGCCTCGTTCCAGTCGCATGGTTTTAGAGCAGTGCTGTAAAATCGAAACCAGGCGACATTTGTCTTATCGCCGCCAAATTCCCGAATTACACGCCGCAATAAGGAGGCAATTTGACGGTGATAATTCCAGCGAGAAATATCGCCGCCAATAATGTCTCCTCTGGTTGTGGCGTGTAAAGGTACCCTAAAGCAGTGCTCAGGAATCAGGCGACAGACGAGAGGCGATTTATCGCCGCGAAATTCCCCAATTACACGCCGCAAATGTGAGGCAATTACACGGCGATTGTTCTAGGGCGACATATCGCCTTCAGGATTCCCAGCCGCGGTTGTGGCGTTTAAAGGTACCTTAAGGCTGCGTGCACACAATCTGGAATAGCAGTGTTTTAGACACAGCATGTTAACACTGCGTCCAAAACTCTGCGTTCTGCAGTACAAGCAAAGTGAATGAGATATTTAGAAATCCCATGCTCACTGTGCTTCTCCCCTCCGCAGCGTTATCTTACCCTTGGTGCAGGTTGCTGGACTTCCACATCTCCACAGCATGTCAATTTATTGCTGCAGAGATGAGAAAGATCTCCAGCGGGTTAATGCAGGGAGAGGCCGCCTGCACCGATCACAGATCGTGGGCACAGGGCGGTGGTGATCACTCTGCATTCACCCGTGGGTTCCCGCAGGTCTGGAGACACTGTGTCCAATATGTAGAGCCTTCGGATCATATGCTCATACTCTCAGGCTACATTCAGACTATACGGTTTCTCTCTTCTATTCTACTGTGTTTTTAGCTGCAAAACAGAAGTTGTGAAAAAATCGCACCCAAAAAAAAGGATCCTTTTTGAGTGCTGCGTTTTTTTCCAATTTTGAAGGTCTCATATGGGAAAACCGCAGGAGAAATACGCAGCACAAATTGACATGTCATTTTCAAAATCGGAGCTCTCCTAAAGTGAAAATACAGATCACTTTAGAAGAGACCAGTCTGAATAGCAAAAATGAAAACCCTAAAGCCCCCGTCACACCAGGTGATGGGGCTGGGGATGTCGGCTGCAACTGGCGGGTTCGCGCGCATTTTTGGCACCCGGCCAGCGTCGCCGTCCCCTGTTTACACGGGGCGACATCTCCAGCCCCGTGCCAGCGAGCTGTCAGGCGGCATCACCGCCGGGATGTCTGGAAACCCCAGCGGCGATGCAGGACAATGGGAACCTATGGCTCCCATCGCCTGACAGGTCACCAGCGCCCGGTTACATGGGGCAATGTGTGCACATCGCCCCATGATGGTCGTCTGGTTTCAGAGCACCGCTCTGAAACCAGGCGACTAGCCGACACCGCCAACATCACCCCTTTACATGAGGCGATGTAGAGTCGAAGTCGCCGCCGATAGGCCACGCCCTACGTCGCCTCTAGTATCGGCGGCGATGTGGCCCCGTGTGACGGGGGCTTGAGGGTACAGTTACACGCGACATTATTGCATGCAATTTCACTGGCAATTTGCTGGTTGCAGTGAAATCATGGACACATTGTTCTATTTTGTTGCTGTGTACAAATGGAACAATGTGTTCATGATTTCACTGCAACCAGCAAATTGACAGTGAAATTGCCTACCAATATTGCCACGTATGACGGTACCTTTAGGTTGGCTTCACACAACAGTTTTTTTCCCTGATCAGGTTCGATCAGGTTTGTGTGCCAAAACCAAGAGTGTCTCCAAAACTCAGAACAGGTATGAATCTTTCAATAATTGTTTTCTCTGCAAGTTCCTCTCCTGGTTCCTCTCTTGGTTTTGGCGCACAAACTGGATGGACACTGATCAGTGAAAAAACTGTAGTGTGAAGTCAGCCTATAATTGGTTAAGATGTAATTTGAGTGATCTGTTTTCTGCAGTGCACTGCAAAAGCGAATACAAAAAAACGCACAGTGTAAATGTAGCCTTAGACTGGAGCTCATGTACGACAACGGCTAGGGTCACATTTCCATTTTGACCCTAGCCTGCCGGATTCCAGTTTTAACTTAGAACTTTTTCCAGCACCGCATAGCGTTACCGCTATGCGGTGCTGGAAAACGCTGCCCTTAGTTACCCTATGTTTACCTTAACTACCTGTCACACAGGCAGCTGCTCGGAGTGCGCTTTACAGCACTGCACAGGAAACGTTGCAGACAGCGTTTCCTGTGCGGCGCTGTAAAGCGCACTCCGAGCAGCTGCCTGTGTGACAGGTAGTTAAGGTAAACATAGGCTATGTTTACCTTAACTACCTGTCAGACAGGCAGCTGCTCGGAGTGCGCTTTACAGCGCCGCACAGGAAACGTTGCAGACAGCGTTTCCTGTGCGGCGCTGTAAAGCGCACTCCGAGCAGCTGCCTGTGTGACAGGTAGTTAAGGTAAACATAGGGTAACTAGGGACTGCGTTTTCCAGCACCGCATAGCGGTAACGCTATGCGGTGCTGGAAAAAGTTCTAAGTTAAAACCGGAATCCGGCAGGCTAGGGTCAAAACGGAAATGTGACCCTAGCCTTCCACTGATCCATTCATTCCCTCAGTGACTGAGTGCCAGGCTTTTCAGGCTGCCCCAAAGAGAATGAATGGACTTGCGGTCACACGTCCGACCTGCTGCTGCATTTTATAATGGGGATAAAAGTACCACTTTCTTCTGATGCTGCGGCAACCACTGGCTGGATGCCACCAATAAATAAGTGATCACCTAGCGAACCTGTGGATCGCTGATAACTTCACCAAAGAATCCCTTTAAGGCAAACTACAGAAATTGTACATCGCTGTTATGGTGAGCGCACAGTGATGTGCAGGAACCGCCTGTGTTTTACAGTCCACGCTCTACTATAATGGGTACAACGGATAACAGGTGTTTGCATATAGCTGAAGAGTGAATGGGCACCTGAAGCTAATTACCCTGGTGGGCCCCAGACACCCCAGTCTGACCCTGCTGTCACCTGTTTGAACTTGTTATCAGTATAAAAGACACCTGTCCGCAACCTCAAACAGTCACACTCCAAACTCCAGAATGGTGAAAACCAAAGAACTGTCGAAGGACACCAGAAACAAAATTGTAGCCCTGCACCAGGCTGGGAAGACTGAATCTGCAATAGGCAAGCAGCTTGGTGTAAATAAATCAACTGTGGGAGCAATAATTAGAAAATGGAAGACATACAAGACCACTGATAATCTCCCTCGATCTGGGGCTCCACAGAGCATCTCATCCCCGTGGGATCAAAATGATCTCAAGAACGTTGAGCAAAAATCCCAGAACCACAAGGGGAGACCTAGTGAATGACCTGCAGAGAGCTGGGACCAACGTTACACAGGCTACCTTCAGTAACACACTAGGTCGCCAGAGACTCAGATCCTGCAGTGCCAGATGTGTCCCCCTGCTCAAGCCAATACAGGTCCTGACCCGTTTGAAGCTTGCTAGAGAGCATTTGGATGATCCAGAAGAGTATTGGGAGAATGTCATATGGTCGGATGAAACCAAAGTAGAACTCTTTGGTAGAAACACAACTCGTCGTGTTTGGAGGAAAAAGAATGCTGAGTTGCATTCAAAGAATGCCATACCTACTGTGAATCATGAGGGTGGCAATATCATGCTTTAGGGCTGTTTCTCTGCCAAGGGACCAGGACAACTAATCTGTGTACATGAAAGAATGAATGGGGCCATGTATCGTGAGATTTTGAGTGTAAACCTTCTTCTATAAGCAAGGGCATTGAAGATGAAATGTGCCTGGGTCTTTCAGCTTGACAATGATCCCAAGTACACCGCAAGGGCAACGATGGAGCGGCTCCCTAACAAGTATTTCAAAGTCCTGGAGTGGCCTATATAGTCTCCAGATCTACTACCTATAGAAAACCTTTGGAGTACATCACACACAGCGATATCGCAGCAATACACCTTACTGTATTGACATATGTTACAAGAAAGGACAGAAAGAAGGACGGATGGAAGGATGGATGGACGGAAGGAAGGACAGAAAGAAGGAGGAAAAGAAGGATGGACGGAAAGAAGGAAGGACGGATGGAAGGACAGAAAGAAGAGGGACGGAAAGAAGGAAGGATGGAAGGACGGATGGAAAAAAGGAAGGACGGTCAGATGGACGGAAAGACGGATGGACAGAAAGAATGAAGGATGGAAAGAAGGACGGACGGACGGAAAGAAGGACGGACGGACGGAAAGAAGTAAATCCAAGCAAAAAAATGGAGGCAGCACTTCCTTCAGTTCTGTTATATGGCTTTATTCCCAGGACAGCAACGTTTCAACTCAGTGGTCTTTCTCAAGCAGTCAAGCAGCGAAAGAAGGACGGACGGATGGAAAGAAGGATGGACGGATGGAAAGAAGGAAGGATGGACGGGAAGAAGGAATGATGGATGGAAGGAAAGAAGGAAGACGGAAAAAGAAAGTACGGAAAGAAGAAAGTACGGAAAGAAGATAGGACAGACAGACAGAAAGAAGAAAGGATGGAAGGATGGACAGAAAGAAGGAAAAACAGAAAGTAGGACGGATGGACAGACGGAAAGAAGGAAGGACAGAAAGAAGGAGGAAAGAAGAATGGACGGAAAGAAGGAAGGATGGAAGGACGGACGGACGGAAGGACAGAAAGAAGGACGGACAGAAAGAAGGATGGATGGAAGGATGGATGGAAAGAAGGAAGGACAGTCAGATGGACGAAAAGAAGGAAGGCCGGAAGGATGAACGGAAGGAAGGAAAGAAGAAAAGACGGGCGGACTGATGGGGCGACGGAAGCAAGGACTCCTCAACAATATCAAAATCCTTAGTATCATATATATCTCCATACATACACCCCCCAACACTTCACACTGCTGCAGTTACTGATTGGATAGGCTGCTTCAACAGTATTTGTGTCATTAGAGACACAGTGCTGACCATCCTTCACACTGTACACTGTACCAGATCTCCTGCTGTGTGAAGACATCAGTGACACAGAGATGTTATTCACACAGCAGAGGCTTTGTACAGTGTGTCACAGATTACATCAGTGTCTGCGGACCCCTGTGCAGATTAGAAGCTGCAGACCCCCATCACTGGGCTCACACTGTACATTCTCCTTCCCTGCTCCTGATCACAGCCCGGGACAGTGAGGAAGAATCATGATAAGAGGGAGTTATTCACTGTAATCATGGAGCGGCTTCCCCTGAATACAGCACATTGTCCTTCTCTGCAGACTTTCCATACATCACTGCCGTCTGGCCGGGGAGGAGCAGCTACATGGGCAGTCTGATCACAGCAATGGCTGCTAGAGGAGGATTTCTTACTGTGGAGAGGGCTCATTCATGTAGATGGGGAAGGCGGGGATGTTGCTATGGGGGAGGGGTTGGGGTAGAGTAGGTGGAAACGACCAGTGTTCATTATCATGCCAGAACACCCCCCCTGGTCGTTCTGTTCAGACGCAAAACAAGTGTTATCTAGGATACCCTGCAGAAAGCTGACACAAAGTACATTACAGATTGTCAGCATTCGGCAGCTGGATATGCACTGAGATTATGTGACGAGCCCGGACAACCCTTTAAGTCTCCTCACTGCCGGCTGGCAGAAAGGTCTCCACAGGAGAGTGGCTGTTCCCCAGACCTTGTCTTGGCCTCTCACACAGCCAGATGAGAATTCCCACACACTGCACTGATGAGGGGCAATCATCCCGAAACGGAGCATCTGCATTTTGGTTTTCTGGTCCAGAACAAATCCTGAATCACATTAGAAGGCTTGTTAAGAGTTAGTTATGACTTTTAGATTGCTACCTTTATTAGGTGGAGTTATAGTTTATTACTTCCTCCCTGAAGTGACAATTTGCATATGCAAGTTCCCAGAGGAGCAATGCGGCTTTAAGTCTCCTCACTTCCGCTGGCAGAAGGCTCTTCAGGGAGAGTGGCTGTTCTCCCAGACCACATTGGAGTAGTGCATTCCAGGAAATTGGTGCTGCAAGACAGATGTCCTGAAAACTGGAGTGGGAGGTTCAGATTATAGAAGATGTAATTCATAGGTAACACTGAGACTGGTCTATACATTCCATAAGATAGACTGGGACTACTGTATACATCATATAGGATACACTGACACAGTACATACATCAGATAAGATACACTGTCACATAAGATACATCGACAATGCTGTGTATAAATTAGATAGTAGATACATAGACGACTTTATATACAGTATAGCACATATGAGACACTGTCATTGCTGCATATTCATCACATTCACATAGAAGACACTGTGACTACTGAAAAAATCTCATAGTTTGAAGTTTAGGCAAAGAGCATGCTATCCTTACAAAACATCCTGACTTGTGAAATGTAATCCAGTGTTGCACGTGCCACGGCTTTTATTAGTGAATGTTACATGTATGCGTCATACCAATAAGTTTCAAAAGCTATGAAAACAGGGATGGGAACTAGAGGGAATCTGCCCAAGGACCCAACCAAATTACATCAGAGGAAGTTCCCCACCCATGCCAAAATTGGTTAAACAGCAGGAATCAGAGCTAATTTCAAATCCTGCGGAAGTAGACAGTGTTGGCGGTATAACAGTATGAAGCAAACTCTACCGTTATATCAATGATATTTTAATCATCTGGATGGAGTCTGAGCATCAGCTGAAGATGTTCCATTAACACTTTAATCAGTTTCATCCCACCATCAACTTAACACTCAACTACTCCTGCACCAACATCAACTTTCTGGACATCATCATCCAGCTACGGAACAATGAAGTAGAAACATCCCTGTACTGGAAGCTAATTGACCATCCAATATATCTTTAATGGGACAGTTTTCATCCAAAACACATTAAAAACTCTATTGTATACAGCCAGGCCATCAAATACAATCGGATATGTTCCAACCCTACAGATACTGTAAAATATAAAGGGAGGGGGACAAGAGGCGCAATAGTGCCCTATCACTAGTGACACTAGTGTATTGTGGTGGTGCTGTGGAGCCGCTCACCTGGTCCAGTTGTGGTCCCCACAACTGGTTTGAAGGCGTTTCGGAATCAATGTTCCAAGCTGCTGCAGGACCTCCACCTACCACTGGATAGTGGTATGTTCCAAGAAAAATGATGGGAGTGATGGTGTACCACGGTCCGCGCTGCTCAGGGTTCAGAATAACTCACCAGAGAGCCAATCAAATTTCCATCCTCTTTATTCCTCCTACGCGTTTCAGCGCCACACCCGGCGCCTTCCTCAGGGATATTACCATCATCATCACCAAGGGGCTTTTTATAGCCCTCAGTCCTCATAAAAGGGGTGTCATTTGTTTACTGGTGATGTCATCCTCATCATCAGAAGTGGGTGCAACCACCCATTTTGGCGCTATTTTTACATAAAACATCACATACAGCTCAAAATTGTTAACAAAATGCTCAGTGCCTCCATCAATTAATAGTCATTGTTCTCCAGATTAAATTTTTCGAAAATGAGGCAAATAAGAGCCAAAAACATAAAAAGATCATTCATTCATTGATGTTCCAAAAAAAAAAAAATATAACACATTTACTACTCTCATTGGACTAGAACCTGGGGTCCTGAAGGATACAAGTGGAGCTCCATTGTTTTAATATTGAGCACCACCAGAGATTCTCATATTAGAGCTGTTAAAAATGAGGGATTATGTAGTTAAAACAGCAGTAAAAATGTATATAAAATTGTAGAAAGGAGGATAAAAAGGCTATAAAAATTAAATATATATACTAAAGAACCTTTATTATAAATATCAAAAATAAAATATCTTTAAAAATATAAATTAATATTATTTCAGTTAGAATTGAAAATAAAACATCCATATATATGTTCCTGAGTAGTGGCACAACAGGAAAAACGGAGAAAATGTTCCATATCAACACCCCAGGTTCCATTCCCCAACGGGGCATGTCACCCTACAGATAGAGACAATCACCTTGAGAGCCTCAGAAAGACCTTTTTGAACCAGGGCTACCATCCAAGAGCAATTGAAAACCAGATTGCAAGAGCCACCAGAATATCAAGGAATCATCTCCTACATTACAAAACTAGAGAAGAAAACAACCGGATCCCTCTTGTAGTCACCAACAATCCAAGTCTGGAGGTGTTAACCTTCCTAGCGTTATTCCCGAGCCTGACTCGGGGTTAACATTCACTACCAGAAGCGTTAACCCCGAGTCAGGCTCGGGCTTACCCGCGTTCGCGGCAGATGCGGTGACAAAACCGCATCTGCCGCACTTGTGCCGCACTTGTGCCGCACTTGCGGCGCTGTTGCGGCGCGGTTGCGGTAATCTGCATAGGAACCAACCACCTCTGATGACCCTCATACATTGTTAATATGTTCCCCTGCACCCTAGTAAACCATTAGCAGCACTGTTGTTGTGTGCTAAGTGGCTGCAGTACAAGTGCGATAATGATTTGAGAAACTTACATGCCAGCGTACATGAGGCCGTCTCCCTGTGTGTGATGGGACGTGTGGGCGGTGCTCATCATGTCTGCTCGCCCCCTCCCTTATGCACGCCCCTCTCAGCCTGCTATAGTGCTGTGAGGCTGATCTCGTCATAAAGGGGCGGGGCTAAATCGCGGCATAACGGTAGCCCCGCCCCTTTATGACGCAATCAGCCTCACAGCACTATAGCAGGCTGAGAGGGGCGTGCATAAGGGAGGGGGCGAGCAGACATGACGAGGACAGCACAACAAGTCCCAGCAACACACAGGGAGACGGCCTCATGTACGCTGGCATGTAAGTTACTCAAATCATTATCGCACTTGTACTGCAGCCACTTAGCACACAACAACAGTGCTGCTAATGGTTTACTAGGCTGCAGGGGCACATATTAACAGTGTATGAGGGGCATCAGAGGTGGTTGGTTCCTATGCAGATTACCGCAACCGCGCCGCAACAGCGCCGCAAGTGCGGTACAAGTGCGGCAGCTATGCGGCAAGTGCGGCAGATGCGGTTTTTTAACCGCATCTACCGCGAACGCGGGTAGCCCGCTTTTAGCAACAATTTCCAGAACTAAACAGAACGCCAGGGAGGCTACGAGGAGCTGTACAGAAACTGCAATCACTCCTACAAAAAGATGCCCGACCAAAATCAATGTTTCCAAACTCCCCCTTCTGTGTTTTAGACAACCTCCGAATCCAAAAAGCATCATTGTCAGAAGCTCCCTGTCCTCTCCAACAGCAACAGGAACCTTTCCCTGCAACCAGAACAGGTGCAAAACCTGTCCATCTATAATGACAACCGACAAGATAAGGATTCCTGGGACAGATCAGGACTACAAGATCCCAGGTAACTTCAGCTGCACCACAAGCAATGTGGTGTACTGAATTATATGTATAAAATGTGTGAGTGGGAACCTGTATGTAGGAGAGACGGGGCAGAAACTGAGAACAAGAATGAATTCTCATCGCCTCACAATAAAAGAAAAAAGAATGGACCTACCTGAGGCAAATCATTTTTGTAGCCCTGATCACACCATAATGGATATGAAAATACTAGTTTTGTAAGGTCATTTCAAATCAAGAGAGACAGGAGAGTCTGGGAATATTAACTTATTCCCTTTGACACATTCAGAGTGGGAATGAATGTGTCGTGTGGATTTATGTCTTTTTACATTGATTGAGGAATCTCCAAATCTTGAAGAAACAACTAATCAAATGACATAAAACTATCTGTTTCTTATCTCTAGACACTGATGTTTACTGCCCCAGATGCTCTCTCCCCCCTCCCAACTCTGACAAAGTCCTGTGTTATGCTTCACTTCACTTATTTACTGCATTATCCAACCCTGTATATGTGTATATATGTGTGTATTCAGACGTTGTGTCATTAATAAGGTTGATGAAGAGGCCATAGAGTCTCAAAAGCTTGCTTTGCTTACCATCTTTTCAGTTAGCCATTATAAGGTGTCAATCACTGAGGACTCTCAGATTCTAATATATTTTTCTATCTACTGCCTAACACGTTACAAACATTTTTTACCTTAAAACAATAGAAAATTAGACTGAAAATATTTTGTCCCGGGATCCATACGTTACAATTCAGGCCTTTATATTGCTCAGCACATACTACTGATGCATGCTACTACTACTAATACCACCACTACTACTACTTCTCAACTTCTACTACTACTTCTACTATTACTACTGCTACGTCTCTACTTTTACTACTACTATTATTACTACTACGGCTACAACTGCTACTACTACGTATCTTCTTCTACTACTTTTACTACTTCTGCAACTACTACTACTGTTGCTACTACTACTACTGCTACTTTTCTACTTCAACTGCTTCTACTATCACTACTACTGCTACTTCTCTACTTCAACTACTTCTACTACCACTTCTACTACTACTACTTCTCTACTTCTTCTACTATTACAAGTACTTCCTTTCTACTTCTACTACTACTTCTACCACTACTACTTCCACTACTATTTCTCCTAGTCCTACTGCTATGACACTACCACTCTTACTATTACTTCCACTACTACTATTACTACTACTCCTACTACTACTATTACTACTACTCCTACTACTACTACTACAACTATGACTACTACCATTCCTATAACTACTACTACCACTAAGAAGGAATGTTACTGAACTGTTCACCTGTATTAGGTCAGTGTCATGCTGGCATATTGCATCCGACGTAATAGCATGAGAAGTAGGACCCAGAGCTCAGGCTCAGCTGTGAGCATGACCAAGTGTCATGCAACTGTAATACAATCCTGCAATCAGTTCACAAGTGCGTAGGAGGGAGAGATTAATCCCTCCATCTTCTCCATTGCCGGCCTGTGCATATATCATGCTGCACTCAGCTGTGTGCCGAATGCAGTAAGATGTTTCGCTCACACCCATAGACTTGTATGGGTGCAAGTGATCTGAGACTCGCAATCCCAGCATGCTGCAATTTTTTTCTCAGGCCAATGGGGCCTGAGCTGTCTGATATCCTAACATTAGTCTGAGTGTAATGTGAGATTTTCTCGCACTGCACCACTGTGAGTCACACACTAGTGTGACTCCGGCCGTAAATACAGGAACATGATTTTGGAAAAAACAAACTGCAAAGACAAATGAGGATTCCATGTTGAAATGGAGACAGTTTAGTCAAAGAAACTTGGGATAAGCAAGAACTTTAGACAAAAACAGAAAGAAATCTATACCAGGTTAGAAATACAGTAATTATTTGAAACTTACTCCAAATTGTAACAGCTACTTAATTGTGCTGTTTAATCTGATGTGTCTTGTTAATCCGATAAAGAAACTGCTAGTATCTGCCTTTGCTGCTTCTAATGAGATAATTTACTTTTATTATATTCGTTTCATTTAAATAAACAGGAATCTAATATACAATCTCTCACGATCTAATGTGACTCATCCTGAGAAGTTGTGCCTGTGTATCTCATACCAAATATCATTTCCTCGGCTGCCAGTCTTAATAAACAAGGTTAGGGAATAAAAGTAGATTTCTATGCAATTATATCAAATGAGACAATCACTACAGCTGCTAACAGCATAGTTTGTGGTCTATTTATTGGCTGAGCCTAGCAAAGTCCCTGATGTACTTATAGCCAGCGGTATATTGTGACTGATCTGGGAAGGTTACAGATATACAGTATATGGAATACTTTTTGATTTTGCAGTTTTGTAGTCAGCAAATAATATGAAAGTTATTGGAAGTTTCTTTGCAATCCCAGCAATATTATTGTGGCGTCCCTGCAGGTATGCGCCACAGAATGGTATTACACTTGAATATAAAATGTGTTTTTACTTGTAAGTTGCCAGGTTACGATTTAATGCTTATGGAGTCTATTTTTAGCACTCACCTAGGACCACACCACTTAGTGTAGGGGAAACTGACTTTATGGTAGGTTCCACAGGTGGTGGGCGGAGCTTAGGTTAGAGTAGAGTGACAGTTAAGATTTTACCTCAGACGGCGTGGGGAAGGCAGACAGTGTGGTCACGCCTGGCTGCCTGTGCTGAGTGGAGGGTACCCCATCTATATGTGGGGGCCCAGGACAGATGGCAACTGACCAAGAGTGGTAGGAACCAGCTGGTCATGTTGAGGGTTCACAGGTGACACGGACAACCGAGGCAGCCAGGAGTTCAGCCCTGACTGCGAAGCCGACGAGCTGCAGGCCCAACCAGACCGGGTTGCTGACAGCACCACAAAGTACCTCACCCCTCATGCCCAAAAGACGGTTCCACACTAGTGAGGAAAGACTGAAAACCCGGTGTCAGGTGGGAAACTTGTGCGTTCCTGCTGTTCCCATTTGGACCGGTATAAGTCGAGTTAAGCCTACTAGAAACAGACTGCAGGACTGGCGGGTGAGCTCTGCGAAGGTGGGAAAGAAGGAAAGATCTAGAAAGAGTATAGAAACCCTGAAAGACAAAGAAGGAACATCTATAGACTCCTTAAGAGGAAAATCCTGAGTTGGTGACAACCCTCTAAACCAAACTGTACCGTGTATTGTTATACCATCATCCGGTACCGAGTAAAGCAAAGTTAAACAAGAATTGGTTTCTGTTATTCTTCCTGCCGCAGCTCAAAGGACTCATCATCATCAACATCAACAGCAGAAGGGTAAGAACTGTACCACCATTACCATCACTGCCCTCCCTCACCGTCTCATATACCATCATAGCTGCCCTGAGGTAAAGCTCCACCTGTGGGGAGCTGTACCACACACTGCTGCCCCCTCCATCACCTCAGCGGCCGGCTGGCAGCGCCGGTACCACCTTACCGGACTCTACAGGTGGCGTCACGTTCCCCTGTAAATAACCCCTTTCACCCCCACCGTTTACCAACAACACCTGGTACAATTGTTCGCCAGGGCACGGCACCGGGGATACCGACCACCCGTGACATCCCACACAGAAGCCCCGGTGACCGAGTACCCCACGCATCCCAGCTCTGGTCGAAACAAATTGGCGTCACGAACAGGATGAGCCAGCCTGGTATCTACCGGGTGAAGTGTGCCTTAAGAACTTTATTACTGTTTAACTGTGTGGATTATAAAAACTGTGCCGAGCCGCCATTACATCGCCTCAGAAATTCAAACTGCGTCACAGCAGGAGAAAGAGCGGGAAGATAAGCCCCGCCCCCTCCGCTCTGCCGAGGAGTGACGAAGGCAGTGGCGGGCTCCGGAAAAGCCCGAAGGACTTGCCCATTAGAACTTGTGGCGGGCTTAAAAGTGCAGAAACAACAATGTGCCGGCCTAGGGGTGTGCCTCGGCCCCTCAGCATACTTGGGCCATTTAAGAGGCGTCAGAAAGTCTCCCCGCCCCCATTGCTCTCAATCAACCAAGGGGGCGGGTCGAGCGCCAGCCCACACCGGTTATGGACTATAAGAACTAAGCAGGATGCGGCCGGGAGCGGACTCAATATACCTGGTCAGGCTCCGGACCTGTTACCTGTAACCGGCTGTGAGGCAATGGCAGTCCCAGCTGCTGATTCCCTGGGACCGGTTTATGCACCCCTTGTGGAGCCCGGAAAGGAGGATATCACCGAGGCGGAGGACTTCATCCAGTTCCTGAAGGAGCCCGAGCTGACGGAGGAGGAGCCGGTGGTACGGAGGAGGCCGGGCCCCGCGAGCTATGGAGGGTCGCGGTACCAGCATCAGCAGCAACGGTTGGAGAGAGGAGAGTCCATCTATCTGCAGTTCCCCAGGGCCACCTGGACCGGGACCTGTATTGTGGGGATAAATAAACGCCACGCAGGTCTCAGTGGGAGGTTTGCAAACCGGGTCAGTAAGTTGAGTAATAAAGAGTTAACCCGGTATTGCACTGTTCAAAGTGTGAGCAGAATTGTTTAAAATGCATATTTTTCTGGAATTGCACTGTTTCTTTTTCCTTTTCAGCACTTGATGGACAGTAACCAAAGAACTTGTTACCTGGTCCCAGTTGGGCCAGTATGGACTAGATTATAGTCAAAGTTTGATGCAACGTTATAAGCAATGCGCCTCCCTAATAGGGAAGAAAAGAAGCAATCTTATTGTTGATATCTGTTTTAAATGTTCAATGTTATATGTAAAATGCATTTTATTCCAGGTTTGGTTTGACACCCGCGGACGGGTGTGTTTCACCAAGGGGGTGTGTGGCGCCCCTGCAGGTATGCGCCACAGAATGGTATTACACTTGAATATAAAATGTGTTTTTACTTGTAAGTTGCCAGGTTACGATTTAATGCTTATGGAGTCTATTTTTAGCACTCACCTAGGACCACACCACTTAGTGTAGGGGAAACTGACTTTATGGTAGGTTCCACAGGTGGTGGGCGGAGCTTAGGTTAGAGTAGAGTGACAGTTAAGATTTTACCTCAGACGGCGTGGGGAAGGCAGACAGTGTGGTCACGCCTGGCTGCCTGTGCTGAGTGGAGGGTACCCCATCTATATGTGGGGGCCCAGGACAGATGGCAACTGACCAAGAGTGGTAGGAACCAGCTGGTCATGTTGAGGGTTCACAGGTGACACGGACAACCGAGGCAGCCAGGAGTTCAGCCCTGACTGCGAAGCCGACGAGCTGCAGGCCCAACCAGACCGGGTTGCTGACAGCACCACAAAGTACCTCACCCCTCATGCCCAAAAGACGGTTCCACACTAGTGAGGAAAGACTGAAAACCCGGTGTCAGGTGGGAAACTTGTGCGTTCCTGCTGTTCCCATTTGGACCGGTATAAGTCGAGTTAAGCCTACTAGAAACAGACTGCAGGACTGGCGGGTGAGCTCTGCGAAGGTGGGAAAGAAGGAAAGATCTAGAAAGAGTATAGAAACCCTGAAAGACAAAGAAGGAACATCTATAGACTCCTTAAGAGGAAAATCCTGAGTTGGTGACAACCCTCTAAACCAAACTGTACCGTGTATTGTTATACCATCATCCGGTACCGAGTAAAGCAAAGTTAAACAAGAATTGGTTTCTGTTATTCTTCCTGCCGCAGCTCAAAGGACTCATCATCATCAACATCAACAGCAGAAGGGTAAGAACTGTACCACCATTACCATCACTGCCCTCCCTCACCGTCTCATATACCATCATAGCTGCCCTGAGGTAAAGCTCCACCTGTGGGGAGCTGTACCACACACTGCTGCCCCCTCCATCACCTCAGCGGCCGGCTGGCAGCGCCGGTACCACCTTACCGGACTCTACAGGTGGCGTCACGTTCCCCTGTAAATAACCCCTTTCACCCCCACCGTTTACCAACAACACCTGGTACAATTGTTCGCCAGGGCACGGCACCGGGGATACCGACCACCCGTGACATCCCACACAGAAGCCCCGGTGACCGAGTACCCCACGCATCCCAGCTCTGGTCGAAACAAATAATGTATCAGAATAGACGTTAAAGGTGTTGTTAACTACTTAGATGAATATCTATAGGATATGTCATCAGCAATTAGTCAGAATAGTTCTGACATCCAGCACTCCCATTGATTAGATATTTGCATTAGTGGTGGCATGTGGATGTAAAGAGTGTAACCAGAAAAGCACACCTCTGTGCCCTATGTACTGGCCATTTTCAGCTAAATTCCTATTGAAGTATATTGTATCTAAGCCACAGGATCCGTGAGCCGGATTCACCTGAGGAAGGCGGAGTTCACTACCATAACGCATAGTGTTGAAATGACCCTGTAATGAATCACCATTAAAGAAGAGTTCATCTTGGAATCTTTGCCCCCTGCCTTTGAGTTTGAACACCTGACATAACCTCGTCTGTAAATTTCTAATTCAGCCTTTCCCCATGAGGAAAGTCAGTGATGCATGAAATCGCTGGCCATAGACTAGCAGGACCTGGGGTTTGAGGACCTTTGGTGATGTCATCACCCCGAGGCTTGAGGACCTTTGGTGATGTCACCAGCCATGTGATCACTCACATGACCCATGGCTTTCCGGACCTGCAAGCAAGCACATCGTGTGGTAAACGTTGTCACAGAAGGCTCTAAACCTCGGTTATGCAGGACACCTAACCATCCCAGGTAAGTTCAGCTATGACTAAAGTATCTTCCACTTGATACTCAAGGAGCACCTGTGGCGCCCCACATGGTCAGGCGTTACCGTGGGGTATTGTCCCCGTAAAAGAGGTGTAATCTTCCCCAGCTGCAAGTGGATCCTTGGTTGGTGGGTGGGACCGATTCCTGCACCCCACATTAGAATAGGAGTGGGAGGTTAACCGGGAGGGAGATATATTCACCTCTAGGGGGAACAAAAAGAGTACAACAGTAGTCGGAGTTGGAGAGGAGTCGAGGAGGAGTGTGGAGTGAGGCGGAAGGGTTACCCGGACAGCTCTACACTGATCTGGAGGGAAGATGAGAGAGGATCCTGAGGGGATCCTGAGAGAGGGTGCCTGACGCGGGAGTCTGGGCCCTAGAGAGAAAAGGGGAACCCAAGCGTGGAGCAACCATACTCCAGGGAATTACCCAGTCCACCACGGGATAGCCGATCCCGAGGAAATGGCCAGAGTTCACCTCTGAAAGACCACAACCGTTTGCTGCGGTCTGTTCACCAGCTGCGGCACCCTGCCAGACGGAGCAGTCTGTCTGCTTCTTCATCACGAGGGAGGGGAGCCCCAAGTCTACCTACAAGGAGCCATTGGGTATAGACTCATCCTAGGCGGGGAAGAAAGGACACGGGTTCATCAACTAAGGTTTACCACGGGTTCCACCATACCACCTGGCATCCACTTGCAGCCACCAGTAGAGCTACCTGTTTGAATAACATGTTGCTGAACTGTGTATTTTGCTGCGGATTGTTTACAGTAAAGTGACTTTGCTGCAGAATTCAACCTGTTTGCTTACAGGAACGCAGCCCCGGAGGACCAGCTCCACCTGTAGGGAGCTTTGCCATCTTAGCCGCATTACCATCGACCTCCGGAGGACTGTGGTGGCGCTGGTGCTGGTGACCCATCACCAGGTACTACAGGTGGCGTCACATGACAAACTCTAATCCCCTGTACATACACCCCTTATTGAAGTGTCACCCAGGCCACAGGTTCAGGCGCTGCCACCCATGACATCCCCGTGAAAACACCCACCGAGCCTGATACCCGAGTACCCCAAGGCCTGGGGCTCAACACACCCCCTCTCTTCTTGCTTTTGTCTCCACAGGACCTGATCTCATCCACCACACAGTGTATAGAACTGTGTTGTATCAGCTCTGTATACTGCTTAAGGACAGCCACTGCTTGCTACGCTACATCTGATAAGTGGAGGTGTCAGACAACTACTCATCTGATATAGATGACCTATCCTAAAGGTAGTGGTTGACAGCCATAGATTCTTTAATCTAAGAGAATTGGGACAATTATGCAAATGACACTCTGATCAGACTTTGACTAAAGTGTCTAGTGATCCTATTCTCTCAGATGAGAGAATAGGGTTACATTTTGAGAAGCAGATGAACAAAATTTCTCTGTCTTCTCCATTGTGTCAGTGCATGGAAATTAGACTATACTGAGATGTCATGCAGTTGATGATTTCCACACACTTATTGACTTGCATGGCTGAATGCAACCCTAATACCGGATCAAATTCAGACATGAGAGTGGTCCCAAAGACTAACATTGGTCCTGGTCCTATCCGATGTTTTCTCGGTTCACACTGCCCATAGATCTACTGTATAAGGCTTCAGGACCTCAGACAGCGGCGCACATACTGTACCATTAGCTATAGTATGCGCGCTGCTCTGAGGAACCCGGAACTTTCATTCTTCAAACTGTACAACAGCTGACAGGAGTCAGCTGTTGTACATAACACATTATAGCAGTATAAACGCACCTGAGTGGGTGTAAGGTCTCTATGGGAACTGGGCACCCCCTAGAGACATTGTACAAACATTTATTAATAAAATAAATAGTTTTAATAGCAACAGGACAGTTTGCTCATCCCTGCAGCAGCAGGGATGAGCAAACTATCCGGTAACCGGATTGCTCAGGACAACCAGTGGTCATTCCCTCTGTGAGAATAGAGGTTGTTAGTGATTGGGGATGGTGTCCTGCATTTATGATGCCTTCCTTTATAACCTGGGCAAAGCTGCACACTGCACTGAGTGTAATGGTCTCCTGATCTGAATTTGCTATGGTAAGGAAAGTAATTTTCTATTTGTGTCCTTTGCTCACTTTAGATATGAATTTAGTGGATAGGACTTGTGAGATGTGGGGAACCGTGTAGTGGCTCACAAGCTTAAGTGTTTTGAACCAAAAGACAAACCAATACCCCACAATTTGCTATAAGTTAAGAACTAACTAATTTTCCACAATTTCAGCACTTGTCATTGTGGTTTTTCTTGCACTCTTTTTGTTGCTGTGTGTAGCTGGGCCATATGGGTGCGTTTGTTCCGGCAGGTAGCAGTGTTGAATGCCATAACAGCCCGCCTACTGAGATGGGGGTTAATGTAAGAGGCTGGTCATACACTGTGCAGGCCTGTGTGAACTGTGTCCTATATGAATCCCATTGTGTTTGCAGGACAACCAGTGGTCACTCCCTCTGTGAGAAAGGAGGTTGTTAGTGATTGGGGCTGGTGTCCTGCATTTATGATGCCTTTCTTTATAACCTGGGCAAAGCTACACACAGCACTGAGTGTAATGGTCGTCTGACCTGAATTTGCTAAGGTAAGGAAAGTAATTTTCTATTTGTGTCCTTGGCTCACTTTAGATATGAATTTAGTGGATTAGATTAGATTAGATTAGATTAGATAAACTTTATTGATCCCGGAGGAAATTACAGTATTACAGCAGCAGAACAAAGATCAAGAACATTACACACTTTACAAAATAAGTCTATATGAACAGCAGATGCGGGTAGACTGGTACATGTACCTCACCTATTGCCCCATACACTTAGAACTTCACTTAGTCTTGGGATGCTTTACACTTATACATTTGTTAAACATCCCCACAGCTGTCGGAACAAACGATTTTCTGTATCTTTCCTTTTTACACATTAGTTGGATTAGACGCTTGCTGAATGTGCTCTTCTGCTTCGCAAACAGTTCAGAGAGCGGGTGTGTATTGTTGCTCATTATAGCCTTGCATTTCTTATTAATTCTATCCTCTAATACCTCCTCGAAAGTCCTAAGTTGTAGACCCACCGCCGCACTAGCCTTCTTGATAAGTTTATTCAGCTTATTAGCGTCAGCTGTGCGCACACTACTACCCCAGCATATTATTGCAGCAAAGATTGCACTCGCCACAATAGATTGGTAGAACATTTCCAGCATTTTGCAACACACATTAAACGACCTTAACTTCCTTAGGAAGTAAAGTCTACTCATCCCTTTCTTGCAAACCTTCTCCATATGGCACCTCCAATCAAGCTTGCTGTCCAGGTGAACCCCCAAATATTTGAAATTCTCCACCATCTCCACGTCCTGACCATCAATAGTGATAGGTAAGCAATCCTTCATGCACCTTCCATAACTCAACACCAACTCCCTGGTTTTCTTTACGTTGAGTTCTAAATGGTTAGCCTGGCACCAGTCAACAAAGTCCAAAACCACCCTTCTGTATTCCTCCTCCCCCCGGCCCCTCTCAATACCTCCGACTATCACTTAGTCATCAGAGTACTTCTGAAGGTGACAAATGGTCTGATTTATACTGAAAATCAGCTGTGTATAACGTAAAAAGGAATGGCGACAGCACCGTTCCCTGAGGGGCTCCAACACTGCTCCGCACACTATACGATACGGCCGCCCCAACCTTACGAACTGTGGCCTGTTGACAGGTAATCAATGATCCAATTCACTAGTCCCTCATCAACTGCCATTTCAACCAGCTTTTTACGTAATAATAGTGGCTGTAAGGTGTTGAATGCACTGGATAAATCGAAGAACATGGCACGCACAGTGGTTCCATCATTGTCCAAAAAGGATAGGACTTGTGAGATGTGGGGAGCCGTGTAGTGGCTCACAAGCTTAAGTGTTTTGGACCAAAAGACAAACCAATACACCACAATTTGTTATAAGTTACGGATTGCTCAGGATTACACATCCTGAGCAATCCGGTTACCGGATTGCGGCTTCAGCAATGCGGTTCCCGGACTGCTGAATGTCTGAAGACATTCGTTCATCGCATTCGGATCAGGATGCGGTGAACGCAATTATGTATTAAATTGTGACCCTAGCCTATCTCAGCACAGGAAATGTGGTATGATCAGACCATGTCCCTGTACGGTGAGACACATCCATTACACAGTACATAGCAGGGACACATACATAAGATTATCTCAACACAGTAACATTTATTTTTAACAAATCCAATTGTGGAACCTATTATTATTATGACATCTATTGATTAAAATAAACTTTATTTGTGGAGAGAAAACTTTTAATGTTGCTATATAAGTTTGAAAATAAATATATAAATCTACACACAAACCCATCATTTTCTGCTGTCCTGTAACACACAGTCCATACATAGCCTAGGATTCCGTTTGTTACGTAGCGACTTTAGACTTATTGCCAAGTGTTACCAATGGATAAAACATTCTTAGTTTTTAATCTTAGCAAAGATTGATTTTACCTTTTTTTTTACAAGAATGAAAAAAAAGTGTTTCTGAATGTCTTGAAAGCAGCTATTGACACTGAAAGAAAAGCCACATAGCTTGTGCCTAATTCTTTGAAAGATCCTGAAAATCTCACTATGTCTCTTTATCTCGTTCACACATACACACATAAAGACTGTCAGGCAATTAGCACAGTAATCACATCTTTTACACCTGGATCACGCTCACATGTGTGGAGAGTAAAAAGTCACACCTACCTGCCCAAGAATTGCCAGTTCTGTCCAAAGCGAAGGGACCGGCTAATTTCATACTAACCTGCTGAATGATTTACATGCATCGTCCCTACAAATCATCTGCTTGAGGATTGTCCTCCTCAAGAGTTCGGAATAAAGTTCAGCATTGGCAAATTTATAGGTAAGTACAGATTAATTTAATTGGTCACAGGTAACCTCATCTTAGTAGCAATGTAAAGAATAGACAGTGTGTCAATCACTTTACTTAAAAGGTATGTTGTCTAATCCCTGAAAACTCATTCCAAAATTTTGGCCACTAGATGTCCCCCTTCTGTCTAATCTGCTGTCCATTGCCTGTTATCAGGAATTATCTGTCTCTAACAGCAGAGGCAGAAAGATCCATAGGCGTATTATAATAAGGGCAATCTGGGTTACAACCCAGGTTCTGAGGCTCAAGGGGGGCCCATGACCAGATTGCATTCATTAGAATGCTTTACATTCATGGGCAGGGAGCTTTCATTGAGCTTTGCTGCTAGTAACACAGAAATCAGCACAGATCTAGAAGACCTTCCATTGCCTCTTCTGTGACGTGCTGGCACAATGATGTCATCAACCTGTACATGTAAGCTTGTACGCGCTATCAACCAAAATGGTTTCAGTAACCGCAGTAGAGAATCTGGGGACCACGAGGGAAGGGGGTATGTGAGGGCTCATCCTGTATATAGGGAGCTGTGTAAGGGCTCATATTGTATATATGGTGATGTAAGTGCTTGTACTGTATATTGGAAGCAATGTAAGTGATCATATTGTATATATGGTGTTGATTAAGGGCTCATCTTGTATATAGGGGTAATGTGAGGGCTTATATTGTATACTGGGGCTATGTGAGGACTCATACTGCATATAGGACTTTTTAAGGGCTTATATTGTATATACAGGGCTGTTTGAGGGCTTTTACTTTATGTAGGGCTGTTTGAAGGATACTACTGTACATATAGGGCTGTTTGAGGGCTTATCTTGTATAAAGAGACTATATGAGGGATTTGTCATTTGTCTTTTTTGGTACACACTATATCCGATAACTCTGATTTTACCCCCTCTACAAGTCATTCAAGTGGTTTTCACTGGGCCGAGCACGAGTGTACCCAAGCACTGCGTTGCTTGCACCAGTGGTCTGCATACTTAAAGCTACTGAATACTGATCTCAAAGACTGAAATTTCTTGTAAAGTCTACGTTAAGTACAAACACCAAATTTTAAAGTTTGGTTCGCTCATCCCTAATTATCCCTAGGACAGCTACGTCTCCATGCACCTCTCTCATGAAATGTGGATATCAAAGTCTATTTATTACTGAGGATATTACAGTGCAGATTGATAAATTAATAGGGTAAATCTAAGACCAATTTCACACTTTCCAAATTCATAGTCTAAGTATAAACCGCACTTCCCAGGTGCTACTCAACCAAACTCAACAGACTCACATATGACCATGAGTGTTTGAGTTCAGATGAGGAAACCCAAAACTGGTCCAAACATCACTTTGTATATAGAGCATCAAATACAGAACTGTGAAACCCGTCTTAGGCCAGGGTCCCACTTCGAAGAGACATGCAAGAGAAACGCGCAAGTGTCGCATTGCATCACCCGGCACAGCCACTGGTTCTTCAGAGAGGAGTGTGGAGCTGCATGTATTTCTATGCAAGCTGACACACTGCTGTCTGGAGAGTGCTGGGTGATGCGATGCGACACTTGCGTCTTTCATATGTCTCTTGCTAGTAAGATTCCTTCATCCACAAGTAGAAAAAGAAAAGCGGCACTCACCCTTTTAGATGTCAAGAAATCCTTTATTTCATCTTGCTTTGTGTTAGCGTAGACAAATTAGGCGGGGAGAGGGAGTGGGGGTCAGCGGACGATGGCTCGCCGTTTCGCAGCACTTGCCGCTTTAACAGGTCCAGTCCACAGCGGCAAGTGCTGCGAAACGGCGAGCCGTCGTCCGCCAACCCCACTCCCTCTCCCCGACTGATTTGTCTATGCTAACACAAAGCGGGATGAAATAAATGATTTCTTGCATCTAAAGGGTGAGTGCCGCTTAGCTTTTCTACTTGTGGATGAATATCATTTTCTCATTGAGCGTGCAACACCTGCCAGCTGGAGGACACAAGGAAGCTGTATACCTCATAGATATACCTGTTGGTGCCGGTGCCTATCCTTCTTACATTGAAATTCAGTAGGATTCCTTCTTACCTATGGACCATGTACTTGGCGTCTCACAATTCTACATTTGGCCCAATACCGAGCTCTGTTCACGTCTGTGTGTTTACTTTACTTTGTTGTCTTCCAGGAATAGAGAAATCTAATTAATGCGAAGGACAGCACCTGAAGAAGCCACCTATCTATTATATAATCACGAATGGGTTTTTTGCCCCTTTTGAGTCCGCTCACGCTGCGAGTCAATGTCGTCATGTGGATACGCCCGAAGCATTGGCCGCGCAGCGGCCATTGCGAGCAGTTCTAAGGCGACTCGCTATGCCCGCGCAGCGCAAAGCATTGGCCGCGAAGCGGCCATTGCGAGTCAGAGACTCGCTCTGCTAGAATCCCGATGCATGTGCATCGGGCACCCACTAGTATAGTTATATTAGGGACAGATCCTCTATGATGTGACTTTACCTTTAAACAGGGAAAACTAGCAACTCTTGTATACAGAAGGTGAAAACTCTTGTCCTACAGGGGTGGACCTGTTTACTCATTAGTTACGCTGCCCCCTGCCTCTACCCTTTGGGATCTTTGTATTATCCTCATAAAAGCTAAAGACACCAGCACAATGCAGAAAGTCATGTAAGTGAATATCATTGTATCTCCTAATTTGCCATTTATTTCATTGCTTGAGGCAAAATAATATGTAGTGCTAGCTTTCATTTGACACATCCTATACGGAGCTGACTAATGGCCTGAATTAGATGTATTACACACCATTAGCAGGCATTTCACATGAGATGCAGTAGGTAGGGCTATGTTGACTTAATATTGTTGCCCTATTACACAGAAATTCACATTAAGTAATAATAGCGAGTAATGTGTTATACAGAGTAAAGCTATGCTGGACTTCATGGTACACACAATGGCCTAGCGTGTGTTACCAGTGCCCAGGGCACGAAAATCATTGCATTCCGAAACCCAGTAATAATGACCTTTGAGTGCCTCCTCGAAACAAAAAATGTTCCCATATTGCCTATTTCAAGAAAATAACCCCCCTGAATCATGGCTTTTTACAGTATTAATGTGCTCTTAGTTCACCTTTCAAAAGTATTGATGTCCCTTTGGTGCGCTCTCTATAAGTAATAGTGCCATCCTTGTCTCACCTTCCTAATAAAAATGGTAACGTTTATAGTCTCCAAGTCTGAGTGTCTGAATAGTCTTCTCCCCAGAGTGGTCCAGCCGTGGTGTCATCACGGTGCCACCTACTCAGGGATGGTGATGTCTTGTCGGCTATAGGACTATAGCAAGCTGTGGCCTACAGGATAGAGAATAGTGGCACTGAGTCTGTGGCCGTACTATGCCCTGGATCTTTAAAGCTAACAAAAGGTTTTAGGGTTGCAAAATTTCAAGCAGTAAACAAATAGAATCTACTCCTTTTTTTTCTTTTGACATTTTACCCTTAAAAATTGTGTTCCCAGAGGAACAGCTTCTGTGTCCTCTCATGCTATGGCACTGGGTATACAGTCATAGTGGCACAGAAAGCTGACAGTAGGAGGTCCAGTGTTGAAAGACAATTCTACTTATATGACTTAATGGGAATCTTTCACGAGATTTTTGCTACCTTATCTAAGAGCTACTGTACATAATGTGGGGGCAGAGACCCTGATTCAAGTGATGCACACTAACTGGGCTACTTGCTGTAGTTTTGATAAAATACCTGTTTTATAATCAAGATGTGGAGCTCACTGGGACGGGGTACTCGGTACCGGACCGGGGTACTGCTGGGGATATCATGGCAGTCTTGGTCCGGACCGTGTCCCGGGTTCCGCAAGTAAATGAGGGGATATTTACAGGGGAGTTTGTCGTGACGCCACCCACGGCTTGTGGTCAGGGTGACCACCGCTGCTGCCTAGGCTCCGGGGATGATATTGGGCAGCTGAGGATGTGATGGCTCTCCGCAGGTAGAGCTGGGTTCCCCGGGGTAGTGCTAGTAATGGTCTATAGATGGTGCTGTGGATGTTGCTCCCACCTGTCCTGGTCCTCAGCTTCCACTGCTGCGCTGTGTGTGTGGCCCTGCTGCTTTAGCTAGGCTGTTGGCTGTGTTCCTCCTCACAGGTACCCCTTTGCTAAGCAACTTGAGTCTTTCTGTGTGCTTCTGACCCCACTGTGTTGCTTCGCTGAGGTTCCCGGGGCAGTGGTAGTAATGGTCTATAGATGACGGTATGGATGTTGCAGGATAGGGCAGTAGCAGAGATGATAGGAGTTTGTGAGGGTACGCAGGTTTGTGCACAAAGATCACACACACTCACGGTTTTGAAGTTTTCCAAGGCTTTACTGCAGATTTTGGTAGCAGAGTACTGTCCACGGAGTCTGTGCAGGGGCCGGGTTGCTCCCACCCTGTCCGGGTCCTCAGCTTCCCACTGCTGCGCGTGTGTGTTGCCCTGCTGCCGCTTTAGCTAGGCTGCTGGCCCTGTTCCTCCTCACAGGTACCCCCTTTGCTAGGCATCTTGAGTCTTTCTGTGTGCTTCTGACCCCACTGTGTTGCTTCGCTGAGGTACAGTGTAGATCTACAACCTCCACTATCCCGTTTTTTTTGTGCTGCGTGTTTCAGTCACAGATTCGGATCCGGTATCCGATCTCCGCGCTCCTCTGGGACGAGTTATGAGGTAACTCAGTCTCCCAGATATGTTCCTCTGTTTCTTGTACTCCTCTCCTCAGACCCTGGCTTCAGGCCTGAAAGTAGTCGGTGGTCCCTGTCAGGAGCTCAGCACTGCTCCCATTTGCAGGTCCTCCTCCTAGTGCTCCCTGCACTAAACTGAACTGTTAACTATCAACTAACTACTTCCTCCTCAGACCAGAATATATCAGGGAGCTGCTTGAGTTCCCCCTTCTGGCCTGGAGGTGCTGGTGCAGTGTCCACTGTTGTGTGGGGAGTTTAACTCAGGTTGATGTTACTCTGGCACATTAACCCCTGGGGTGCCACATTGATATCACTGGAGGAGTAATAAACCTGATGGCAGGTAGTTCCCCATATTCACTCTGTCCTCAGTCCACCATATTGCCATATATAATCTGTATATTTCTGTCCCCCTCACTGATTATCTGCTTTTTGCCTATGCACAGTGTACAAAGAAAGTAGTTAATCAGTGTTGTAGGTGAGGTTATACAAAATCAGCAATTAGAGAACTGGCAGATAAAATAGTTTTTAATCAAAGCTGCAGCAAGGAGCCGAGTAACTGTCACATCGCTGGAATATGGTCTCCGCCCCTACATTATAATTCTTTCAGATGGGGAGTAAAATCTGGTGAGAGATTCTTTTCAAAGCATAGTTTTATCAATGTCTTATAGACTGATTTATTATCAATGATGGTTGATAATAGGCAAACTGAGAGTGGGTCCTCTAGATAGATAGACAGTATCAAACCTCAATCAACCCATCAAAGGCAACAAGGTGACCTTTATCTGATGAGACCTAACCTACACTCTGCTCTGTACTACAGGCTACATATATGGGTAGTAGGAGGTTCCAATTTAATCAGACAATTCTCTTAGGACTGATGGAAGGGGAGTGCAGATTCAGATGAGAATGCAGTAATATTCCATGGATACAAAAAATGAGAAAAGCCTGACAGATAAATAGATAGTAAAATGGATGAATAGATAAAACGTATAAAGGGCATTTCTATCAAATGAAGCTTAGATTGAATGGTAAAAAAAAAAATCAAGCATCCAGTCAGGATTACCTATGGTGCAAATCCTCCTGGAGCATTTTTGAGATGTCCCATATATATAGGAGGAGAAATGGAGGCAGCAAACAATAATAGTGCAAACAGGACTTCTTTATTTGTCCATCTGATATGGCAATGTTTCGGCTGTTTGCTTGACAAAGGCTAGAAACAGCCGAAATGTTGCCACATCAGATGGACAAAGAAGTCCTGTTTGCACTATCATTGTTTGTTGCCTCCATTTCTCAACATAGATACATTGATAGATAGATAGATAGATAGATAGATAGATAGGAAAGAGAAAAAATGAGAAAAAAAAAGAGAAAAAAAACTGCACAGCACTCACAGACAATGTGAACTGGTGCCAGCAGGGACGCTGGGTCAAACTACTAGAAAAAAACTCTCTGCAGCACTCAGCTACTACCAGTGATGTACATATGCTAACAAGCTATATATATATATGAGAAAAAATTAAAAACTTAAGTTTTTTTAAAAAAAACTCAAAATTCTTATTTTTTTTTAAAAATCTGAAGTTCTTGGCACACACATTGGCCAATGTCTGTTTGCTCATCAACTGCGACAAAGTGACTTCAGGTCTGATGAGTCCTAACGCTGACACTCCTTGTACACCCTACCCCACTACTAAGTGGGCGGACACCATCTAGACCCTAGATCACCTGTAGGCAATGAGGGTGCAAATTGCAGAAATGGAGCCAGCGACTCCACACGATACAAAAGAGAAAAAAAACTGCACAGCACTCACAGACAATGTGAACTGGTGCCAGCAGGGACACTGGGTCAAACTACTAGAAAAAAACTCTCTGCAGCACCATCTAGACCCTATATCTCTTTTGTATAGTGTGGAGTTGCTGGCTCCATTTCTGCAATTTGCACCTTCATTGCCTACTGGTGATCTTGGGTCTAGATGGTGTCCGCCCACTTAGTAGTGGGGTAGGGTGGACAAGGAGGACTTGGGTGTCAGCGTTAGGACTCATCGGACTGAAGTCACTTTGTCGCAGTTGATGAGCAAACAGACATTGGCCAATGTATGTACTAAGAACTTCAGATTTAAAAAAAATAAGAATTTTGAGTTTTTTGAAAAAAACGTAAGTTTTAAATTTTTTCTCATATATATATATATATATATATATATGTATATATATATATATATATATATATAGCTTGTCAGCATATGTACATCATTGGTAGTAGCTGAGTGCTGCAGAGAGTTTTTTTCTAGTAGATAGATAGATAGATAGATAGATAGATAGATAGATAGATAGATACCAATGAGCTGAGGCAGCACTCCAAGTTAATAGAATGCAAAACGTTTATTGAGCCCATATGGCATGGCGACGTACGTTTCGGTGGATGACCCACCTTTATCCACCTTTATTTGGCTGTATTAAGGTGGGTTATCCACTGAAACGTGGTCACGCCATATGGCCTCAATCTTTTAGCTTGGAGTGCTGCCTCTACTCTTTGGTATCTATGTTATGTGACTAGTTGGTAACTAGCTTTTTGAGAGCTTGCACCGATATTTCAGTTTTTTTCATTTCTTGGAGTGCTGTTCCCTTTTTCTATAGATAGATAGAGAGACATACAGTCAGACAAACGGATGGATAAGTATAAAGAGCATTTCTATCAAGTGTGGCCTAAATTGAGTGGTAGCTGCACAGATAATACATAATGTGTCAACTTTCTTCTTTATATTCCTATGGTAAGTGAACTGAACTCCTGAAGATTGCAAGAGCTTCAGGCACAGGCGGCTCTTTTCTTTGCAGAAGCTCGTGGGTTAATCTAAATATGGAAGACACTTGTCACCAGGACATGACAGAGGTGCCACTGATCCTCTGTAATTGATAAGGGCATCTCTGTCTATTCGTCTGACAGGTGTCAGACAAGGAGACTGGAGACACATTGAGGTCTCACTATATTCTGTGTCTCCCTGTTACGGATGGCGATCAGTCTCCTGATGTGGTCTCCATGAGCGGACCTGACGCGGTGTCAGAGCGAGGGGCAGTGAGGGGTCTCCTCTGCCCTCACACCACCTCATACAGGGTCATTTACTCCAGAGGTGCACGACACCGGATATAATGACATCAGTACCTGCACAGACACATAATATTGTAATGAGCGCACTTCATGTATACGGTTGTAGAGCCAAACTTGTTACTCCTCTATTGATTTTCATACCAGAAGGATTACCTGAACTCCTGTGTAAAATGTCACAATCACTTATGCCAAGCGACAAACTCGGCACTGCTTCATCTGTGTTTTCATATGTTTCACCTACATGAAACAAACTAAAAACAGCTAATATATGGAATTAAAGCGATCAATATAGAGATAAAACATACAGCCGCACGTTGGATGTAGTGGTAGATACCATCTGCCTTTAGAGAAAATCACTCACATCTTTTAACTCCTTCAGTGCCAAAATAAAAAAAAAAAGTGCCTAAACCCATTAGTCTGTCCTACCACGGACATCACGAAACCATCAAAAATCCTTCAGCTGGGAGCAGGTTAAATTCTCATTCAAAGTGCGACAAAAGAGGTTTTCTCAATCCCTGCTACCTCTGTGACAAACTGCGGCCACCTCTTCACGAGGCAGATGTTTCTAATTAATGAGAAAAATCATTTTTAATGAGCTTAAACCCTTTTCCTTCATCCTTAAATGAATGATTTGACATGGTTTTGTGTATGATGACTACAGATAGCGTCCACAGCAATTCTATAATGTGTATACATAGACCTTTATATATAGTGATTGCAAATGTAAAATCTCTCTATATCCATGTATCTATGTACATATCTAGAGAAATATCAGTAAAAGAAAAACATCTATTTATCTATTATCTATTCATGTATTTTTCTACATAGGTATATCTATCTACCATCAATCTATCCAAATATCATCTATCTATTATCTATCCAACTACCTTTCATCTATCAATCATCTGTACATCTATCTAAAGGCCCAGTTACACACACAGATAATTGTGCAGAGATTGTTCCCAGATCTCTGGTTGCAGTGAAATCATGGACACATTGTTACATTTGTACGCGGCAACAAAATGTAACAATGTGTCCATGATTTCACTGCAACCAGAGATCTGCGAACAATCTCTGCACAGATATCTGTGTGTGTAACTGGGCCTTATCCGTTCTATGTATCTATCATTTATCCATCCATCTGTTATTATCTGTCATCTATCAATCATCTAGCTATCCATCTATTATGACTCTATCCATCCATCATCTGTTCATCCATTATATATATCAACTATCTATCTATTATCTATATATTATCTATCTATATACCCAACTATCTATTTATCATCTATCAATCATCTATTCATCCATCTAATATCTATATATCATCTATTTATCCTTTATGTCTATCATTTATCCATCCATTTATTAGCTATCTATCCATCTATTATCAATCTCTACCTATTTATCATCTATCAATCATCTACTGTATCTATCCATCCGTTATCAGTCTATCTATCTATCTATCTATCTATCTATCTATCTATCTAGTGAATAAAGGAGCAGCATGGCTAGTCTAGCAGGGTGCAATTCAATCCCAGCAATGCTCCTATTTGCTGTATATACAAACCCAAAAGAATAGATTGCAGCACTCCTTTGTAGAAGTTCAAAGTTTTGCCTTTACCGGGCCATCAGCTGTAGTTGCAATAGGCACAACTACACCTGATGGCCCAATAAAGGCAAAACTTTGAACTTCTACAAAGGAGTGCTGCAATCTATTTTTTGGGGTATCTATCTATCTATCTATCTATCTATCTATCTGATAAAATTCTGCAGCACTCCATCATGAGATGTATCTTTATGCCTTTATTCGGCCATAGGCACCATTGGGCAACGTATCGGGCACATGCACATGTGCCCGATACGTTGCCCAATGGTACCTGTGGCCAAAATAAAAGCATAAAGATACATCTCATGACAGATTGCTGCAGCATTTTTTCAAGTATATACACATGCTGGGAAGACAGCTGAGCTGATTAGCACCCACTGGGCAGTGCTGCTCTATTTGTTTCTATCTATCTATCTATCTATCATCCATCTATGTATCTATCTATCTATCTATCTATCTATCATCCATCCATATATGTATCTATCTAGCTATGGCTGGGGTCACACACACACAGATATCTGTGCAGATATTGTTCACAGATCTCTGGTTGAAGTGAAATCATGGACAAATTGGTCTATTTGTATAATGGCCACAAAATGAATCAATTTGTCCATGATTTCACTTCAACCAGAGATCTGTGAACAATATCTGCACAGATATCTGTGTGTGTGACCCCAGCCTAACATCTATCCTTCCAACTATTATCTATCTATCATCGGTCTATCAATCTATTATTATCTATCTATCCATCATCTATCTATATATCTATTGATCTAATTCTATCTATCATCTATCTATTCTTTCTATCATCTATGAATCTATTTATGAATCTATGTAGCTATCTATCTATTTCTCTATCTACTTTCCTTCTATCTATCTATCTATCTATCTATCCAGATATTTATTGAGAAATGTATCTAATATCTATTTACCTAGATATCATTCCATCCTAATACATTTTTGCCACTGTACTCTGCACGTATAAATAGATACATTACTTAGTATTTGGAACTATTTTTAATTCCTATAAATACAATAACACTAGAGCTCGCAAAAAGGGACCTAAAAACCATCCGGTGCAAATGGGTATAGCTGCAAGTGGAATAAAGGCCCCGTGTGGTGGTCTCAAGCAAGTAATTAACAAGAAACAGTGAATAACTAACTGGTATTAGCACAGGGTTAGTATTCATCGCTTCTTGTTAGCCATTTTAACTCCTTATGTCATTATGCACAGTAGAAATATTTTTTCTCCTTAAAACTACCAAATTTGATCGATTTTCTGTTCACCCTCTGCCCTATACTGGTGACTTCATAGAGGCACAGATGAGGGCAATCTTTGGTGCACCAGTTTTCTGCCTTACAATAACAGATAAATAAAATAAGCAATAGAAAAATACCTTAAAACCCAAAAAGTTAAAAACATTCACACAAAGAAACAAAAAAATGTACATAAATAATAATTAGTCTTAATTTAAATATTCTTTAATTGTGAATTTGTAAATACATAGAGAGTCCTTCCCTGCATACTACGTACACCCAACTTTAACTACAAGTGCATCTCAATGAATTAGAATATCATCAAAAAGTTCAGTTATTCAATACATAAAGTGAAACACATATATTATATAGAGTCATTACAGACAGAGTGATCTATTTCAAGTGTTTATTTCTGTTAATGTTGATGATTATAGCTTACAGCCAGCGAACACCTAAAGGTCATTATTTTCGAAAATTAAAGTAGGGAGGATGACGGGTTAAAAAACCGCGCTGCAGTATTCCACGAGACATCAAAGGGTGAATATAATATCGACTTATTAGTCAAAGTTTTTCAGAACCGCCCTGACACATGGCAATATGATATTGATTTTTGATGACACTAGTAGTGTATACATCGACTTGATAACTATCACATTGTAACGCTAATTCCGGTGAGCAGACACTACAAAGCTCTCACCACACCTGAGAAAATGGAGGTTTCGTCTTAATTTCCGAGTACGTTCTTTCATTAACACACAAAGTTATTTCTCATGAAAGGGACTCTTTAAAGAAAGTTCTTTAATCTTCCCTTGCTATTAACAAGCTATACAACCTATTACTTAATGGAGACTCTTGTAATCCATTTATTTTTCATCTTTAATACACAAAGCTCCATAGACAAGAGTTCCAGGTCTTTGGAGACTGTCCTATTTCTCTCTGTATCAAGTGGAAGCGGGAATGTGCCAACCCTCCGACAACTATTTAACCGGAAAAAAAATATAAGTAAAAAAAATAGTTAAATGGAAGGACCTAATCAGAAGTAACATAAGGACGGCACTTTGTGGGAATATTCCACTTCTCTATTGCTTTCTGGATTGTCTCTGATGAACCGCATGCTGTGATAGGGGAGGGGGGATGTAAAATCTCCAGTGTAAAAATGGCAGGAGACTGGAAGCAACAAGATGTAATATAATGGGCACTTTACCCCCGGATCCTAAACATATTGCAAGAATTAAATAATGAAATATTCTAAACAAGAGATCACAATCTTCCCGGCTGAAATATCATATCATCACATAGAAAATCCGTGTTTTTTTTTTTTTAAGGGAGCCATTAAACTTCTGTCATTTTCTTCTATATTTCTCATGACAAAAAGAAATCGTTTCAGCAAAGAGGTTTGTGTATTGGATATTTTTTAAAGCGCGGGTATTGTTAGCCCTAAAAAGCATTTTCTGGCCTTGCTTTAAAACCGGCTATTGAAAAAGCACCTTATTATATTCGGTAGCCTTGAGACAGCCAGTCACCTTCTCTTCCTGCTCCCAAAAATGGAACATTAAAATGCCTTTCTTACACGGCACCTGCTTGACCCCCTTTTTAAGATTTTTGTCATGAGATTGGAATAAGAGGGAGATGGAGATTTTTTTTTTAAGGTATCACTTCCCCGCACTTTAAACATTCCATTGTAGATGATTATATTCAAGAGATGAAAGATCACAAGCAAAGCAGGAACTTCCATCTAATGAAATGTATTGTAGTGGAGACTGAAACTATACAAAAGATGGAATGCTGCCCTTGATAGACCCGTTTTATGTAACTCCTCGCAGCGGGTGTAGACATTGTCTGGATTACAATGCATTTCACTGCGACATTTTCATCTAAGATACCTGGAACACACTGAAAGACGGAGCCGCGCACGTTCACAGGGACACACATGGAGCACAATTAAAAGATCACGTTTGGGAGAACGGGGGTCGACGCCAGATTTAATGACAGATTATTTGTTCATTAACCCAAAAAAAAAAAGGGGGATATTTCTAGATGAAGCCTCCACCTTTCCTGGTGCAGTCAGTGATCTGTGCTGACTGGGTAGCCTTGTCCATGCTGGAGTGCTTAAGTGTGAATACAAGTGAGCATGGGGGGCACTGTTAGCGGCATAAAAGGCTCCTTGATATCTGAGCGCTCTTTGAAGAGTTTTATAGATTACTGCTCATAGTGAGGACTGTTCGAACCTTGTTAATCCAGTCCTCTGTCATCTATCTGAAATGCAATCGCCTACTTAAGAGAGGGCTAAACCAACACAGAGAAAGGGCTCCTGCACCCCAGCTGATTATAGAACGTGTACACATTAGACATGATGTCCGCAATAACATTATCCAGGCTTATTTAGTTATCATTTCTAATTTTGAGTAAGGGCTGAGCTTATTTTATAAGGAGATAGAACTCCATAAACTTGTTACAAGGGCTGACACGCAGCGCAAATACAATCACAAGTGCTTTCTGATGTTTTCTCACTTTTCTATCTTCGTGGTCATATTTAATAGTATTTTAAAGTGTTTCGTGGAATATTTTATGTGTCATGTATTAAATGTCTACAGATTGTAGGAATAGAAAGGATTGCGTTTCATCTTCTCTAAATGGATTGAAAAAATGTTCTCTATTCATTCAGTCTTCATGACATTTGATGATGTTTATCAGCTTTACCCAAATACTTCAGGAACAGAAAAGTAAAATATAAGAAAGAACAAAATATATGAATAAAAGAAAATCTATCATTTAATGGAAGTTACCAAAAAACGCAGTGAACATCTATCATCTAATATCTATCTATTCAGCTACTTATCTATCATCTAATATCTATTGTCCTTCTCTATATATCTATCATCTAATTTCTATCTTTCCACCTATCTAACTATCTACCATCTAGTATCTATCTTTATACTTATCCATTTAACCATCTATCTATCATCTAATACGTATCTATTCAGCATTATCTATCATCTAATATCTATTTATATATTATCTATCATCTAATATCTTTCTATTCAGAGCTATCTATTATCTCTCATCTAATATGTATCTATTCAGCTATCTATCTATTATCTCTCATCTAATATCTATGTATTCCACTATCTATCTATCTATCTATCTATCTATCTATCTATCTATCTATCTATCTATCTATCTCTCTATTATCTAATATCTATCTATCTATCTATCTATCTATCTATCTATCTATCTCTATCTATGGGCCACGTCACACACATAGATATCTGTTCAGATATTGTTCACAGATCTCTGGTTGCAGTGAAATCATGGACACATTGGTCTATTTGTATATGGCCACAAAATGGATCAATTTGTTCATGATTTCACTGCAACCAGAGATCTGTGAACAATATCTGCTCATATATCTGTGTGTGTGAAGTGGCCCTATGTGTTATTCATTATCTAATATCTATCAACTATCCTATTTATCTCGCTAGTAATTTTTTTAAACACATGCTATAATGCCATTTTTTCATTTTAGTAGCAGTCACCCTATACAGATATACATATACAATCTAGTATGCTGATGACACAATGATAGCAGATCTTGTAACATCAGCATCCAGGCGATTCTGCACATCCCATTTCTGTTACAATGCCTTTACCCAGCAGAAAAATAGATTTTATTTGTTATAATATTTTAATTATTTCTTTCATTACCTTGTTTGTTGTAACCATTGTGCGCTCAGAAATTAAATGAGAAATCATTTCAAAAGATCTTTGGTTAATGATATATCATTTTCTAGCTACTTTGCATTCACATATGTTACATTTCTGTGCTTAGTATATTTTATAATCAATCTCTGTAGATGAGAAGCTCCGGAGCAGCGTGTGTTAGTTTGCAGCATGTGAAACTGGAGATCTCAGACAAGAAACCCCAAATTTAACAGACAGAATTTCTTCCCAGGAAAGCAGACGAAATGTTATTACTACAAAACATAAAAGAAGAAGCAAATAAAAAATGTTATGTGTTACTGTGGACATTGTATATGGTATGTTTTGAACAGCAAAATTATCTATTATTTATATTTACTGAACATGGTAAGAAAAGGAAATGCCCTGTATGTCCATATCACTGACAGCTGGAACAATATAAAGTTAGAAAAATTGAGAAATATTTATAATAGGAGAAAGGAAGAAAGAAAGAAAGAAAGAAAGATGGATAGATAAGGCTCAGTTACACACAGATTATTGTGCAGATATTGTTCGCAGATCTCTGGTTGCAGTGAAATCATAGACACATTGTTCCATTTGTGGCCGTGTACAAATGTAAGAATGTGTCCATGATTTCACTGCACCCAGAGATCTGTGAACAATATCTGCACAATTATCTGTGTGTGTAACTGGGCCGATAGATAGATAGACATATAGATAGATAGATAGATAGATATAGATATAGATAGATACGGATAGATAGATAGATAGATAGATAGATAGATAGATAGATAGATAGATATAGATATAGATAGATAGATAGATAGATAGATAGATAGATATAGATATAGATAGATACGGATAGATAGATAGATAGATAGATAGATAGATAGATAGATAGATAGATAGATAGATAGAACAGACAAAGTAAAGCCGCTTTAATCCAAAATAAAGTAAAGAAAGTATCAGTCTTTAGGTCCACAGGGCACCAGACCCCCACAGAGGGGGGTAGGCAGGCAGCAATTGCATATGATGATTGAGAATAGCTGATGATTATTTTTTTCTAAGAATACAACATTTTGGCTCATGGACTGAGCTGAGAAAAGTCCAGTGTCAAAGTCAAAATGTTGAACAATTTGGTATGAATAAATGGTGCTCTTCACTGCCACAGTATGGAAGTGTTGCCTAATTTTGTATGATGGATGATGGATGGATGGATGGATGGATAGATAGATAGATAGATAGATAGATAGATAGATAGATAGATAGATAATGGAATACATAGACATCAGATGATAGATAATAGATACTGCTGAATACATAGATATTAGATGAGAGATAATAGATAGCTCTGAATAGAAAGATATTAGATGATAGATAATATATAGCTAGATATTAGATGATAGATAATGCTGAATACATAGATATTAGATGAGAGATAATAGATAGCTCTGAATAGAAAGATATTAGATGATAGATAATATATAGCTAGATATTAGATGATAGATAATGCTGAATAGATACGTATTAGATGATAGATGGTTAAATAGATAGGTATAAAGATAGATACTAGATGGTAGATAGTTAGATAGGTAGAAAGATAGAAATTAGATATATAGAGAAGGACAGATTTGGTATGAATAAATGATGCTCTTCACTGCCACAGTATGGAAGTGTTGCCTAATTTTGTAAAGATGGATGATGGATGGATGATGGATGGATGGATGGATAGATAGATAGATAGATAGATAGATAGATAGATACTACAAAAAAACAAGGTCGACCAGCACCTCCTATATAAAGCTAAATGCTTTGATTGCTACTATTGACAATATACAAAAAAACTGCAGCAGCCCTCTGTAGGTTGACAGCCCAGGAGAGATATTAGACTTATGGTCCCATCAGAGAAATGTCACCTTACCATGGGTGATGGGCACACATGAACTGGTCAATATATGAGCTAAGAACTTTTATTTTTTTCTATAAGTAAACCTTTAAAATTAATTATTCCATCTAGCAGTAAGGTAGCTTAAACTTCATGTGCATTTATATGCATATATCTTGCTGCTTACAGATGCTGCTGCATTTTTTTGTTTAGATGGATAGGTAGGTACATAGATATATAATAGATAAATATAGATAGCTAGATTATCGATTTGCCTGTTAGATAGATAGATAGATAGATAGATAGATAGATAGATAGATAGATAGAAGATAGATAGATAGATAGATAGATAGATAGATAGATAGACTGCTTGAGAAGGCTGTTGTATAGCCGAAATGTTGCAGTCCAGGATTAAAATCCACATTTTTTACCACAGTAAAGAAAGTGCTGCTGTCCATTTGTTTTTCTATATCAAATACCTTGGTGATGGTAGGAAGGCTTGCACCTGAACTGTTATTATAGTGCTGTTCCATTTTTACTAGATAGATAGATAAATAGATAGATAGATAGATAGATAGATAGATAGATAGATAGATAGATAGATAAGATGATATATAGATACCATAGGTAGACAGCTAAATGTTAGGTAATGCTTTAGCGAGGATAGTTAGACAAAGAATAGAATTAACGCAGTATTGGTTAAAAAAAACTATACGAAAACTAACCAAATATCTTAAAATTAAAATTCATGAAAAAAAATTAAGCACACCAACGCCAAAGCGCCAACGCAAAACACAATATTGAGGCTTCCTCAAACTTAAGGAATTTGTTGCATATTAACACTTATTGGAAAGTTAAAATAGATAGATTGATAGACAGATAGATAGATAGATAGATAGATAGATCATAGATAGATGAATGAATAGATGGATGGATAGACAAAGAGATGGATAAATAGAGAGATACTGGAAAAAAGGGGGATATAACAGCACCAACCACAAAGTGGTAGAAGCTAAAGAGTCTGGACCACTGGAATATAAAATATAAACAGTTAAGAATGACAGAACTCCATTTTAATAAATTATATTTATTCTGAGCGCATGTACACAATGTTTCAGGTTAGACAATTGCCCTTTTTCATTGAGACTTTTGGCTGATCAGAAGAGCCAAGACATTGTGTACATGGACTTGAAATAAATACAACTTTAATTTTAATTGAAAAAAAAGAGATATTGCCATTCTTCATTGGATAGATAGATAGATAGATAGATAGATAGATAGATATAAATAATAAAAATGGAGGAACAGAAGAGTAGCAATACAGATAAACAATACAACAGATTATATAATGCGATCTCTGATATCCTTATGCCAACACTTTAGTACCTGAAGCTGTATACAGACAGGAGAGTTCTTTCCCTGAATAAGAAGAAGCTTCTGAGACCCCTTAACCCCCAATCAGCAAACATAGTTTTCAGTGTTTCAAGTATGGACGTCACCTTGTGAGGTGTAATAATGTCAGCCATGAGGATCTTAATGATTGTGGCTCTACGGGGGCTAAGAAATTAATGTATTAAATTATGAAATCACGTCATATTTATTATGTACTAACAAGACGCAGCAGGCTGAGCTGTATCGGCAATATAAAGTTATATGTTTCTTACATTATGAGGGAGGGTTCCTAAGAAAAATAGCAGATTTCTGTTGCAAAGTGCACTATAGGAGTGAAGATAAATGTAACTTTTACACCATCTTCAAGAGTTTTGTAAAGTGTCAAGAAAAAAGGGGAAGCTTAAAGGGGCTTGGGGCGTGTAAAATGAGCACTATTGCCTTGCAAAGCTGGGATGCTCGGTGCCAGCAGCAATGAGGGCAGTAAGTTGGAGAAGGTGGTATGATCTCCACTTTGGAAATATAGATTGTGATCACTGATGGGTATCTGCCTGATAGATATCAATCCGAGCTTCACAGACTAGGAATGGAGGGGCACATTCTGCGTTCCCTGCCCTGAGAGCCTGACCTGCCCCAGCTCCATGCTAAGCAAAGAATGCAGAGTAGGCTGTTGGGGGAGGCATTTTTTTAACCAGATGGCAACTTTTCTTGACATTGGAGTCATCTCATCAGATCTAGCACGTTCTACATGAAATACTATCTACCCTTTCTTGCAGTCGTCTATTGGTAGAATCTTCAACATGGAGTGGCGACACAAAATTCATCACAGTAAAAGTGTTAAAGTAAGGACTATTCTGCTAAATAGTTGAAGATGAAAGTTTCCTTTAAAAAAATGATTGGATTTATTATTAACTTTTTTAATCTAAGCAGTAGCAGTAGTATAATTCGTCTGGCACATCTTAAGATAGTGGCAAGCTTGACCACGAATTGACAACATAGAGAACTACAAGAGCATCTCAATGAATTAGAATATCATCAAAAAGTAAATTTATTTCAGTAATTCAATGCAAAAAGTGAAACACATATATTATATAGAGTCATTACAGAGTGATCTATTTCAAGTGTTTGTGTTAATGTTGATGATTATGGCTTACAGCCAATGAAAATCCAAAGGTCATTGTCCCAGAAAATGAAAGTAGGGAGGATGAAGGGTCTGAGAGATAAAATATTAACTATGTAGGTATCAGAAGCTTCACCTTAAATGGATTTGAGAGTCAAATCAATATCACATTGCCATGTTTCAGGGCGTTTCAGGGAGCTAATTGACTAATAAATCAATATTATATTCACCTTTTGATGTCTCATGGAATACGGAAGTGCAGTTTTTAACCCTTCATCCTCCCTACTTTAATTGTCTGAGATAATGTCATTTTGGGTTTTCATTGGCTGTAAGCCATAATCAACAACATTTACAGAAATGTTCACGTTTTATATTGACTTACTGAACAAAATTGAGATGCACCTGTACTTGGCTCTTTATTACTTAAAAGATCATATTTCCAGATGCATTGTAATATACTATTATTATTTCCAGATCCAATATAACAGTGCAATGTTATACTAGGAGCAGAAAGTGTAGAAAGTTTCATGAGTTCTATCATACCTACTCTTTCTATATCAGCTTTGCTTAGGGAAACTTGTTAACAGTGTCATGCCACTGATATAGTCTTAGATAAAGTTTCGCAACTCTAATTGTTTTTTACAAGTTGCAAGCTAAATATAAAACACTGTCTATGTACCAAAATGGAAAATTTCTTATCCAAAGTATTAAAAATACGGGGCGACGTATGTGAATTCGGCCTAGAAGACACAAGCAACAAAGCCTTGGAAAGACATCCACATTTCAAATGACTTGTAAATCCATGTTCAGTACAAGTAAAAACGATTCCTTCGTTCCTCAGCTGCCTACAGCCATTATTACTGAGACATTGCCAAAAAACAAGATACTTTGTTAAACTCTTATTTAATGTATCCCAACAGTAGCGCACAAAGGCAAATATACGTCTGCGTGTAGATATATACTATTGCCGCCTTTGTATGAACACACAAAGGGATTGTGTGTCGAAAAAGAAAGTAGTTAATTGGAAAATGTCTTCTTTTAAAGTCTTTGCTACCATGGAGAAAATGCTTGTTTTATATTTCTTTCTCTTCGAATGCTTTTTTTTTTCTAGGCGATTGACTCCTTTAACTATATAGAATGGATTTGGTAATAAATATCACCGGCGAGCAGAAGTTTACCGATCAGCACTACAGAATTTTACGTAGAAGCTTAGTTCCCACCACTAAAACTCCTTATTTTGTTTAATGTTTTATATACATTTTTTCCATTTTGCTTTGATTGTTGCAGCAGTCTAGTCAAATAAATGTAGAGGATTGGAATAAAAAAAAACTAAAAAAAACAAAGTTTTCGGCAATATATTGTTTTCGCACACATCTCAGGCTGTCTTTCCGCACACACCGCCATCAGCTTAGAGGAACCGGGTGACCTTGAGTAATATATTTCTGAGAAAATAACTATTACTTCTAGGAATCTAAAAAAAAAAAAGTATAGGGGAAATATGTATAACTTGACTGTAAGCATGCATTCCTTATAATACTGCCAGATTTCTTATAAATGCTGAAATAAAACAATAGTGACACATCTCGGTTATTCTGGATTTGGCATCGGGTCAAAAGCTGTTTATTATCTTCACAACTTCCCCCAGCTTTCGTGACTCTCAGCAAATCATCAGCTAAGATCGAACGGCAGCTTTTTGAGCTTCAGACAAATCTTCTGTTACGGCTGAAGGTCATTTCATCACATTACAATGGAGAGACGTGCCTGTAAATTCGGAGTGTAAAAATTCTGGAGTTTATTAATGACATCATCTGTCCTATTTTTCTTTTTTAAGAATATCTTTTTTATTTTTGCTGTATTGCCCAATGTCACGCTTCTCTTGTTATCACCATAATGCATCTACGCTACAGAAACACATGTAGAAATGAAACTACAGAAATGTTCTCATAGATTAGCCTGCGTGATATCCTACCCATACCGTCATCCTTTTCTTAAAGGGGTTATCTGGGATATATTAAAAATATGAAAATTGTGGGTTGTAATCTACATGCCTGTTGTGCCCGGCGCCGTTCACCGACGACACAAAGCAGTCTGAGACCGCTCCTGTCAGCAATTTTGCCACTTCCTTTGATGTCACATCAACAGAGAGGCAGCTTCTCCCTTCTCTCGATTAATGCATAGCCAACGTCATGATGCCAATCAGGTAGCAAGGAGCCGGCTGTCAATCAGCGTGACGTCAGCTATGCGCCCACTTCCACAGAGAAGAGTGGTAAAACTGCCTCTGCTTTGTTTATCCCGCCATGCTGTCCTTAGCAGGAGCGGTCTGTTACCACTCTGTGCCGGGGGGTGAATGGCGGTGGACTGGCGCCAGGCACAACAGGCAGGTAGGTGATAGCTACCTGCCTGTTAGTAATTGTTAAAAAAAATTTTAATAAAAATTCCAGATAACCCTTTTAACATTTGACCACTAGGGAAGCAGTTACATTAGAGACTATGGAGACGTATATATGAGATAGAGGGGTGTATAGTTTATCGTAAAAAATGTTTAACTATGAGGGTGACAAGTATTTCTTTAAGGAGGGGTAGCACTGTCTGAGGTCAGCATGCAATGCAAAAAGTGCAAATGCACATATTAATTCCTAACTGTACTAATTTATAATTATTTCATAACTGATAAATCTTCAGCCATATTGGTCTAGTGGTCTGGCAGTGTGGCAATCAGATCTGATAATGCCCAGGCATCTGTAGAATCCTCTGTACCTGTTCTGGCCTGGTCTACCTTCATCCACATTTGTCGTTCCGGCGCCATGGGAGCTGTTCTGTTATATTCCAGGTATGTGTTGCATTTATGGGGTTCTGCTTTTAATGTATTTAGAAGGCTCCTTTGGCACAATGTATATAAAAAATGTAGAGTATAACTGCCCTATTGAGATTTGCCTTTACATTGGCAGGTTGGCTCAAAGAATTATTCAATTATTTGCTAAAAATCACATTTTACATTAAAGTACAGTTTGTAATTACCGTAATATGTGCATTTGCACTTTTTGTATTGCATGCTGACCTCAGGCAGTTCTGGCTTACCCCCCCATCCCCTGTCTTTGGTTGATTCCTCAAAGGAGTTTAAATTTAAACTTCATTTTAATCAATGTATCTTGAAATAATATCAAGTTTCATAATTGGATGTGTTTAAAAAAAGGTTCCTATGATGAGATAATCCTATATATGTGCCCCTGCTATGTACTATGTAATAGTCTTGTCTAACTTTTTTACTCCCTTCCCTGCCCAGGAGATGTGTTATGATCAGACCGTGTCCCTGTACGGTCAGACACATCTATTACACAGTACATAGCAGGGACACATATATAAGATTATCTCAGCACAGGAGATGTGTTATGATCAGACCGTGTCCCTGTACGGTCAGACACGGCCATTACAGAGTACATAGCAGGGACACATATATAAGATTATCTCAGCACTGGAGATGTGGTATGGTCAGACACATCCATTACACAGTACATAGCAGGGACACATATATAATTTATCTCAGAACAGGAACATTTCTTTTAAAGGGAAGCTGAACCCATAAAATGCGCCCCCAGCCTCTTTGTACCTGTCCTTGCACCATGCTAATACATTTCCATGCATCCCTTTGTGTTTATAAAGCGTTCTTGTAAAGTTTATAAAAGTGTATTTTATACCTATCTGATAAGTGGGCTTCTTAAATGTTGAAGCTGCAAAAGGCGTGCATTTCTTCTTTTCCCCGCCGCCTGCTTGCTAATTATGCACACCCCCGATGAGCGTGCTATAGAGAGAGAGCGCGTCAGAAAATGGGCGGTAATGCCGCTATGACATAAATTGCATCATATCCGGCATTACCCACTGACGACCTCGTGATGCGTAGTGCGCATGCGCGAGGTGTGTTCACGGCAGCTTATCACATAAGCTGCCGTGAACACACCTCGCGCATGCGCACTAAGGGATGCATGGAAATGTATTAGCATGGTGCATGGACAGGTATAAAGAGGCTGGGGGCGCATTTTATGAGGTCAGGATCCCTTTAAACACATTGAATTGTGGAAACTTAAATTTAACTTTGTTTGTAGGAAAACCCATTTAAAGGAGACTATTTTGATTGACCACATTTTTAAAGACTGATGCATGTATCACATTCAAACAATATCCTTTATGATCAAAGCTAAAAAAAAATACATTTTATTGTTTCCGTGAAGCTATATGTTAGCGTTTGTTGTCTATACATGGGAGTTGTGACTTAAAGGAGACCCGAAGCCACCCCTGACATCTCTTTTTGCACTAAATACTTGTATTCATCATTCGACATGAAGAATCGTTTCTTTGCGCTGTCCTGTGCAGCTCCTCTGTTAATCCTCCAAGAAATATATGACTAAATTAGCATCTAGATGTTACCGGTTGTGGTGTGACTCTCCATACTGACACGGTCCAATCAATGCTGAACATACCAAGATAAGGCACACCTAATTGACCAAGGGAATGATTACACCCAGATATCAAATTATTCATAAATTCATTATTCATACATTTCTAAATTATTTCATACAAAAATTGGAAAATACAAGTAATACTAAAAGTGACATGATATGAAAGGCGTGAGCTCCCTTTTAAGCATGGTGGAGGTCATGTAGTAAAACTACAGTATACCGTATGTGCCTGATCTTTTTACTCTTATGGTTGCTTCTGTGCAAGATATTTTTCATGATATCTTGCGATTTAACTACAATAGACTCTGTATGAGAAGCCTCATGTTTACTTACTTTCTCAATTAGCCATGATTGGTAATGCAATATTGCAATGTTGCAACTGCACATCCAAAAACATCTTTAATACATAAAAAAATAAAGGAAACCTATGATAGCTTTCAGTAAATGAGAAAAAATAAATTGTTAGACATGTCTCCTTTGTAGTATGTGTGTCATGTAAAGTATGTATGTACCAAGTAATTAGAGGCTGCTAGGATGTACTCTGAGCTGTTACATGTTGTATCGCGAGGTCGTCAGTGGGTAATGCCGGATATGACGCGATTTACGTCATATTCACAATTTTTTAGCAAAGTTTTCTATTGCAGTTGTGTATAATGAAAATGTTCAAACTTACCAGCCATAGTTTTAAAAATTGTGATTAGAGATGAGCTGATTGATCCATGGAGGATCAAGTTCAGGACAGATTTCCTGATATTTACGGTTACACACAAGTTCAAGCACTTTGTGGTTCATTCACAAGAATCACAAAAAAAATCTGAAAAACACCTGCCTAGCGCTATTCTTCATTTCAGATTTTATCATTTCTCATATCTATCCCTCTTTCGTGCTCCTTCATGTCTCTCTCTCTCTCTTTCCTCTCCAAAGAAAAAGCAACAAATTTGTCTTCCAATCCAGATTTCCTATATTGTGATTGGTGGCAAATATGCTTTTTAATATATATATATATACAGTATATATACACTGCTCAAAAACATAAAGGGAACACTTACACAACACAGTGTAACTCAAAGTCAATCATACTTAAGTGAAATCCACCCTTCCAGTTATGAAGCAATATCAATTGTGAATCAATATTTTCTGCTGTTGTGCAAATGGAACAGATAACAGGTAGGCAATTAGCAAGACAGCCCCTATAAAGGAGTTGTCATTAAGTTGGTGATCACATTTTGGTTGTTATTTTGGTCACTTTTGCATATTGTCATTCCTCTCACCTCTTAGGTAGCGTGAGAGGGTGTCTACAACCCAGAGAAGTTGTTCAGCTTATAAAGGATGGCATATCAATGTGAGCTGCGGCAAAAAGGTTAGCTGTGTCTATCAGCTCAGTGTTCAGTGCATGGAGCAGATACCAGGGGACAGGCCCATACACCAGGATATATGGAGGGGGTCGTAGGAGGGCAACAACCCAGCAGCAAGACTGCTACCTCCTCCTTTGTGCACGGAGGAACCAGAGGAGCAGTGCCAGAGCCCTGCAAAATGACCTCCAGCAGGCCACTAATGTCTATGTCTGCTACAACTGTCAGAAACAGACTCTATGAGGGTGGTATGAGGGGCCAGAGTCAACAAGTTGGCTACAATCCCTACAATGAAGGGCTGCATTTCCTCCACTGTCTTTCCCTTATATAATAACTCTATTCAAATGAACTCATTACTGTGCTTGAAAATACTACAAGACAATGTCGGAATATACAATGGCTTTACTCTCAGGAACGATAAACTGTCCTTATAAGACTGGAATTAAGATTTTTCTTCTTTTTACATTACTTGTGCCAATGCATTTACAACTGTGTATTATTATTGTTAGACTATGTTTTTTCTTATTTGCCATAATACTTAAACTGTGCCTAAGAACTAAAGGGCAGTTTATTGTGTTCCCTACTGGCACAGAGTGATCACAAACCACTGTTTCCAGTGATTCCACTTACATTACCCTGACAAATCGGCGATTTATTTTCCACTCTGCTCTGTTGACGGGGTGTGACTGCCAACATCATGCTGATTCAAAGTCGGCATCTTGCTGGCAGTAGTGGTCAATAACTGCTTTGTGCTAATGCCCGGTACAACATTCAGATAGTTGCCACTGTTAACAACTACTTGTCTGTTTTTTATTTCTCACTATGTGCCTAAAAACTAAGCCCAGACCATGTCTTTTAACGGGGCCCCATGTTACCCCAATGGACATCAAGAAGCACCAATAACTCGGGGTAACATGGTGCACGTCTCACTGTGTTATTCAGCTTCTCGAAATATATCAAGCTAAAATCAATGTAGCCAAATTATTGCACACAGTACTAATACTCCATACTTATACTATGTGTAGCTTCTCCTTCCATGCATCCATGCACAACCTTTGCAGCAAGGTAATATTATATTATACAAGTTTTTAGTTTTTTTTAAAGAAATAAAAAATTGTTGGTACATATTTTAAATAAAACATGTTAAAATTTGGCCCGTCGCAAGTGAAAATTTAGTAGCAGCAAAACAGCCTGGTGTATCTGTAGGCTTGACAAGATTGAAATCCTTAACAAAATATCTAACTGGATTGTCCCCATAAATAAAGGAATCATTTTTACAAGATCTGACAATGCATAGACTTATTACAGATGCTAACATATAAAAGTTGGACACGGTACTTTTTGGCCTGACCGATTGGCTTCCAGATATCTACTGTAGTGGCTTTGCTAGAAACAATCTGTTTAGTATAGGCGAACCCTTTTCTTTCTGTCTATCGGATCTAAGCTTTTCATGACATCTCTAATACTTTACCAAAGAATAAAATAGCAGATCTGAAAGGAAAGTTTAACTTCCTTAAAAGGCTATTTTACTCTCGGTGCTGTATTTCCTGGTGTGGTTTTCTTTGTTTATTCGTAAACTTTTCTAGAACGAATCTTAAACTCCAAGGCTATATAATGAGATTTCATTCAACACAAAGCCGCCTTTAGAAGGCACACATGCTAAACTTGGGTTTGTATAATTATTTGCTCTGTTTTTCGCACAGATGAGGGAGTACAATATTGCACAATGATTGACATGAGAAGTCATAAATCAAAGTCCGTATTTGAGAGCAGTGATTAATGGCTTGTCCATTTCAACCCTATGATTTATAAGAGGCGTGTGTGAAGGTTACACATGTTCGATACACATGTATCTCTTTGTGCTTCTATGCATGGTTCATCTTCCTCGGGCTCTTTTCTTGAATTAGACTTTATTACGTTTCTATATTAGCAGCATTTTGCTGTGCCTGACCCCTTGTGCATTTTCTGCATTACACTAATGTTCCCGAGTCTGGGGGGAATAAATGATTTGTGGGTTTGTGTCATATTGAACCCAACGCTTTCCCAGACATTATTTCCAAAGGATTGTCCTACTTATCTGGTGGTAGCGGTGCTCAGCCTATCTCCATGATTTTAAATGAGCTCCTATTAACTATTGTCCTGTTCCCAGGAACCGAAAATTGGGTGAATTAGATGAGGAAAGGACTCACATAGTTTGTCATAAATGTCCCTTTATCACAATCTTTCAAGTAGTCAGTTTACTTATGTGTTAAATACTGTGGTCTGGAAAATAAAATGAGTGCATAGTACAGACGTCCTTGGGAACATATTATTTGAACAAAATATTTGATGGAAGTGTAACACTTATTGCAAAGTTTATGATGATATTATTCACAACTTTAGATCGTAATACACAGGTTTAATGATAAAATATGATTTTTATGAAATTGACATTTCACAGTCCTTTATTATGAATTTAGTAGAAGAAGAAATAAAGTCTGCTTGGTTGCCGCAGTTTGGTATTTTGTACTAATATTATAATGTAGCATGATAATCAGTTATTCTTTATACAATAAATAGCACTTAGGCTGGGGTCACACATAGAAATCCGTTTTTGGAAGTGATTTTCATCACCAATCCGTTTTTTATAGGGTGCTTTTTGAGCCTTCTGCACCCTGAACGTTTTGGACTAAGTCATTTTTTCTTTAAAAACGCATGTGCGTTAACGCATGCATTAATGCAGGTGCCTATATGTGCCATGCGTTAACGCATGCGTTTCCCATAGGGCCCCATGTTAAAAAAACGCATGCGTTTTTTAACTGATACCAAAAACGTTGCTAGCAACGTTTTTCGCTCAAAGACGACAGAGCAATGTTTTGAGGTCCAGAAAAAAACGGACAGGGTGTTTATTACATCCAATCCGTTTTTCTGTCAGTTTTTGGACTTAGAAAAAAAAAATGACAAAAATGAAGCCAAAAACGGACCAAGGGCTTATGTGTGACCCTAGCCTGACCCTAGCCTTAAAGGGGTTTTCAACAGTCAGGAAAGTGTTCCCCAAATGCTCTGAAAGGCCTAAAATTAAAAACAGAGTAAAAACCCACAATTGTCTACATCAGTGCTGACTCCCCAAATGTTGTTCAGATCTCTGAGTGGGATACAATGTCAACTATGCACATAGTATCTGTAGACAATCACTGAGCTTAATACTGTACTGAGATGGATAGCACAATCTCCTGACCTCAGCAGTTGCCTATAGCTGTGTTGCACACTGTCAATGTGACGTCGATGCTGCGCAAAAACACCAGAGACCCAAGCACGCTGGGAGCCAGCGTGGGACCTGCGACAGTAGAATGCTCTATTGTATTCAGATAGAGAATTATCCATTTCTGAAGTGGTAAACTGCTTAACTTTACCCATAGACCACACATTTGGAGTATTAAACTCTGTACTGTCAAGTTCTTAAAAAAAATGTAGATTGTGACTAAAACTCTTGTAAGGCATTGGACTGCATAGTATTCCAGTAAATTGCATTTCTATTGAAGTATGGATTACTTTTGGAGAAGGGCTGTTTTCATAACTTCTTCATAGAACTATACCTAAAGTGTATTCAATATTAGGGTATTCTGAGGCAGTAAAAGTTTTCATATATGAAGATAGTATGTATTTTTCGACTATAGATGCTCTGGACCATAAGACGCACCTAGGTTTTAGAGGTGGAAAATAGGCAAAAAAAAGATTTGAAGCAAAAAATTGGTAAAAGCTATTAGGGGAAGATGGAGCCATGGGACCTAAATGGTGTCATAAAGTACTGTATGAAAAGTCAGAAGGTGAGTATAAGAACCGGGGCATGGGGCTTACATTTAAAGTGCCACTGCAGCGCTAAAAAATAAAACACTGGAGTGCTGCTTGAAGATCTAACCTGCCATTCATGTCAAGTTAAGGAGAACTATGACTGCCAGCATGTCATGAAGATCCTTTGGCATGCTGGGAGTTATAGTTTACCATAAGAGTGGTAGAATACTTGTATGTACAGTACTCTATTAACAATTCGTTCTTAACTTTGATAAGGTGTGCTGACTCACAATAAATCCTGTCATGTCCTCCCACACTAGACACCAGGAAATCTCTATAAGACCTTCAGTGATGTGATGAAGAGGCAGGGTTGAAGCAGCTTTTGACAGCACAGAGCCCTGCCTCTCCATTATAAAAATAGAGAGAAAAGGGGGCACAATGTGAAATTACCTAGTGAAGAGCTTATTACTATATACAGGCCGATAGGTCACTTCACCTACTAGGGTTGTGCACCCCTGCACAAACCCCAGTTAAAGCGTTGGTGGATAAGTGGGCTCCTGGTGTCGGATTCCCAGGCTGATGGCTTCTGCCATCATCCCCTCCCGCGTGTCTTCTGGGTAGGGTCACGTGACCGGCGGCCGCCAGAACTTCATCCCCGCAGGTCCTTGAGAGTCTTGCCTGTTACAGGGCTATGCCAGGTCCTTCAAGCCACAATCCTTGGTCAATTGAAAGCCCAGAGCTGCTCCTGCTGCTGATTCCTCACCGTAGGTCCTGATGTGGATGAAACTTCCTTGTTTCTAATGCAGTGGTGTAGAACCAGTGGTGATGTAATGAAGAGGGAAAGCTGGAGCATCACATGACAGCAACAAGCCCCCTTCTTCATTACATCACCGCAGGTCCTGTAGAGATTTATTATGTCTAAAGGGGGAGGACGTGACAGCATGTAATGTGAGCAATCAGTGCTATGCTCCTCAGGTATGCCATGTCTGGCACTGCAGGACTCTTCCTCTGGGCCAACACGTTTGTGGTGATCCCTGCTCCTGCGCCCCAGCCCAGTGGACACACGATCTCCCCAGCTGCTGCAGGAATACTACAGCTGAGGAAACCATGTGGGCCCACTTTTTAAAGTAGAGGAATATTTTTGCTGCTCTCAACGACCCCCTTCTCAGCACTGAAGAGGACTGAGGACCCTCCCCTAGAGCAGTGAATATTAGGGTACTTTAAGCAGTGGGCCTAAGTTGTTTCCCCAACTCCAGGATTCCTGCAGCAGTGAGCTTTCCACCATCCTGTGCTTCTAGTCCACCACTGCGTCTCCCCACAGCAAACCAGTGCATACATGTGTATGCATATTCGAATTATAAGACAAACCCTACACTTTCCTCCAAACTTTGGAGGAAGAAAAGTTCATTTTATAGAACAAAAAATCTGGATATGTATCACCCAGAATGTGCTTGGAAACCTTCTGAGATGCGCTGGAGTGTGTTGTATCATGGTTTCTGCTGTGAGTAAAACAAAAATAAAGGAGTGTGAGCTGTGTCAAGATATTTGCCCAGACTTTTAGGAAAACCAGTTTGGGGCCTTTATGTTGAAGAGATCTGTAGGTTTGGTAGAGGGATAGACTCTCCCTCCAGGCCTGATCTTGTAACTGGCTCATGTCTGGGACTCCCATCTAATCCTGCAACTAGCAGCAGGGTGTGTTTGGAAACCAGGTTACTGAAGCAGCTTGTGTTATGTGAGCTGGCTGTGTGTGGACAGCAGACACTGTCTACTTGGTCTTCACAAGTGGACCCTGCTCTTATGGGACCTAAAGTGGTACAGAGACTACCTTTGGACTGTATCATACAGCTGCTCGACTGTACTGGCTGCAATCTGGATTTGCTAGGTCTGCAATAAAAGACTGTTTGATGTGAACAAATGTCTGGGTCACTGCCTAACATTTCGGGCTAATATAAGCCGCTGCCTCACAGTATGGGACTGTGTTTCACTCAGGAATTATTTTTTTAACTAGTGCAGCTTGCCAACACAAATGCTAGTACTACTTTAAGACAAGAAAAAACATATTTCATCTGTTGCTGTATTTTGGTGAATCATTAAAAAACAGAAAAAAGTTTAGTTCCTAACACACAGCTACTCTATTCCAGTCCTAAAAATTAGATAATTGTCTATTTTGGTTTTCTGTATCTCTCTAATGTTCCATCATCTTGGTTCAAAATTGTATACTGACCAGGGTCTTTCTTCATTTGTGTTCTTAGCCGAGTGAGCCTTAAAGAAAACCTGTCATCAAGAGCTAGCATGATAAACTAAAGGTATGGGCATATAGGCTCTGTTCTGCTGTAGTTTTGAGTCTATCCTAACAGAACATGCTAAGATGAGCTTACCATCTAACCAGTGGCGTAACTAGAGTCTGGTGGGCCCCGGTGCGAAATTCCCCCTCTATCGCCCCGCGCGAGCACATATTAATCAGATGTTTGGGCCCCATGTAACGTTCTAAGATCTATAAAGACTCACAAATTGACCCCTGCTATATATGGTCATCCTACTGGAATATGGAGCTTATCCTTTTAAATATGTCTCCCATCCTGCTATATATGGTCCTCCTCCTGGAATATGGCCCATCCCATTATTATAATGCATCCCCATATTCCTCCATATATTACAATATACCCCCATAGTCCTCCATGTATTATAATGCATCCCATAGTCCCCCATTCATAGGGTAGCCCCAATAGTCATCCAATTATTATAATGCACCCCCACTATCCTACATATATTAACCTCATAGACCTCCATATAGTATAATACAGCCTCAGAGGCCTCTATATAGTGTAATACAGCCTCAGAACTTCTGCATATAGTATAATACAGTCTCACAGCCCTCCATATAGTATAATGCAGCCTCACAGCCCTCCATATAGTATAATGCAACCTCACAGTCCTCCATATAGTATAACGCAGGCTCAGTTCTCCATGTAGTGCAGCCTCTATAGTACAGCCTTATATATGCAGCCTCATTGCTATCCTTATAGTACAGCCTCCTATATTGCAGCCTTATATATGCAGCCTCATAGCTCTCCATGTAGTGCAGCCTTATATCTCTCTATATGCAGTATTGTGTTATATATGCAGCCTAAGGCTATGTGCTCACGGTCTGTAGGAGCTGCATGTTGGACGCAGCTCCTCTGGACCTGAGTGAAGTCGCGGGTGCCCGCAGGGAGACCGCAGCCACCCTGTACTCACCATGTGTGACAGGTGCAGGGCGGCTTCTCCCTGCTGTCACCCGATTGGAACCGCTTCCGACTCCAAAGCATGAAATTAACATGCTGCGGAGAAGCAGAGGAGCGGACACCCACACCGCAGCTGTCAGAACGCTGTGGTCGGGTTAAGCATAGTCAGGATGGGATTTCTACAAATCCCACCCATTATGCTTATACTGTATTACGCAGCGGTTTTGAATGCAGCAACAAGACGCTGCGTCCAAACCACTGCGTATCCTTATCATCAGCACACAACCTTATATATGCAGCCCTACCGGGATCTTAAAAATAGGATTAATGAGAACTGCACAAAACTGTAGACTCACTCCAAAACCCAGTGTCATCCCAAATGTTAGCCTATTCCAGTAGTGGAGTCTTCTGCTCTCCTTCTTTAGTGTCCCCTGCTCTCCTCCTCCTGTGTTCCCCGCTATCCTCCTCCTGTGTCCCCCGTCCTCCTGTGTCCCCCTCTCTCCTCCTCCTGTGTTTACGGTCTTCTGTCCCCAGCTCTCCTACTACTCAGTCCCCCATTCTCCTGTGATCCCCACTCTCCTCCTCAAGTGTCCCCCATTCTCCTGTGTGTCCCCCGCTCTCCTCCTCCTGTGTCCCCATCTCCTCCTCTGTCCCCCATTCGTCCTGTGTCCCCGCTCTCCTCCTCCAGTTGTCCCCCATTCTCCTGTGTCCAGTTCCTCTCCTCCTCTGTCCCCCCTCCTCTAGTGTCCCCCATTCTCCTGTGTCCCCTCTCCTCCTCTGTGTCCCCATTCCTCTGTGTGTCCCCCGCTCTCCTCCTCCAGTGTCCCCCATTCTCCTGTGTCCCCAGCTCTCCTCCTCCTCCTCTGTCCCAGCTCTCCTCCTTCTCTGACACCCATTCTCCTGTGTCCCCCGCTCTCCTCCTCTAGTGTCCCCCGTTCTCCTGTGTCCCCAGCTCTCCTCCTCCTGGGTCCTCCGTTCTTCTGTCCCCTGCTCTCCTCCTCCTGTGTCCTCTGTTCTTCTGTCCCCTGCTGTCCTCCTTCTGTGTCTTCAGCTCTCCTCCTCCTGTGTCCCCCGCTTTCCTCCTCCTGTGTCCCCGCTCTCCTCTTTCTGTGTCCTCCGTTCTTCGGTCCCCTGCTCTCCTCCTCCTGTGTCCCCAGCTCTCCTCCTCCTCTGACACCCGTTCTCCCATGTCCCCCGCTCTCCTCCTCCAGTGTCCCCCGTTCTCCTGTGTCCCCAGCTCTCCTCCTCTCTCTGTCCTCTGTTCTTCTGTCTCCTGCTCTCCTCCTCCTGTGTCCTCTGCTCTCCTCCTCCTGTGTCCTCCGTTCTTCTGTCCCCTGCTCTCCTCCTCCTGTGTCCCCAGCTCTCTTCCTCCTGTTTCCCCCACTCTCCTCCTCCTCTGTCCGCTGTTCTTCTGTCCCCTGCTGTCCTCCTCCAGTGTCTACAGCTCTCCTCCTCCTGTGTCCCCCGCTTTCCTCCTCCTGTGTCCCCTGCTCTCCTCCTCCTGTGTCCTCCGTTCTTCTGTCCCCAGCTCTCCTCCTCCTGTGTCCCCCGCTCTCCTCCTCCTGTGTCCCCAGCTCTCCTCTTTCTGTGTCCTCCGTTCTTCTGTCCCCTGCTCTCCTCCTCCTGTGTCCCCAGCTCTCCTCCTCCTCTGACACCCGTTCTTCTGTGTCCCCCGCTCTCCTCCTCCAGTGTCCCCCGTTCTCCTGTGTCCCCAGCTCTCCTCCTCCTCTGTCCTCATTCTCCTGTGTATCCAGCTCTCCTCCTCCTCTGTCCCCCATTCTCCTGTGTCCCCAGCTCTCCTCCTCCAGTGTCCCCAGTTCTCCTCTGTCCCCTGCTCTCCTCCTCCTGTGTCCCCAGCTCTCCTCCTCCTCTGACACCTATTCTCCTGTGTCCCCTGCTCTTCTCCTCCAGTATCCCCCGTTCTCCTGTGTCCCCAGCTCTCCTCCTCCTCTGTCCCTGTTCTCCTGTGTCCCCAGGTCTCCTACTCCTCTGTCCCCCGTTCTCCTGTGTCCCCAGCTCTCCTCCACCTCTGTCCCCATTCTCCTGTGTCCCCAGCTCTCAGCCTCCTGTGTCCCCAGTTCTCCTGTGTCTCCAGCTCTCCTCCTCCTGTGTCCCCAGTTCTCCTCTGTCCTCTGCTCTCCTCCTCCTGTGTCCCCAGCTCTCCTCCTCTTCTGTCCTCTGTTCTTCTGTCTCCTGCTCTCCTCCTCCTGTGTACCCCGCTCTCCTCCTCCTGTGTCCTCCGTTCTTCTGTCCCCTGCTCTCCTCCTCCTGTGTCCTCCATTCTTCTTTCCCCTGCTCTCCTCCTCCTGTGTCCCCAGCTCTCCTCCTCCTGTTTCCCCAGCTCTCCTCCTCATCTGTCCCCCGTTCTCCTGTGTGCCCCATTCCCCTGTGTCCCCAGCTCACCTCCTTGTCCTCTCACCATTGTCCTCCGCTCTCTTCTTCTCTTCAATGAGCGGCCAGGACCAAACACATGGCTACCGGGACACCGGGCAGGAGACTGAGGAGGGGGCGGAGCCACCACTCAAGTCCCTGGTCACCCGACAGGCGTCAGTCACCTGACCTGCAGGGAATAGGATGTGGCCAGACAGCTTCCAAAGGTAGCACTGTCCTGACTCTGTGCGGCGGCGTGTGCTGCACCCGGCGCTGGCACTGGGATCGCCGGGTGCAGAGCGCTGGGATCGCGCGGCGGGCGGCTGGCTACACGGGCGCCGGGCCCCCTATAGGTCCGGGCCCCGTCGCAGCCGCGACCCCTGCGACCGTGAATGTTACGCCACTGCATCTAACCATGTACCACACAGTTACTTTTCAATTCATGTTATGACATACTAACTCAATGGGCACCAATCTTCTCTATTACTTAGCTGTTATCTATTAATCCCCCTCTTAAACAGTTGCCCCACCACCACCAAACATTGTGTGCTCAACTGCATATATTTCGGAACGTTAAAAGGGTAAAAGTAAAAATGTTGTGAGGAAGCAAAAGATGTTTTATTGTGAGGAAGCAAAAAAGGTTTTTATTACCATGCTTCTGAATTACACAACCCTGCAAAATTGAATATTTTGAAAAATGCAAGAGAAGTTTTCACAGATTTTTATGTAATTTGGTGTGCTGATTACGAAAACGACCTCCATTTTTTCCATCACGTAAGGATTTTTTGTAAAACCAAGATTGATATTTTTGCTAAAATCCTATTTAAAAAGGAATTCTGTTGAACAATTGTACATGTAATGTCTGGAAAACAGTGGTTTTTATCAATTTAAATTCATGTATAAATATACAGAGGCCCCCCCCTGCTGGCATACGTCCCCCCCCTTCGGTATACAGAGGCCCCCTGCCTCCGTATTGATCTCACCCTCCGATGTCCGCAGGCACCCGGGGTCCTCCGTCCACTCTCCTCGCTGTATGCCGGGTTTGCTGAGGGTGGCGCAGCAGGGATGACGTCATCACTGCTCCCGGCGGTCACATGTAGAACCCGCCGGCATACAGCGAGGAGAGTGGACGGAGGACCCCGGGTGCCTGCGGACATTGGAGGGTGAGATCAATGCGGAGGTAGGGGGCCACTGCAAACCAAAGGGGGGGCCGTGTGCCAGCAGGGGGCCTCTGTATACAGATGGGGGGGCCGTGTTCCAGCAGGGGGGCCTCTGTATACCGATGGGGGGCCGTGTGCCAGGAGGGGGGCCTTTGTATACTGATGGGGGGGCCGTGTGCCTGCAGGGGGGCCTCTGTATATTTATACATAATTTAAATGGATAAAAACCACTGTTGCCAGATATTACAGTACATGTACAATTGTTGAACAGAATTCCTTTTTAAATAGGATTTTAGCAAAAATATCGATCTTGGTTTTACAAAAATCCTTACGTGATGGAAAAAAATGGAGGTCATTTTCGTAATCAGCACACCAAAATTACATAAAAATCTGTGAAAACTTCTCTTGTATTTTTTTCATCGCAGGCCTGTGTTATATATTTGCAACATTCAGGTTCATGGTCCGTTTGGTACATGGTATGACTTGTGTGAGGATCTTACCACACTGCCTGGGCCAGCGGCAGCTCTCCTGACCTGAGTGTAACAGCTTCATGTGTTTCTATGCCGATGCCATGCTCAGGTTAGGAGAGCTGCTGGCCAGTCCTGGCTTTTTGAGGAGATACTCACACAAGTCATGCAGTAGTGTGAATCCAGCCTAATAGTTCAAGTGAAGCTATTTCTTAATTTATTTATTAATTATTTTATTTATTTATTCATTTATTGCTTTCCTTCTTTTGCAGTTTATTCAGTGCATGACATGAGCATCTCATTGATAATGACAGATGTAAGAGATGTCTAGAGATGATCGAATAGATTTGAATTAAATTTGATGGAATTTGAAGGTCATGGCAAATGTATTTGATTCATGCCAGTTGACAAAATAATGCCCAATGCCTTTTTACACATTGCAGAAAATTGCATCTGTCTCATATGAAACAAGGTGTGAACGTGCATGCTGCTTTACAGTGACTCTAATCTGTTACATCACATGACATAGTGCAGTCAATTAGGACAGACTATAATAGCCAATGTGAAAAACAGGCTGGGAATGCTATTGTCATTTTTGGGTGATTTTATGATTGTAGGAGTCAGAGCTCACAGCACAGCATTATAGATAGGAAAAAAAGACCTAAAATATTAGACAAAAACTCTGTACAGTAATGTGTTATATAACTGCAGAAATGAAGAAGATGAGTCTAGTAGACTGTAAGCCCTCGCGGACAGGATTTCTCCCCTCTTGTATCTGTACGACCGAATTGTCCACATTTGTTGTTACTTGTATTGTTACTATGTTACTTGTCCTAGTCTGCCCCTTTTAGCATGTAAAGCGCCATGGAATATAATGGCGCTATATAAATTATTAATAATAATAATAATAATAATAATAGTAGTAGTCTGGGAATAAAAAAGAGATTCAATTGATGGAGGAAGAGAGATATAAGAGGTACTAGAAGCAGCAGTGCCAGAATGTGATTGATCAGTGACATGGTGAAGCTGACCTCTGCCTGCTGTATTTTAAGCACAATAACAATTTTACTACATTAGAAAGCAGAAGTAAGCCAGCACAATATGTTTTATAGAAAATCTAGTATCAGATCTTAAACTTGCTTGCCAAAGTTTTTTCATTTCTTGGGCAATCGTTTCTCACAAAAAGCTTTTTTTACCTACCTGTTTTACTAGTTAAACTTTGCTTTACACAGCATAACAAAACAGAATCCTTATGCAGTTGCTGGCTTTTTGGTTGTTTACGAAATTAGCATATCATATTGTGTAATTATTGGGAAGGGGTTTGAATTTAGTTTGAAAAATAGAAAAAAATATATTTGAAAGTTGTGCATACCACACCTAAACTGCAACATGCAGCCACATTTTGCTTTCTGTACATCTACCGACCTACCTAGCATTTCTTGTTCTGTTATTTTTGGCAAGAGGAAAAAGATAGAGTTAAAAAGTTTCTCAAAAGTTAAATATAGCAGTGTGTAAAATACCTAATATAAGAAACAAGTAGCAGTGGTAATGGCCAGGGTAATGTAAAAGAAAAAAAATAATTTCACTACCAAAAATATGGAAGCTGCAAGCAATAGAAGCATCACCACCATAACTGGCACCAGTTGTCCAGGATGAAGTACTACTCAATGCTAGTCAACACAAAGGGCCTCTTTTACCTTTCACAGTGGAAAGGATGGGGAGATTATTATGGAATAATTATGGCTACTCATTGTACAGCCAGGGTGATGGAAAGATGATAGCATTCATTCTACTAGTTCAGTGTAAATTTCTGCTTCATACTTCCAAAGAAGATACTGTTTAACCATAGTGAAAGAAGACCATGCATCTGCCTCAGCATCGTTCACTGAACCTCTGAAGTGTGGATCTTTCATAATACCTCTGATTGAGGACCATCAAAATGACTAGACTTTAGCTTCTCCATGGTCAGCTCTGGAATTTTTCTATAGATGTAGTCAAATGCCACAAAGTTCTGTGGAACAAGACGCCAACTAAGTTGGCATAGAATCACAGATGGTCACTTATGTATTTTACTACTACCCTAATACTTATTTAAATACACATTGTATTTAGTAGGTATTCAAGTATTTGTCACATACTTTACAGACAATCTTTCATTCTATATTTACTCCTGTCAAGGAAAAATCCCAAATTTATGTGTAGGTAACTGTATATTATCTCAAAAAGTAAAGCTGCTACAGAATAATGTATGACATATTCAGATTCAGAGGACTGAATATACCTAAAATCATGCCTGAATATACCCAAAATACATGTGGCACCAAAAAGATTTTTTCATTTGTTCCCCCATGATATTTTTGGACGTTTTTAACTTTAAAAAACATTAAACATCTGTCAGTGTTCGTTTCTATGTAGAGGCCACTTTGACATAACTAAGGCCGTTTTTGCATTTAATATATTAAAACAGGTTGGATACAGTCCTAGGAGACCTAAGAGTGTTATACATATATTTTTAGGGCAATGAGACTATCTGTGATTCAAGGCAAATATATTCACCACTGATAGAATTTTTTTTTAATTTACTGAACCTGGCGATTTTGAATTTCATAAGTTATTATCAACTTTAATAAGAATTTTACCGCTACTTTTACAGAAATATGGATATATTACAGAATGCCCTAGCGGGAGACCTCTTACGATAAGCCCTAGAAGACCTGTTATGTGTTAACGGATTATGCTTCTAAAAGTCTTATTTCCTTCTTAAATTTCACTTCTCAAACTACCGAAAAGACCTGATTTTGGTATCATAACTTGAATGACCTTACATAATGCAAACTTGACCTTACTAGAGTTTAGACACGGTTGAGAAGATCTAGATATGAAATAAAAATGTTTATTGCAAATTTCATTATTCTGTTTACTCTTGGTAGTAGAGTGAATGCAGCAAGGAGTATAAAGTAACCTGCATGGCTACCATGTATTTATAGACTTCAAGAAGGAACAGTGAGTAATGCCATCATTTCACTGTATAATATGACATATATTTGATATACATGTCAATATATTTTTTTGTACATCAACAATCTTATACAAAGGGAAAGAGAAGGAAAATGTGTGCATTTCCAAGTATTCCTCAACATTTTATGTTTTGCCATAAATGTTATATTATGTTTTGTCTTTATTGCTACTACTTGAATTCTCTCTTATGATAAACAGCTGTGAGGCGCGACTATCAAGGAGATAGGAGGCTGTATTGTTGGCCCCTGTCGGCGCACAAGGAGGGCTGAAGGAGGGCTCCCTGGTATCTTTGTCACATAGGACTGTCACTCCTGATGAAACCCACGGTTTATTAGTGGGTGGAAACGCGTCGAGTTCATAGGACAGCGTGCACAAGATAAGTAACACCAACTTGTATAATACTGCCAACTGGTGCATCCGTGGTTATTAAGGTGACAGCGAAATAGTTCCTTTGATTAGGTTTACTATATGAACGTTTGAGGGGGAGTTAGGAACAAGTGGTGTAAAGGTTAAATTTGGTTATACTGGGAACCTCTGGCATTATATTAATTATAGGACGTGTATTGGGCGCCCATAATATATGGAAGTAATGGTACATTATAGACACGTGATATGCCTATATGAGGATCACTCAATATAGTCAATGCACCTTACTACCCCATAATACACACCACGTACGTCAGTAAGGGTTATTGGAGGAACATCGGGATTCAACCCATGTTTCAGATAGTACCTTATTAAACTACGGATGTATGAATCGACTGTGCCCTAAATACAGGTAACAAGTACCCAGGGAGAGCCGTCGTGGAACGGGGACACCGTACAAATTAGGTGTATAAATCTCCGTTGTTAGGTAGAAGCAGAAATAGGGAATAATAGGGACATTATCCCATCCCTGTTTGATGTGTGTGTGTTTTAGACACTAGGTGTGGGAGAACACTTTTTGTTATTTTAACAAATATTTATTAAAGGTTACATTTTAAAAGTGCACTTTAAGTAAGTAATATAAACTGTAAGGGAGCTTCAGGCCTTCCTAAATGTACCTTGCCCTGCTTAAGTATGGAGCCATCCATGCACAGTATGCAAGAATAACTTGGTTTAATGTTTTGGCTCCTACATGGGGTAGAAACAAGAAACATCCCACAATGATGTTGTGTCAGTCACAAGGGCCAGGTTGCTCAGCATCTATGCTAAAGTTGAGTTCACGGTAGCCGTGCCCAACAACTTTGGTCTTAACCACATATATAAAGGAGTAGAAGTAGGGATAAAGTTTATTCATGATGCCAGATGTAATAATCAGCCTCATGAGGCTGGCACTGCAGGGGGTAGCTGGGAGATAGGTCGTAGTAAAGAGCGCACATGGTTAACCGATCCCAACTAGGGATGGCTCCCAGGGAGATAGTGAAGGTAGTGGTATAAAGTTTAGTGGAGGGAGTGGACAGCAGGAGAAATTCTATTGCTTTACTTTTTACTGAAGCTTCTCTACCAAGTCCATGGTAGAACATGTGGCCTGGCCAGTCTTATGAGCATGTGGTCTGTTCTGCTGAGTGAGTATATTAGTCTTCCTACTGACTTTTCCTGAGCTTTAAGGTTTCTTGATGTTTGTAACCTTCCAGTACTTCCTCTTGGTTGTTGTGGGTTACTTTCCGCCGGGCTGGTAAAGCAGGTCTTGTGGCTATCTGTGCCTACAGCAGTTCCCTGACCCAATATGCTATTGAAGCCCCAGAGAACTCCATTAAGTTGCTGGTGAGCTTGAAACTCTCACAGCATCCAGTTTTGCCACCAGGTTCTGTAAGCCTGGATGACCTATGGACTGGTACCCTGCCTGCAACCTGTCCCTTCACAGAAGCATACATTCCCACCTCACTTGACTTCTCCTACTCTGTCCTACTAAACTCATCCTAACCACTCCCCCACCAGGAAGTGTGACACATGCCTAAATCAGGCATCATGTGTACAATCTCCTAATTAGGGATCAGGCAGTGTGTGTGTTCATTTCAGACAATCATCATCAGACATGAGAATACATAGATGTTCACCTGCAATACCATCTTGTGGTGGCAGGATCGTCACAATGTTTAAATGTCCTAACAGAATAACAGTCCTAAAATATGTTTTAAGAATGTTCTGAAAATAATATTTTTCTGTATTGTTAAAGAATTGAATATTACCTCCAACTTGTATCCTATTTTTACCATATGATGGTATCTTAAAGGGATCCTGTCACCTCCAAAAAGGCTCCTAAGCTTCAAAAACATGTCCCTGCAGCATCCTATGAGCATTCTCAAACTCCTCTTGTCACCAAAATGCTTCCTGTGAAAGTTCATAAAAAGTTTTATTACTCACTCATTAGCCATGATAATTAGTAGGAGCTATATTTTTTAGCCCTCAGGGTGTGTTGGCTTGGTGCCTTGTTCGTCATAAGGTCCACGCCCTAATGGGCATGATCTTTTATTCATGTTCTATGCAGGCCCTCCCTGCTTTTCACAGTGCTGGCTGTGCATGTAATGACGCGAATCGCGTCATTTCCAGGTAGGGTGACGTCAGTACACCCACACCGCTTGTTCGGCTTCAAGCACCGCATTGCGCATGCATGCTTGAGGCAGGACCGAGCAGCGTGGGTGTACTGATGTCACCCCACCCGGAAATGATGCAATTCGCGTCATTACATGCACAGCCAGCACCATGGAAAGCAGGGAGGGCCTGCTTAGAACATGAATAAAAGATCACGCCCATTAGGGCATGATCTTATGAGGAACAAGGCACCAAACCAACACGCCCTGAGGGCTAAAGAATATAGCCCCTACTAACTATCATGGCTAATGAGTGAGTATTAAATCTTTTTATGAACTTTTACAGGAAGCATTTTGGTGACAAAAGGAGTGTGAGAATGCTCATAGGATGCTGCAGGGACATGTATTTGAAGCTTTTGTGACTTTTCGGAGGTGACAGGATCCCTTTAAATCATATAAATGGTCTTCTTAATTAACCAGTTATTTAAGGTGAGAATATCACCTATAACATTTTTTTAAATAATTAAATCCAGAATAGTGAAACATATTGAGAAGACTTACTGAAACTTAAAATGCACCTGATTTTTAACTGTGCATATCTAGTGTAAGTTTATAACACCCGCTCTTAGTTGACTTACCTCATGCCAGGTATATGCATTAAAATGTGTCTGTATTTGTAGTACATTTTAAGATGTCAAAGGGGTTATCATCTACAGTGCTGTGCAAATTAATTGGGACAAAGCAAGTCTTTACTTGTTTTTCTTGCATTAGTTTTACTATTTCTAATAAGTGTTTTATCAGTTCTTGGTGTCGTTTTTCTTTTTCTTCCACATTTCCCTTTTTGTTTTGGAGAAAATGTTCCAGTTTCATTGTGTGTGCAAATTACTCTTGGAACGGTAGATTTTACAATACCAACGGTGGAAGCGATTTCTGTTACAGTCAGACTTCTATGTTCATTAAGAGTAATAATTCTAGACCGCTTCCGTGGAGTAACATCCATTTTTACAGTCACGAATCACACTGAGAGAAAAAGTACACTAAACCACTCCTCATGGTACATTTACACGCGGCCACAGGAAGGTAGGAACCGGCAGGCATCGGACACAATTGTGCCTGTTGCCTTGAAAAGACCTCGATGTGGCTGCGTGTAATTCAGGACTTTCCTTCCTGTGTCTTCCCTGAAGGAAGGAAAGTCCTGAATTACACGCAGCCACATCGTGGTCTTTTCAAGGCAACAGGCACAATTGTGTCCGATGCCTGCCTGTTCCTACCTTCCTGTGGCCGCGTGTAAATGTACCATCACAGAAACAAGCTCTCAACTGAAGCTGAGAGGGCAGCTAGCTGTTATTTTTTTACTAAAACCAGTCAAACCACATTTTGTTACTCAAGGTTGTACACTCACACCTGTTCAAAGCAGTTAAAACTGGTTGGAATCACTGACTGGTAACCCCAACTTACGATTTTACTTAAAAAATGCTTTGTCCCAATTAATTTGCACAGCACTGTATATAAACTAGCATGAACATAAGAATTTGTAACCCATCTGTTTTACCAGAATTGCGCCTGAACTCTGTGCTTCCTGTTGGTCATGTGATGTGCATAAGCTTTTGTTTTTTCATCCGATATCAGAATACAGTTCAGTAAGTTTTGTGCCTTTTCTACACTCCAAAATCTTTCTTACTTGGTAGATTCTTTTCACACATAGAAAAGCACATGAGCAGACCCCGCATTTCATTGCTAACATGACACCATAATGGAAAAAAAGAAGAACACTTGCTCTGTTGTTTTGTCTAATAGTATAGAACATGGCATACAGTGAAAACACTTTCCAAGGAAGGTAGAAAACTACAGCACTTTTCCAATGGGTAATATTCAGTTTATTGCCAATATTATAAAATAGGGATCACGTTAAAATAACAGGCTACCCATTTCAGGCATAAGGAGCCCTTCTTCAAGCTTGAAAAAGAGCTCCCTATGCCCGAAACGCATAGCCTGATATTTTAATGTAATCAGTATTTTTAAATTTTTGGAACAAACTGGATTTTACCAATTGGAAAAGTGCCGGAGTTGTCTACCTTCCTTGGAAAATAATATGAGTTGTCTACACCAACTGGTAGCGGCACCCATCAGCTGCAGGAAACCCAGCCGTGATTACATCCATTAGACGTGGTGAGCTGAGCTCTATGGGTATGTGCACACGGGGGCGGGTTAGTGGCGGCAGCGGCTGGGCAGACCCGACAGGAAGCTCCGGAGCCGTCCACCGGCTTCCTGTCGGGTATGTGCGGCGGGAGACGGGCGGGTGACGGGCGGGTTAGCGCCGGCCGTTCTGCAGCGGCAGAAAGCAGCACATGATTCTGCTTGCAGCCGCTGCAGAACCGGCCGGATTATAGAACAAGCTCATTCTTTGCTAACCCGCTGGGAACCCAGCGGTTAGCAACGGATGAGCATGTGTAAACCGCCGCTGTGTGCACAGCGGGTGTCGGTTTACATAGGTTTCTATGTTAATCCAAACGCCGGTTTGGATTAACATAAATTTGCATGAAATTTATGTAAACCGACCGGCGGTTTACACACCTAATTCGGCCCTAACCCGACCAGTGCGCACATACCCTATTCCTCCTTGTAGTTCTATACAGTGAAAACAGTAGCAGCCAGATCGACATAGGAGAGAGATGAATGCTGCAGAGCATACTGGAGATGGTACTTTTTACTAGAACACTAAAATTACTGACATGACATCCCACTGCTGCAACCCCAGCATTGTAAATATACAGTAAAAATCCATAAAAATATAGCATTTTGATGAGACTAACATGCATAAAATGAAAAAAAAAAAGTCATGCAAACATAGAAAGCCCTCAGATCTGTGAGCAGAGAAACAAAAAAGTTACAATTCTAAGAATATGTCAATGCAAAAACAAGCAATATATATTTTAAAAATATTGGTGGAGGTAAGTAGACCATTTGAAATTCCAAATCATCAATATTCTTTAAAGAACTTGATTACCGTATATACTCGTGTATAAGCCGACCTGTGTATAAGCCGACCCCCTACTTTTGCCCCCAAAAACTGGGAAAACTTATTGACTCGCGTATAAGCCGAGGGTGGACTCCAGCACAGGTATTCAACCCCAGCAGTGAGGTATACAGCAGCCTCCCCAGTGGTAGTATACAGCAGCAGCCCCAGTGGTATATACAGCAGCAGCCCCAGTGGTAGTATACAGCAGCCCCAGAGGTATATGCAGCCCCAGAGGTATATGCAGCCCCAGAGGTATATGCAGCCCCAGAGGTATATACAGCCCCAGAGGTATATGCAGCCCCAGAGGTATATGCAGCCCCATATGCAGCCCCAGAGGAATATACAGCCCCAGAGGTATATGCAGCCCCATATGCAGCCCCAGAGGTATATACAGCCCCATATGCAGCCCCAAGAGGTATATGCAGCCCCATATGCAGCCCCAGAGGTATATACAGCCCCATATGCAGCCCTAGGAGGTATATGCAGCCCCATAAGCAGCCCCAGAGGTATATACAGCCCATATGCAGCCCCAGGAGGTATATGCAGCCCCAGAGGTATATGCAGCCCCAGGAGGTATATGCAACCCCAGGAGATATATGCAGCCCCAGAGGTATATGCAGCCCCAGGAGGTATATGCAGCCCCAGGAGGTATATGCAGCCCCAGAGGTATATGCAGCCCCCCCATCTATATACAGGCCCCCCTTGCCGCAATCCTGTAAAGGAAGAGATTAGTATACTTATCCCTCCGCTTTCCCGCTGCCGCTGTCCCGCCGCCGCTCCTCCATCTTCATCCAGCGTCTTCCGTCTTCTTTCAGCTTCCTCCTCTGTCGCGCCGGCAATGACGTCATTGCCTGCGACCATCGGAGGAAGACGGAAGAAGACGGAAGACGCTGGATGAAGATGGAGGAGCGGCGGCGGGACAGCGGCAGCGGGAAAGCGGAGGGTTAAGTATACTAATCTCTTCCTTTACAGGATTGCGGCGGGGGGGGTCCTGTATATAGATGGGGGCACTGTATACTGTATACATTGTATACAGTATACAGTGACTCGCGTATAAGCCGAGGGGGTAACTTTTCAGCCCAATTTTTGGGCTGAAAAACTCGGCTTATACGCGAGTATATACGGTAAATTGGACCTGATTGAATTAAAAGTTTAACAAATTTGGAGTGAATTGAATAGCTATAAAACATCTTGTTGCCTAAAAAATATAGTCATGGCTGAATTTGTTCCAGAAAATAAAGTATTCCTATTTGGTTAGTTTCAAGAGTTTATCAAAAGCTTAGTAACAGAGATTAACAGAGAAGTGAACCATCCAAAAACTATTACTTTAATTAGGGAAACAAAACAAGTGCACTGCTTTGAATGTGAAAGAGTATTGGCATCTCAGCTAGGAGTAAAAATGTATCCCTTTTTGGGATCAGCAATATTCACAAAATAAATAAACAAATACAAATGTTTTTTTTTTATCAAGACATCCAAAAATGTACCCTTTTTATGGATACAAAACAGGTGTACTGTTTTGAATTTGAAGAAGTTATTTCTTTTACTTGGGAAAGAAATATTTTAGTTTCATGGGAGTCCTAACATATTAACTAATCACAAAATAATGAATAATGGATGGAAGCTTTTAGAGAAACCAAACAGTTGTACTGTTTTCAAAATGAAGAAGCTATGGTTTGTTATCACTAATGGTACCTTTACACGCCGCTACAGCAGGGTACAAACAACCGGGTTTATGAGACAAATGTATCTTGCACCGTCAAATCAACCTGAGGTAGCGGTGTGTAAAGTAGGTTGTTGCCACCCGTCACTTGTGGCACCTGTTTCAGAGCAGTGCTCTAAAACAGGTTGATTTCAACCCGATGGTAGTGGCGTCTAAAGAAGGTAGGATAAGGTTTTTTCGTCACCTAGTTAACTCCCTGGGGCGTGACACAGCCTCCGGGAAACCGCCCCCCTTCAGCGATCATTGGAGGAAGCTCCTGCGTTACGATTGGTAGTCGCTGCATAGGGCGGCATATTTAAGGAGCTGACCAGTCACACTACACATTTGCTATAGCGTCATGTATTAGCCAGCCTTCCTGCGCTGGCTGGCCAATCATGATGCTATTGCATTGTCCTATCATCGTACGAGCGTCTCGTAATCCACAACTCTGGCACGCCTATGTGTTGTCCCTGCTGCACCAGGTCCTCCCATATTACCTTCTGTAGTGGCGTGTAAATGAGGTAAGGTGCTCTGCAGAAGGTAACTTTAGGCACCTGGCGGTGCATCCAGAGATAGATTAAACCTTCTGTAGAGCACCTAAAGGCAGTATCGGGTACCGTTTTCAACCGTTGGTGTGTGCTCGTGCACGTGAAACACCCGGTTGTTTCCACCATGCTGTAGCGGCGTGTAAAGGTACCTTAAGGGTGGTTTCACATTGGCGTATGTAAACGCAGCGTTCCTAACTCAGCCAAACGTATACACACTGCGTTCCAATGTTTAACATGGGAACACATGGTGCCTGCGTTTGGCTGCATTCGCTTGCGGTAGTGTTCGGATGCGCATAATTTGTGTGCCCTTCTCCACCTTCCGAATGCAGCCTGTTGCATTATTTGTGTGGTCGCAGGTGCTTGTTTTATCAGCAAGCGCCCACAATCGCACAAACAATGAATGAGAGTCAATGGATCCACAGTGTCCTCCGCATGACAGCGCAGGAGAATGCTGCGGATCACATTGAAATCTCTCCCAGTGGCCACCGCGGATCTCCCGCTGTCAGATCAGCTGTTTCTTCAAATTTCCCACGTCGACATCATCGGGAGATCAAGCGGCAGCCGGGAGGATGAGATCTCTGCCACTGATCTTTACCTCCCAGCTGCCGCCGAGATCGCTGATTGGCTGGCTGGGCACCATACCAATGTGAATGCATACATAGATTCTCTGCTGCATTCACATCAGTATGGCAGTGTTTGCACTGCGTTTGCATCTGCACGCCCTATGCATGGAGACACAAACGCTAGTGTGATGGTAGCCTAAGCCTTGCCAAAAATTAGCCCTATTTTGAGAGCTGTTACATGTTTATGTACCGTTAAGATATTATGTTTCCCACCATCAGCAGCATTTTCTAGGATTAAAAACACAGTGCACAGCTAGGAGATGTGTGGCTGGTGTGACTGTGCAGTGGCTTTGGCAGAAGCATCATTGGGTATAGAGCTAGTATGGGGCAGGCAAAGAGACAGTCAAGGACCAGCATTGGCAGCCTGGCAGCATGAGTAATGATAAGTATTGACAGGATTCAAAGCAGGATTCACACTATGGGCAATAAGAATAATTTAGCAACAGTCAGCATTTAATATCAGTGTGGCGTATATGTACCTCCAATTTAAAAATGTAAACAGCTGTGCAGAACTGTACAGTAAAATGTCTTCTTTTACTGCAATAACTTAATTAAAAATTTGGGTTAAAGCACATGAATTACACATGGTTAGAAACAACCACTTAAAAAACTTATCCCAGACCACAGTATAGTTTTGTGGTGGCCATAAGTGGAGAATTAAAAAGTAATTTGGAAGTAAATCGTGAGTAACTGCTTTATTATAGGGCAAAGTCAACACTTTTTTTAATTATTTATTTAAATCATTTAAAAAAAAATAGTGGGCTTATCTGTATTTTGATTGCCAGCCAAGGTAAAGCCTGTAGCTGTGTGCTTTATCTGCGCTGAGAATCAAAAATACAGTGAAGCTCATAGTCATTTTTTTTCAATTACCGTATATACTCGTGTATAAGCCGACCCGTGTATAAGCCGACCCCCCTACTTTTGCCCCCAAAACCTGGGAAAATCTATTGACTTGCGTATAAGCCGAGGGTGGACTCCAGCACAGGTATACAACCCCCAGCAGTGAGGTATACAGCAGCCTCCCCAGTGGTAGTATACAGCAGCCTCCCCAGTGGTAGTATACAGCAGCAGCCCCAGTGGTAGTATACAGCAGCCCCAGAGGTATATGCAGCCCCAGAGGTATATGCAGCCCCAGAGGTGTATACAGCAGCCCCAATATACAGCAGCCCCAGTGGTATTGCAGCCCCAGTGGTATTGCAGCCCCTATATACAGCAGCCCCAGTGGTATTGCAGCCCCTATATACAGCAGCCCCAGTGGTATTGCAGCCCCAGTGGTGTATACAGCAGCCCCTATATACAGCAGCCCCAGTGGTATTGCAGCCCCAGTGGTATTGCAGCCCCTATATACAGCAGCCCCAGTGGTATTGCAGCCCCTATATACAGCAGCCCCAGTGGTATTGCAGCCCCAGTAATGCAGGGCCCCTATATACAGCAGCCCCAGTGGTATTGCAGCCCCAGTAATGCAGGGCCCCTATATACAGCAGCCCCAGTGGTAGTATACAGGCAGCCCCAGTAATGCAGGGCCCCCCCCTCATGCTCCGGTCTCCTGTAAAGCAAATTATACTTATCAGTGCCCGCTGCCGTCCGCGCCCGCATCTGCCGACATCCCGATCCTCCGTCTTCATGCATCTTCTTCCTGTTTCCTGTGCGCGTCGCCGGTAATGACGTCATTGCCTGCGACGCGCACAGAAGCAGGAAGAAGATGAATGAAGATGGAGGATCGCATGTCGGCAGCGGCGGGCGCGGACGGCAGCGGGCACTGATAAGTATAATTTGCTTTACAGGTGACCGGAGCATGAGGGGGGGGGCCCTGCATTACTGGGGATGCGGGGGCTGCTGTATACCGCTGTATACAGCAGCCCCCGCACTGACTCGCGTATAAGCCGAGGGGGGTACTTTTCAGCCCAATTTTTGGGCTGAAAAACTCGGCTTATACGCGAGTATATACGGTACTTATTTTTACACTACTATGATATCAGTCAGTGGGTGAGGGGTGCAACAGCCAATCTTAAATGCTGTCACAGAAAGTGTTCATCTGCGATTGACTGTTGGAGTAACCTGGAAACAGCACATACATTCTAGTATCTACCCTGCATGGGTAGATGCTAGAATGTCTAGGTCTAGGATTGCTAAAAATGTTGTGACTTTTCAAAGTGTTTGACATCAAACACTGTTGAATCTTGGAAATAGTTTGAAGATAGTTTGAAGATTATATCGAATAAAATATTTTAATGAAAAAATCTATTTGTACCAAAGTATCAAAGCATAAAAAAGCTTTACAGATCTGGTATCGCTGTTATCCTACTAGCCCAAAAAATAAAACTTTATCACATATGCTGCAGTTTGAACATTGTAAAAAAGAAAAATCTGTTTGTTTGCCTCCTAAAAATCTACATAATGTGTGCTAAATTTTTTGGCAAGTGTACTCACTGATGACTATATCATCATTTCTAGGCATATTTTCCAACTCCAAGCTTTATAAACTTGAAATCTTATTGGTTTTAATACCTATCTGGTGATGTGTATTTCTGTAATGGGGAGGTGTAGCCTAAGGATATCAACACCCTTTATCAAGGTATATGAAACTAATAGACTAAGCTCAGATAGAGCGTTTGTGCTCAGTTTTTTATAAATCTGTTTCTGGTGCAGTCTCCTTTTCTGTTTTTGGGGACACAGACAGACAACCAGACAAAGTCACACACACTGTCTTAACCTCCCCGCGATCCCATGGTGATCCCCAGTGATGTCTTCCTCCTGGGCACTGGCAGCTCCAGTCTGAGAGTAGTACAGTAATTTAGGACTTATGCACCATGTAACCGAGTCACATGGTGAGTCACATGGTGCATAGGTCTTAAAGCACTATACTGCTCACATACAGGACCTGCCCATGTCTGGGAGGAAGACATCACCGGAAATCACCAAAGGATCGTGGGGAGGGTAAGTAATTGGATGTTAGTGGTGCAGAAAGCGCACCAGAAAAATGCCACACAAATTGACATGCTCATTATTGTTTGGATGCGCTTTCTGCATCACTAATTCAGCAGTCAAAAACTGCAGTGTCTGAACAGCAAATTGACAATCCCATTCACTTTGCTGGCAGACGTTTTGATTGATCCATTTTTGGTGCAGTTTTAAAAAAAAACGGATCAAAAATGGCCAGTGTGAACATACCTCTTGGCAGTTTCCTTTCCCCAGGCAAAATAAGAAAAAAAAGATTTAAAGAGATCCTGACAGCAGTGTTTTTGGAACCTAAACCCTACTTTTAACATTATGTGAATGGGGCTTCTGTAACCCCTTTATATCCTCAGATGTGCCCATGCATCCCTCTGATGCCTATTCTTGTTCTGCTCTGTATGTAAATTGTATGGTCAGGATGGCTGTCTCCACATTGCGATCAGTTTCACTCAACTGATAGGTGATTCCAGATTGTGATCAGAGCCACTGCAGTCGCTTCAAACACTATCTTTTCTAATTGTATGGAAGTTGATGATGTTGCTATGTTATCCATACATGCCCGAAATCTCACACCTGTGCAGTAGAATCAGAGAACTGCAGAGATGTACCTCACTGTGTCCTATTGAACTGCCAGTAATTTCAATGTGCAGGCGCGAGACGTCAGGCGCTGTGTGGCTTATGTAGAGACCAAAGTTTCGCGCCTGCACTGTGGAATTTGAGACCTGCAAAGTGTGCCTCGATGTGCCCTATTGAACAGCTAGGGATTACACTGTGCAGGCAGGAGACTTTGGAAGCTGTGTGGATGACATGGAGATGTCATACACTTACCTGTAATTAGAAGTAGCGGTGTTTTAATGGAGTTGGGTGGCACTGATCGCAATCTAGAGACACCCACCGGACCAATTTCCATACAGCACGGGACACAAATAAAATTCTTTTTCGGAGCTATGCAGTGACACTTCTTAGTATATAAAGAGATTAAGGGTACCCCATTCACATGATGTTAAAGGTGATGGGCAGTGTTTACAACCAAATAACTGCTGACAGGTTCACTTTATCTTTCTCTAAAAAGTCAAAAATTGTTAAAAGTATTACAGAAGGCTGCAGCACTCTTGAAATTGCTAAGATATTAGGGTGTGATCACAGAACCATCAACGTTTGTTTCAAAAAATCAGCAGAGTCAGAAAAAAAATTGTGTTGAGAAAACAAAATGCATAAAAGCTGCCAAACATTTGAGAACAATTAAACAATAAGTGACTGACCAGAAATCCATTATCTTTCAGAGCTGTCATATCCCAGAACTACAACCTCCCTGGAGAGCGCAGACATACAAGGTGTTCATGGACATGGACAAGATACGAAAGGCTGAAACCCAACAAACACTGAGCAAGATACACAATTGAAACATCAAGACTGGACCAAGAAATATCTCAAGACAGATTTTTTTTAAAGTTTTATGGACTGATGCGATGAGAATGAATCTAGACAAAGCATGTGGATGGGCCCATGGCTGGATCAGTAATGGACCCAAACCTCCACTTTAATTCAGACACCAACAAAGTGGAGGTGGGATACTGCTATGGGTTGGTATTATGGTTGATGAGCTAGTTGAATTATTTTTGGTTGAAGTTGGACTCAAAAACTCACAAACCTTCTGCCAGTTTTTAGAAAACACTTTCTTCAAGCAGTGGTACAGGTAAACATTTTGCATTTTTCAAGAAAATAGTGATTTTTCTGCAGGACAGTGCTCCATTGCGTGGTGCACCCAAAAAGTTGATTGTCATCAGATTAACCCCTTCATGACAAGTACATAATAGTACTACCTTGGCTGCCTCCCACCCTTTGATGAAGTTCACGCGCTGAGCTCACATCATCCCCCACACATGTCAGCTGATCTATCAGCTGACATGGGTACCCAACAGCACCGATTGGATCAGTCGATCTGATCGGCACTGTTAACCCTTTGGATAGAGCTGTCAATCACTGACAGCACAATCAAAAGCACTGCTGAGGTATCATGCTGTTATCCACTGGCACTAAGGGTCCTGTGATGATATCACAGGGCCTCAATGAGTTGCTATGACAGCCCAGGGTCAGCTGATGACCCAGGAAGCTGTCATGAACATTTCAACGTCCTGAGCTGCTTCGCCAAAAGAAAGTGATCACTTGTGCTATGCAGCAAGATGCTGAAGCATCTCTCTGCATAACACAAGTGATCACACTGTGTAGTGCTGAGGTGCCCTAAGGAGCCATGTCAAATGAAGGAAAAGTCAAAAAAGTAAAAAAAAATTATGTTATATAAAATATTGTTCAAATCACCCCCTTTTCCCATTGAAAATAAAACTATTTATAAATAAAATACACATATTTGGTATTGCCACATTCAGAAATATCTGATCTATCATAATAAAAAATCATTTAGTCATACTGTAAAGTGCGTAATGGAAAAAAAGCAGAAATGACAAAATGACGTTTTTTGGGTCACTGCAAAATTGCAATAAAATGCAATATCAAGCAATCAAAACAGGCATCTACCCAAAAAAGGTATCATTAGAAACATCTCAAAAATAGCCATCACACAGCCCAAAGATACTAAAAATAAGAACGCTATGGGTTACGCAAAATGCCGCCGAAAGTGCAATTCTTTTTTTTTAAAAAACGTTCTGAATTTTTTTTCACCACTTAGATAACAGTAAAAGTATCCAGGTTTCATATCTACGAACTCATACCAATCTGAGGCATCTACCGACATGTCAGTGTTACCATACAGTGAACACGGTGACTAAAAAACCCCAAAACAATTGTCTAATTGCACTTGTTTTGTAATTTCACCACACTTTGAATTTTTTTTTTCCCATGTTCCAGTACACTATATGGTAAAATAAATAATGTCATTCAAAAGTACAACTCGTCTTGCAGAAAATAAGCCTTCATATGTCTAGATTGACAGAAAAATAAAAGTTATGGCTCTTGGTAGAAGGGGAGGGGAAAACAAAAATGAGAAAATGGACAATCACCCGGGGGTGAAGGGGTTAAGAAACTGCCAGATTCCATGAAAGGCTCATGACTGTTATTGAAGAGAAAGAGGCTATGTTGGTCACTGATAATGTTTTGAAAAGTCACAAATGTATTTTTGCACATTTTGAGTTGTTTCCTTATTTTTCCCACATTAACAGATAAAATTAACAACTGAGATGCAAAAATTTTAATTTTTCATTTAATTGCATAATAATTCTGAATACCAATAGTTGCCCAATAATTCTGTACACATATATATTCTCCAAGAAAGACAAAACCTAACTTTTACTTTCTTAAATATTTAGGTTTCTTAATAGTGATGGGCGAACCCGTCCTGTAAATTCCAGAATGATGTATATAAGGGCTTTCTGGTGGTGGCCATATATAGGGAAAACCTAGTGACAGGTTCACTTCAATGACATTATGCAATTGGTCAATTTGAAGTAACTGATTTTTTTTTCTATTTTTGTAATACAAATACTCCAAATACCCAATATTCCTGAAATAACAAACCATGAACAGGTACTCACCCTCTACACAGATGCGCCGGGTCTTTGCTGTCAATAGTGTGTTTGACCACTGTAGTCAATCACTGAGCTCAGCTGTTGGGTCGAGGTAGACAGCAATAGTTGCCATGCTTAATGATTGGGCAAAGGAGTGATGTACGCTGTTTATGTGATGTCACCGCTGTAGACAAGATACTAATGAGTTCAGCAGCTTTGAAGAGCTGGCACTGGACCCGGAGAGGGTGAGTACCATCAATTCTGGATGTTATAAGTTTAAAGTGCTTTACATTTCCATATTCCATGTTCTTCAACATTTAGTAGGAATACTTTGAACATATTTAGACAACATTTAGGTTTTTATGATCTTTATATCTAACCAATCTTTTATGTTTCCAACTAAAACATATTTTCCTTACATTATAAACATTTTTGCAGAGATGAGAAAGCCTTTACATGAACTAAGAGGTTAGACTCCGCTATGTGTGAACAGCATATAACAGTGATTTTGGCATTGTTACCAATGCCACTAATGCTCAATAAATGTAGCAGATTAACTGATGTTAGGTGTCTACTGCTAATAGATTATCCCTGTGCATCCCATATGTTGTACGGGATAAAGATCTGGTGATTGGAGAAGTCACTGTCATGTTTCTGGAACCATTCCAAAATGCACATATCCTAGTGGCTACAGATGATTGAGCTAAAAAATGCATTTATATATGAAAGGATTAGACCACAGACACTGCTGCATGTAATCTTGGGATCTACTATACACTCAGTTAACATCCAGGTGACAAAAAATAATCCATAATGTCCACTAATTGAACATGTTAGAACAAATGTAAAGGTTTTGTCAGACATGTGACTCGCACAGCTTCTATGCACTACTACACTACTTTTTGCACATTGGATCCATATCCTCCACAGAGGTTTTCTGGGCTAAAAGGATTTGTCTGGAAAAACTTTGTGTCACTGCAGGTTGCTGAATTATATAATTATGCTATGGGCACACTGTCAGGAGTTCAGTCTATTGTCACTTCACATTACTGGAAATATTAGTACTGAGAAGCATAACAGAATCTAGTCAGCACATTATCGCAGGTATACAAGTTGAAAGGTTTTAGTCACATGACCACCTATTCATTCTGGAAATAGAGGGGAAATCGGAAAGTGTGCATATTGCACACTGTCACAATTCAGCCATCTGAAGTCACATAGAATAATTGGAGACATTTATCTTGAACCCAAAAAACCCTTTTAAAATTAAAATTCTGTGGCTAAGTACTATCCAGAAAAATATTATCCACACTTTGCTGACTAACATTGCAGCAGTACGTTTGACCATGTGTTATGGTTAAAGATGGGTGCATCTTTTAAAATTCACATTTGTTTGCTTCACTAAATTTTCTCCCAAAATTTGATTCAAAGCTAGAAATTAGCGGACCCAAACTTTAAAGTTTGGTGTGTGTGCCAAACAAGGCTGGTTTTGGGTGAAGTTTCTCGAGTGAGAATTGCTATGCTTTGGTATGCTTGGTGGTCAGCACAGTGCAAGCAACTTGCAGTGTTTGAATGGCTCTCACTGGGGTGTAACATCAGCACCATGCAGTACTGTGTACTAAAAAAAAATGACAAAATGATGCTCTCCTTCAGAAGTGCTTTGTTTATGGCAGGCTGTATGTGGGTGGAGAGTCACATTGCCCAATCAGTGACTTCCAATGAGGTTCAAGTCAACTTCGGATACAGAACAAACCCCGAAGAAAACAAACTTTCAAGGGTCCACTTATGTCTATTCACAGCAAAAACATTTGCCCAAACATCAATACTATAAAGGTTGTAATTGCTTGGAAAATACATGTGGGGGAGAGGAAAGAGAGAAAACCCTCCTGACCATAAGAGCTCACACACTACAGAGGATAGAGACTTATCCAGTGAATCTGGAGATAAAAAATTACTCATAAACTGCCCATCTCTGAACACAGTATCTGTGAAATGTCATAGCTGCAGGGTATTATGATAAAGCCAGAGTGGCTACACAAAGAGTTGTCAGCCAGCTCTATAATGCTTCAGCAGTTTGGGAAATGATGCCAGGCAAGTGTTTTTTTTTATAGTGAACCACTTATCGCATCTGATAGTGTTTAAATTCACATAAAACCACAAAGTTCAGGAAAAGTTTGACTTGAACACAATCCTCCACAGTCCATGGACATCTGTTGTTCATTTAGAGAGATGCCTGAGAGATAAAAACACCTGGACAAGAATTAACTCAGAAGTGAGGACAAAGACAATATAAGAACCATCAGCATTTGGACAGTGAAGAAAAAGAGAATAGCCCATCAGGCAGAGGAACCAGCCACGCAACAATAGGTCATTGGATCAAATTGCCCAACCGACCAGTTCAACAATTATTTCAAAGGCTCGTTAATGGGCTGCATGTGCTATTCCTTTGTTAATCCATCATCAGTTAAGCAGGTAAAAGTGGAGCTGATTACAGGTGTGGCATTTTCATTTGTGAGCTGTTGCTGTGAACCCAAAACATGCAGCCAAAGGAGCTTTCAATAGATAAGAAAGAGATCATCACTAGGCTGAAAAAAAATAAATGCAACAGAGAGATAGTGGAAATTTAAGGCCTCGTGCACACGCTGAGTATTTGATGAGTTTTTTACCTCAGGATTTGTAGACAAAACCAGAAGTGGAGCAATCAGAGGAAAAGTCTAATAGAAACACCTGCAACACTTCTGGATTTAATTATCCACTCCTGGTTTTGGCTACAAATCCTGAGGTAAAAAACTCATCAAATACTGAACGTGTGCAAGTGGCCTAAGGTGTGGCCAAATTAAGAGTTTGGTACATTCTACATGGACTGAACATCATCGGAAGACAACAGTGGTGGATGATCGCAGAGTCTTTTCCATGGTAAAGAGAAACCTCTTCACAACATCCACTCAAGTGAAGATCACTTTCCAGCAAGTAGGTGTTTTTTAGTATCTAAGTCTACCATAGGGGAAAGATTTCATGAGAGCTAATACACAGAGTACAAGCTGCAAACCATTAATCATCTGTAAAAATAGAAACGCTAGATTGGACATTGCCAAAAAAACTCTTAGGGTAAGTGCACACTTACCCGGCGGTTTGGTCGGCGGCAGCTGGCGGAACCCGCCAGGAAGCTCCGGCGCCGTCCACCGGCTTCCTGGCGGGTATGTGCGGCGGGAGCCGGGCGGGTGACGGGCGGGAGCCGGCGGATGCACAGCGTGTTCTCGGCGGCGAATCTGCAGCGGCTGGAAGCAGCACATGATTCTGCTTGCAGCCGCTGCAGAACCGCCGTTTTTTAGAACATGCTCATTCTTTGCTAACCCGCTGGGAAACCTGCGGGTTAGCAACGGATGACGCTGTGTAACCGCCGGTGTGTGCACTGCCTTGGGTGGTTTACATTAGTTTTAATGTTAATCCAAACGCCGGTTTGGATTAACATAAATTTAAATAAAACTAATGTAAACAAAACGGCGGTTTACACAGGTAAACCGCCGAAAACCCGCCCAGTGCGCACATAGCCTTAAGGAGCCAGCACATCACAGTACAGGTGGACAATGACCCAAAACATGCTGCACAAGAAATTAAGGCAAATAAGTGAAATATTCTACAATGTCCAAGTCAGTTCTCTTCCCAATAAAGCTGTGTTTCATATTCGTAAAACAAAACTTATTGTAGAAAGACCCACAAACAAGCAACAAGTGAAAAAATCTGCAGTAAAGGCCTAGCAAAGCATCACAAAGAAGGAAACCCTGCTTTTGGTGACATTCATGGCTTCCAGACTTTGAGCAGTCATTGTCGGCAAAGGATTCTCTACAATGTATTAAAAATGAGCATTTTGTGTATGGTAAAGTTACTTTGTCCAGTTACTTTGTCCAATTTGAGCCCCTGAAATGATGAGGCTTTGTAGAAAAATGGTTCCAGTTTCTAAACGTATCACAGGATATTTTTCTTCCACCTCTTAATGAAACCTAAAGGTCTACACTTCAATTGCATCTCAGTTCTTTCATTCTAAATAAAAAAAATAGTGGCAGGCAGAGCCCAAAACACGAAGATTTGCACGACTGTGCAAATATTTCTGGACCTAACTGTATATGTGAGAGTTAAGTTCCTGTATTACAAATTAGGATCAGGGCACGAATAAACTAATCAAAAGGAAAAATGTATTCCTGAGGAAGGAGCTGGGTATTGGGTCCAAAACGCATCGGATTAAACATACACCTTCATCCAGATACTCCAGTCTTCTGCTCTTCTTTGGCAGCAGCGCGGATCGAGCGACACTTCGTCCTATATATGCTATTTTGGACCGCGGTGACCCGTGGATGTGTGGATCCAGCAGCAGCTGCCTATTGAGCAATTAAACTGGTTGTGGATATACACAACCAGACCAGGTGAGCAGATTCTATTCATTGATACATCCACTCTCCACATTTAGGAGATAAGACCCTATTACGCATTTTATCTCATTTTCTAGAGTAAGTTTTATCACTCACTCTCAATTGTTTATAGATACAGGTAGCCCAGTGGATTATGAATTCATTAGTACCTTTAAATTGTCTTAGTTGACTACCTAAATCTTGAGTAATGTGAGTTTTAGTGGTATACAACTAAAGTGTTAAGTGCAATGGGTGGAAGAATGCACTTAACAAAACTCTACCTCCTCAAGCTAATAACATTCATGGTGCATGTGCTGCCAAGGAAATGGCATGCCTGCCCAGATCAGTGCTTCTGTGCACTACCTTTTTCTTCTACATGAGAACATTAGATCACTAAAGCCTGTTAGTGCATAGCAGTGAGAAGACCCCTTTTGCCCAGACATGATTTCCCGGCTGGCTCCTGACATCACCTGTCAATCAACCGAAAGGAATGCATTATGAATGTTAATAACCCGAGGAGGCAAAGTTTCGGTAAGTGCTTTCTCCCTCCTATTGCAAGTAACGCTTTATTTGCATTATGCCAAAATGATGAAGTTCTCAAACTTCAGCCAACGGATTAACAATACAAAGGTAGCAATAAATTCATTTTTCAGTGGTGGGCTACAAGCAAATATGAACAGTTTGTGGGGGTGTTGGAATATGTTTAGTGCAACAACTCCACTCCTGTCCATGATTGTTCACTTGCTAGGTTTGTATGCTGTTAATAAAGTTAGAACAAAAGAAAAAACTCCCAAAAGGTTACACAGGAAGAGCATGTGACTGCACTCAGTTTCCTGTGTCTGTGTAAGAGACTTGCTTGCAGATGCAGAGAGAAAGAGACACACAGAAATTATTTTTTGATGAACTACAAAGCTTATTATATTTTTCCTGATTATTTCTAAATAAACCAGCTATTATTGTTACATGCTTGGAGAGTATTGTGAATAATCTGCTGCCAACAAGGGTTAAACTTACTGAAAGATTTTGATTAAAGTACCATAGTAGCCTTCTCTCACTTTGTTAATTTAAAAGAAACCTATCATGTTCTTCTTTGTTATTAAGCCGCCCCAATGTTATTTAGATCATGTGCTGTCCATTGGCAACCTGTTTTCGTTTAGTTTTTTTTAATCGTTGCATTTATCCAAAAAAAGTATTTTAGATATTTACATATTTTCAATAGGTAGATGCCCAAACAGTCAAGCAGCCATCCGCACGGTTAGCAGACATGTCACTCAACTGCAACTTTGCCAAAATTCATCTAATGCTCTCTTCAATGACCTGTGTGATGTCATGACAGCGTGACCATTATGGGTGGAGCTAAGTACATTGTCCACGCAAGGCCCATTTAACTCAGTCTTTTATGGTCACATGGTCGTGACATCACACATGTCCTTTCAGAGAGCATTAGATGAATTTTGGCATTGTTGCAGTTTAGTGACATGTCTGCTATCCATGCAGATGACTGATTGACTGTTTGCCCAGCTAGCTAATGAAAACATGTAAGTATCTAAAGTGTTTTTTTGGGATAAATACGATAAAAAAAAACAGGTTGCAAATAAACTTTAAAGAAAAAATGCTGAACAAGAAATGTATCAAACTAAAAATTATTTGACAGCCAGTCCGAGCAAAGCAGACCCCAGGAATCTGCCCAGGTGCCGCAGAAAAGGTCATCGAGGGCCATATGCAGTCCACAGGCCTGAGGTTCTCCACCCCTGCCTTAGATGCTTCCATTGAACAGGAGAAGTGAGCAGACCTTGTCCCTAACAAATAGCATTAATTTCTCTTAGCCACCTACAGATTATGTAAAGCAAAAATAAATATGTAAAGTCCGATAAAGTGGAACTACTCCCTGAAATGTTGGACTCTACTGTAACATGTACAATCAATTCACTTTTCCAGCAACACCCAAATGTATTTTTACTCCAAAACTATGATCTTCTACCTATTCATTTAACCCCTTAACGACATAGGACGTTGTGCAACGTCCTGTGTTTCTGCCCGTTCCCGACACAGGACGTTGCACAACGTCCTGGCAGATTAGAGCTGCTGCAGCTCCTGTGAGTGGGATCGCTCAGGTGTCACAGATGCTGCTGCTCTGTGACAACCTGCAGATGACCCCACAGGGGGTGGATTAACCCCCCCGTGCCCAGGACCCCTCCGATCGGCAGTTCAAAAGTGAAACTGCCGATCGGAGGGAATCATAGGGATTCACTCCTCCAGATCTGATTGGAGCTCTCCAATCAGATCTGGAGGGGCGGATCGGCAAGTGCCCACCCCTCCTCAGCCCCCTCCAGCACCAGGACCTACAGGGGCCCCCCCAGAACCGCCCGTCCCCCTCTATTGTTATGTATATGTCGGCGGGCTGCAGCCGCGGCTGCGCCCGTCGACCACAGTGCCTGGTCCCCTGCTACGGCCCCCCTAGGCAGCCCCCCCCCGAGGCAGCCCCCCTCCAGGCAGCCCCCACCCCTCACCTTCTGCGGCGGGCTGCACACATCGGTGCACCCGCCGCTGCGTCCGGCTGTGCAGCTCCTCTGCCGGCCCGGTCGGTGGCCCCGCCTCCTCTCCCCGCCTCCTCTCCCGGCCTCCTCCTGCTGATCGGTCTATCGAGAGGGAGGTAAGTATGTATGTATGTATGTATCTATGTATGTATGCATGTATGCATGCATGTATGCATGTATGTATGTATGTAAGTATGTATCTATGTATGTATGCATGTATGCATGCATGTATGCATGTATGTATGTATGTAAGTATGTAAGTATGTATCTATGTATGTATGCATGCATGTATGTATGTATGTATGTAAGTATGTATCTATGTATGCAAGTATGTATGTATGTATGCATGTATCTATGTATGTATGCATGTATCTATGTATGTATGCATGTATCTATGTATGTATGTATGTATGTATGTATGCATGTATCTATGTATGTATGTATGCATGTATCTATGTATGTATGCATGTATCTATGTATGTATGCATGTATCTATGTATGTATGCATGTATCTATGTATGTATGTATGTATGTATGCATGTATCTATGTATGTATGTATGTATGTATGCATGCATGTATCTCTGTATGTATGAATGAATTGATGGATGGATGGATGATGGATGGATGGATGGATGGGTGAATGGATAGATGGATGGGGGGTGCATGCGTGTGCGTGCGTGGACGTGAGCGTACATGAGCGTGCGTGGACGTGTGCATAGATGGATGTGTGCGTGGATGTGCGTGCGTGGATGTCAGCATGCGTGCGTGGATGTCAGCATGCGTGAATGTCAGCATGCGTGCGTGGATGTGTGCTTGCGTGGATGTGCGTGGATGTGTGTGTGGATGCGCGTGGATGTGCGTGCGTGGATGTGCGTGCGTGGATGTGTGTGTGGATGTGCGTGGATGTGGATGTGCGTGCGTGCGTGGATGTCCGCGTGCATGCGTGGATGTGGATGTGCGTGGTGTGCGTGCGTGGATGATGGGTGCATAGGTGGATGGATGGGTGCAACAAGGGATCAAGTGTCCTCTTGTTGTAGTCTCTGGGATCATAGTCATGGTGCACTGTATGACAGATCATTGTCATACAGTGCACCATAACTCTGACCCCAGAGGCTGTAGGAAGAGGACACTTGATCCCTTGCTGCAGTCTCTGGATTGAGCAGAGGCGATCGAGCGTCGTGGGAACTTCGTTGTGGACTACGTCGGAGGCGATCGAGCGTCGTGGGACCTTCGTTGTGGACTACGTCGGATCTTTATAATAAAGATGGAGTCCGAATTTTGTTTGTGTTTTTTTTTCAAATAAAAAGATTTTTCTCTGTGTGTATTTTCTGACTATTTACCAGAGATTCCTAATGGCGGGTCTAACATTGGCCCTATATTATGAATCTCGGGCTTAGTGCCAGCTGCCAATAAAAAGCTGGCATTAACCCCTTTATTACCCAGTTTGCCACCGGCACCAGGGCAACTGGAAGAGTCTGGGTACAGCGCCAGAAAATGGTGCTTCAATGAATGCGCCATTTTCTGGAGCGGCTGCGGGCTGCAATTCGCAGCCTGGGGGGCCCAGAACGCTTGGGCCTCTCCATGCTGCGGATTCCAGCCCCCAGCTGCCTAGTTGTACCTGGCTGGACCAAAAATATGGCGGAGCCCCACGTAATTTTTTTTCTAGAATTAGTTCTAGAAAAAAAAAAAGGCTTTGCTGTATTTTTGGAAGCCAGCCAGGTACAACGAGGCAGCTGGGGGTTGGTGGCAATCCGTAGCTGCCAAGTTGTACTTGGCTGGACCAAAAATGTGGTGGAGCCCCACGCCATTTTTTTTCTAGAATTTAGTCCTAGAAAAAAAATAAAAATGGGCTTCGCTGTATTTTTGGTTGCCAGCCAGGTACAATGAGGCAGCTGGGGGTTGCTGGCAGTCCGTAGCTGCCAAGTTGTACCTGGCTGGACCAAAAATATGGCGGAGCCTCACGCCATTTTTTTTCTAGAATAAGTCCTAGAAAAAAAATAAAAATGGGCTTCTCTATATTTAGATGCATAGTGAACACTTTGAACCCCCAGGTGCTTCACAAATTGATCCGAAAAAAGAAAATTTGTGTGAAAAGAAAAGTACTTTTTCCTTATTACGGATCAATTTGTGAAGCACGTGGGGGTTGAAAGTGCTCACTATGCATCTAGATGCATTCCTTGGGGGGTCTAGTTTCCAAAATGAGGTCACTTGTGGGGGAGCTCCAATGTTTAGGCACACATTGGCTCTCCATATGCGACATGGTGTCCGCTAATAATTCCAATTGTTAGCGGACACCATGTCGCGTATGGAGAGCCCCTGTGTGCCTAAACATTTGAGCTCCCCCACAAGTGACCCCATTTTGGAAACTAGACCCCCCAAGGAACATATCTAGATGCATAGTGAGCACTTTGAGCCCCCAGGTGCTTCACAAATTGATCCGTAAAAATTAAAAAAGAAAATTTGTGTGAAAAGAAAAGTACTTTTTCCTTCTTACGGATCAATTTGTGAAGCCCATGGGGGTTCAAAGTGCTCACTATGCATCTAGATGCATTCCTTGGGGGGTCTAGTTTCCAAAATGAGGTCACTTGTGGGGAGCTCCAATGTTTAGGCACACATTGGCTCTCCATATGCGACATGGTGTCCGCTAATAATTCCAATTGTTAGCGGACACCATGTCGCGTATGGAGAGCCCCTGTGTGCCTAAACATTGGAGCTCCCCCACAAGTGACCCCATTTTGGAAACTAGACCCCCCAAGGAACATATCTAGATGCATAGTGAGCACTTTGAACCCCCAGGTGCTTCACAAATTGATCCGTAAAAATGAAAAAAGAAAATTTGTGTGAAAAGAAAAGTACTTTTTCCTTCTTACGGATCAATTTGTGAAGCCCATGGGGGTTCAAAGTGCTCACTATGCATCTAGATGCATTCCTTGGGGGGTCTAGTTTCCAAAATGAGGTCAATTGTGGGGGAGCTCCAATGTTTAGGCACACATGGGCTCTCCATATGCGACATGGTCTCCGCTAATAATTCCAATTGTTAGCGGACACCATGTTGGGTATGGAGAGCCCCTGTGTGCCTAAACATTGGAGCTCCCCCACAAGTGACCCCATTTTGGAAACTAGAGCCCCCAGGGAACATATCTAGATGGGTTGTGAACATTTTGAACCCCCAGGTGCTTCACAAATTCATCTGTAAAATTGAATAAGTACTTTTTTTTCCACAAAAAAATTCTATTTTCATTTCTACAGATTATGTTGTGAAGCACCGGGGTGTTCAAAATGCTCACCACCCATCTAGATAAGTTCCCTGGGGGGTCTACTTTCCAAAATGGGGTCACTTATGGGGGAGCTCCAATGTTTAGGCACACAGGGGCTCTCCAAACGCAACATGGTGTCCGCTAACAATTTGACTGAAAAATCAGCTCAAATTGTTAGCGGACACCATGTCGCGTTTGGAGAGCCCCTGTGTGCCTATACATTGGAGCTCCCCCACAAGTGACCCCATTTTGGAAACTAGACCCCCCAGGGAACATATCTAGATGGGTGGTGAGCATTTTGAACCCCCTGGTGCTTCATAAATTAATCCGTAAAAATGAAAAAGTACTTTTTTTTCCATAAAAATTTTCTTTTTTCATTTTTACAGATTAATTTGTGAAGCACTGGGGTGTTCAAAATGCTCACCACCCATCTAGATATGTTCCCTGGGGTGTCTAGTTTCCAAAATGGGTTCACTTGTGGGGGAGCTCCAATGTTTAGGCACACAGGGGCTCTCCAAACGCAACATGGTGTCCGCTAACAATTTGACTGAAAAATCAGCTCAAATTGTTAGCGGACACCATGTTGCGTTTGGAGAGCCCCTGTGTGCCTATACATTGGAGCTCCCCCACAAGTGACCCCATTTTGGAAACTAGACCCCCCAGGGAACATATCTAGATGGGTGGTGAGCATTTTGAACCCCCTGGTGCTTCATAAATTAATCCGTAAAAATGAAAAAGTACTTTTTTTTTCCATAAAAATCTTCTTTTTTCATTTTTACAGATTAATTTGTGAAGCACTGGGGTGTTCAAAATGCTCACCACCCATATAGATATGTTCCCTGGGGTGTCTAGTTTCCAAAATGGGGTCACTTGTGGGGGAGCTCCAATGTTTAGGCACACAGGGGCTCTCCAAACGCAACATGGTGTCCGCTAACAATTTGACTGAAAAATCAGCTCAAATTTTTAGCGACGCCATGTTGCATTTGGAGAGCCCCTGTGTGCCTACACATTGGAGCTCCCCCACAAGTGACCCCATTTTAGAAACTAGTCCCCCCAGGGAACATATCTAGATGGGTGGTGAGCTTTTTGAACCCCCACGTGCTTCACAAATTCATCCGTAAAAATGAAAAAGTACTTTTTTTTCCACACAAATTTTCTTTTAGCCTACATTTTTTCATTTTCACATGGGGAACAGGATAAAATGGATCCTAAAATTTGTTGGGCAATTTCTCCTGAGTACAGCGATACCTCATATGTGGTCATAAACCACTGTTTGGGCGCACGGCAGGGCTCAGAAGTGAAGGAGCGCCATTTGACTTTTTGAATGGAAAATTAGCTCCAAAAGTCAAATGGCGCTCCTTCCCTTCTGAGCCCTGCCGTGCGCCCAAACAGTGGTTTATGACCACATATGAGGTATCGCTGTACTTAGGAGAAATTGCCCAACAATGTTTAGGATCCATTTTATCCTGTTGCCCATGTGAAAATGAAAGAATTGAGGCTAAAAGAACATTTTTATTAGAAAAATTAAAATGACCATTTTTTCCTTCCACTTTGCTTTAGTTCCCGTGAAGCACCTGAAGGGTTAATAATCTTCTTGAATGTAGTTTTGAGTAGCTTGAGGGGTGCAGTTTTTGGAATGGTGTCACTTTTGGGTGTTTTCTGTCATGTACACCCCTCAAAGGGACTTCAAATGTGATGTGGTCACTAAAAAAAATGGCTTTGTAAATTTTGCTGGAAAAATGAAAAATTGCTGATGAACTTTGAACCCTTATAACTTCCGAACAAAAATTTTTTTTTTTTCCAAAATTGTGCTGATGTAAAGTAGACAAGTGGGAAATGTTATTTATTAACTATATTGTGTCACATACCTCTCTGGTTTAGCAGAATAAAAATTCATAATTTGAAAATTGCAAAATTTTCAGAATTTTTGCCATATTTTTGAATTTTTCACAAATAATCGCAAAAATTATCGACCTAAATTTAATACTAACATGAAGCCCAATATGTCACGAAAAAACAATCTCAGAATCGCTAGGATCCGTTGAAGCATTCCAGAGATATAACCTCATTAAGGGACACTGGTCAGAATTGACAAAAATGGCCTGGTCATTAAGGTCAAAATAGGCCCGGGGGTGAAGGGGTTAAAGTGTAATGCTGTAACATCTCTGCCTAGACCGCGAAAAGTGACAAAGAGTTTGCCCAATCTTTGGGAAATCCAGGTTTTAAATATAGTAAGACAGCATAGCAATACTTAGCCCTCAAAGTCTTAGATATGAATGGTACTCAGACAACAAGAATACAATGGAATAAGCTAAAACTAAAAGATAATAGCAAAAGAGCAATAGTCAAATAGTTAGGAAATGGGAGAGAGGGAAACTAAAACAAGCCCTAGACAGGTAGGAAAAAAGCAAAGAGAGAAGGTTGGTTTAGAGCTTTAAAGGATCTGATAATCAAATTATAGCATCTGTTCCCGAACTCACAGGAGGGGGAATTAACATGTATGTGCTGCTGTGAAGACATACAGAAGATGTCTCTAAAGGCATGTTTTGAGCCAAATTGACTTATATTGAATACTATCACTTAATATTCTCATATTATGATTTTAACCCATTCACCACGATGCGACTTTCCGCTTTTTTGTTTTTCGTTTTTCCTCCCCTTCTTCCAAGAGCCATAATTGTCTTATTTCTCCATCAATATAACCGTACAAGAATGTGTTTTTTTTTGTGGAATAAGTTTTACTTTAAATGATTCCATTAATTTTACTGTACTGGATGTACGAGTGTAATGGGAAAGTTTTCAAGTGTGTTGAAATTACAAAAAAAAATGTTTGGCAAAACTATTGGGGTACCTTGACACGCCGCAACTTTTGACAGCGATCGGAGGCAACCGAAAGTGCGCGTGCATGTTTTTATGGTTGCCTCCGAAGGCACTTGTACACGCCGCAATTTCGTAGCAATTTCACGGTGACGGTGACGGGGCTCCGGATTGCCTCTCAGTTTTCTCACCCCAGTTGCGGCATGTAAAGGTACCCTTAGACTTAATGGTCTAAGCGGTGAATAGTATTGGTGCTCAGTGGTGGAAGCAGATATCCAAGGTAGAAAATACCATGGCACATCAATTGAAGTGAAAAATAGTTTTATTGTTACATCCCGCATCTGTTTCCTTTATTTAAATTTATGGTAAAACTTGCCTGGCAGCATTAATTCTCAGGTCAGTATGAGTACGTAGACACCATACATGTATTGTTTGTTTTTAAGTGGAGAAAATAATGTGAAGATTTGTAAAGAAAAAAAAATGCGCTTTTGTCACCATTTTCCAAGACCCTTAAGATTCTCATCTTTTAAGATCTGGGGCTGCGTGAGGGCTTATCATTTGTACCCTGCGCTGAGGTTTTTACTTATACCTTATTGGGGTAGATACAATGTTTTGATGGCCTTTTATTACATTTTATTGCAATGTTGCGGTGACCAAAAAAAGTAGTACTGGTATTTTGATTTGAATTCTCGTTACGCCGATTAAGGATTGGATTAATTTATTTTATATTTTGATTGATTAGACATTTCTAAGGCCAGCTTCACACAACGTTTTTTTCGGGTCCGGGGCTTTCCGGTGTGAACTTGACAGCCCCGGACCGATTTCGGACTAATGCATGCCTATGGGGCCGAATGGTAGTGATTTGCCATCTGGTTTTGTCCCTGTGCGGCAGCATCAGGCTGTATTCGATTTTTGTCCCAGACACAAAATCGCAGCTTGCAGCATTTTTGTGTGCGGGGCTAAAATCTGACAAAATCGGATCCTCCCGGATCCAATGCGATCCGGCACCCCCCTAGCATGGGAGGCTATGGGCGCTGGATCGCACTGGATCAAACAGAAAATCGGATCTGGCTGCTGAACACCAGGTGCTGAAGTGCAGCAGCGGCCGGCGCTGAACTTCAGCACCTGGAGAGCTCCCGCCTGGAACTTCAGCTCCCCACTAGTCGCGATTTGGAAATTTTCAAAGGACCTGGACCAGCACGCACTGATGATTCTGGCAGAAAACAAAATTGGATGCATATTAACCCTCCGGTTCTGTTTTCTCCGGAGCTGTCAGGATGTGTCCAGTGCTTCCAGCAAAACACAAAACCATGGTGTGAAGCTGGCCAAAATGCATCAATACCAAATATGTGTATTTTATATATCCTTTTTATTGTTCAATTTTTACAGGAGTGAATATTTTTTTAAAAGGCATCATATTTTTAAAAACCTTGTATTACTTTTACTGTATTTACTAGTCCCTTTACTATCAAAATCAGAGTCCGGAATGGAGTACATATATAAAAGCCCCCACTCCCCCACATTGTAATCAACTGAGGGGTCCCTCAACTGCAAGAACATACTCTCTTAATTACTACAGGAGAGACATGGAGTATCATGAAAAATATATTACGTTTATTGTAAACAAATATCGTGACAGTACAGGAGACAATATAAAATACAACAAGAAAGTGGCAACTTGGATCTTTTTGGACTTAAAAACAGTGTCCGAGTTAATTAACAGTTATAACCTTGCAAGGTATATACATCCTAATATGATATAAGCCATACATCAAAATCTGCTAAATACATTAGCTCCTTATTAGTGATTGAACACTCTAGATAAATGTAAAGTGCAAGTGCAATATTCAAATACCACTGCTAGTAAAATGGTAGAGAGGAATCACTGGTAAGTTTACCACCTCACATAGATACCCACATATTAGGCACATTGTGTATGTTAACACCTCATTGATAAAGTATTCATACCCATAATACTGTGGAGTACTCAAAGACTCATGAGTCACAATCATCCAGTGGTCACCCAGAAAGAAGAAATAGGTCCTGACGCGGCGTTTCGGTGGTTTAGCGTGGTAGCGCCAGCTTCCTCAAAGGGGGATGTTCCAATGTGCCCCAGTTACCTGGTGTTTTATAAGTGTCATAGTCGTGCCATAGCGTCATAGTCGTGTATCCTCCTCCACCCGCAGTGTGCATCAACCGGATGTGCGTCACACCGGAAGTGACGAGTCGGCGGTGCGGCAGACTGCACATGCATGGGAGCCAGGACTCATCACCAAGGCTCCTGCACATGCCCACGCCACATAGTAACGCCGCTCAAGTCCACAGCAGTGTTTACATGCGGGAGCGCAGATGCAGTGGAGGTATAATAGTTTGATTAAGGCGGAACAAATTCTTATATATTTTGGTTAAATTGGCACTGGATAAAAGGGACAGGGGAATCAGAGAATCAGTCAGGGTCATGACGTCATGATGACAGACATATCAGACCCCTGGCTGTCATGAGAATCCATCGGCGCCCCTAAATCACGTCACAAGTATGCCAATAGAAGCAGGGAATGACACAATTTAAATCTCACTATCAGAGATCTACAGGGGGATTTACCTGGTTAAAATGGATTCAACTGGTTAACATCCACATGCAGATTTCAGACCCACTTATCACTGATCGATGGACAATATGGATGACTAAATCAGCCGTCAGGTGCAGGGAATGATACAAGTACGGCATGCAAGCCAACATCAAAATGTCACACTGGGTGCAGGGAGTGTCCGGAAGCAGAGCGTGACAGGGATGCATGGACCAACAGTGTCTGGCATACTACACAAAACAACAGACTGGGTGACACCAGGGGGGACAAATACAGCAGAGGGCCCTGCTTGTAGGGAACAGGGGAGAGGTGACCTCCTGCACTCATCATGTGCCCTGATCTCCCTAACGTCCCGATACTGGTTCTTTCACCCCGTCACCGAGCAGGATACCTAGTCCCTCGCTGGCCCTAATGTTAATCCTCAATAGAGAGATGGCCGGCAGGAGCACTAGTCCCAATCGCTGCACTAAAATCAACAAGAGGGGAAGGAAAGATAGAGGAACCCCACACAAGTTCATGCCTGCTGCAACGCTTCTTGGCAGCAGACAACTTGGCAGTAGTCAGCTCTCCAGAACAGTACCTTCATCTCCGGTAGCCAGGCCAGGAATGAAGTTCAATTACCAGCAAGGAAATGCTGGAACATGTGACCATATAAAGGAGATGGGAGCGATCACAAAGTAGCCTACTCTGGAAGGAGAACTTCATGTCCGACTATTGGATACCATGTGAACCATTTTCCTCCAAGCTTCTCTGTTTGTCACAGCATCTTTCAGTTCTCTGATGTTCATTCTGCCATGATGGTTTCCAGCCAACGGGTCTTAGGTCTTCCATGACCTCTACTACCAAGTTTCATGTCCTTCTTGAGGGAGTTTGCTCTAACACACGGCTGAAGTAAGACAGTTTCTGTTTTATGACTTTTTCTACCAGGGCTTTCTGTGGATTGACACATTCCAGAACAGTCTTACTTGTGATTTTGGCTGTCCACAGAATTTGTAAGAGTCTGCTCAAGCACCACAATTCGAAGGAATCGATCTTTCTTTGACCACCCTTTTGTCAAGGTCCACGTCTCACACTCGTACAATGTGATTGGAAATGCAATGGCTGTGACCAATCATCGTTTGGTGGTGATTGATATGCACTTGCACTTCCACAGTTGCTCCATGTTCATCATTGCCGCACGACCCATTGCAAACCGCCACTTAATTTCAGCTGTAGGGCCGCTATTACAATCAATGAGGGACTCCAGGAAGATTCATATTCCTTCATTGTCAATGTTCAAATTCTTCATATATAATGATCATCACTGGCAGTAGTCACTACCTTGGTCTTCTTCACATTCAGATGCAAACCAAACTTCTTGCTTTCTTCACTGAGCTTTAAGGTCAGCTTCCTCAGATCCTTCCTATTTTCAGCCAAAAGGGAGGTATCATTTGCATATCTCAGGTTGTTAATGAACGCTTCACTTATCCTCATGCCAACTGATGATACATTCAAGTCGAGCTTCCTCATGATCACTTCCGCATAGAGGTTAAAGAGGAAAGGTGAGAGGATGTAGCCTTGTCTTGTGCCCTTTTTAATCTTAAAATACTCTGTGTCCCCAAATCTGATTCGTACTGTAACTTCCTGGTTGTTGTAGAGTGACTTGATCAATTTGATCAGGTGTGGAGGTACTCCTAGCTCATACAACGATTTCTAGAGTTTGTCATGTTCGATGCAGTTTAACACCTTGGTGTAATCTATGAAGCATAGATAGAGCTCCTTCTGATACTCCCACATCTTCTCCATGATCCATCTTAGGCTAGGGTCACACTTGGCATGCGTTTTTTAAGGTGTTTTTTGGCAGCCTGCGTTTTTGCATGCATTTTTGCTGTTAGGTGTGGGGGACCCTTGAAACACATGCAAAAATACATGTAAAAACACATACAAAAACGCATGCAAAAATGCATGTACCATTTAGTGCCATTTAAAAACGTGTAAGAGGGTAAACTAATAAGCTGCTAAAAGCAAGCAGACTGCCATTTTGTAGTGGCCGAGGAAAGAGAAAACAGTCTCTGGTTGCCATGGTGACTGCTCTGTGTCTAGGAAAGTGAAAGCACGATCGCTGGTTGCCGGGTGACGGTTCTGTCAGTTGCTCCTGTTGTGGTTGATCTCTCTCTGCGGTGGCCATTACTAGTGTAAGGATTACAGCAAAGCCAGTGCTAGCTATATGGGCCTTTAAAGTTGTTTGCAAGCCCTGTTGTGTGGACTAAAGACTTTATCTTGAACTGAGCAAGTGTCCAGCATCTGAGGAGAGGCTGAGGAGATGTTCCCCCTGATGAAGCGAGTCATTGGCGTCCAGGAAGGCCGTGAGTGACTGCGAAAGGAGAGTCAGCGTCCGGTGCCATCCACATTGGGAGGATCCTGACAAGGAGGCTGAGGAGATGTTCCCCCTGATGGAGCGAGTCATTGGCGTCCAGGAAGGCCGTGAGTGACTGCGAAAGGAGAGTCGGTGTCCGGTGCCATCCACATTGGGAGAATCCTGACAAGGTCCTGGAAAAGATTGCTCCACAGATTGCACCCCAAGCTTACAGAACTAAACTACTGGACATGTGAATCTGGCATTGGCTGGTAAGCTGCCAAATTCTGCTGTTTTACAAAGGTTTTTCTTTTCTTTTTCTTTTTCTGGACTTGCTGCAGCCCACGTGGAATATACACCGGTGTAAAGCTACATTTGAGGTTGATGGTACCATAGTTTTGAGATACCCGGGTATCCCTGTGCTAAGTGTATAGCCAGCATTGATATAGTGTAATGTATTGTTATTAGCTGTGATAAGTTATACTCAGTGTGCCATCTCAGAGGTCCCATCAGATCGCCCACAGTTGATGTACATAGCCTTTAGTTAAGTTAAATCCTTGATAAGTCTAACGTGTAGGTAAATTTGCTCTTGGTTCTGAGTGTGATTTACATACCCTGGGAACTCTGAGATCGGTGCATTGATGTCGGCTAACGCTGAGGGTGTTAAACTGTTATTGGTTATATTTTAAGGGGATTTTGAGATTTTTACATTCCTTACTGAACCATACCTTGATCCCCATATCAGTAAAAATACTGTTGTTTATTTCTGCCTCTGTCTCAGTCTGTGACTCACTGGATCTTAATAGGACCTCCGGTCATTACAAACGCATGCATTTCCCATAGGGCCCCATGTTAAAAAAACACATGCGTTTTTGAAGAAGCCCCAAAAAATACTGCATGCTGCGTTTTTGGGTGCGTTTTTCAAAAAATACTGCATCATGCAGTAGTTTTTGGTGCTGAGCCAAAAACGCATTGTCCATTCAGACATGAGTTTTTGCTATTGGGGCATGCGTTTTTTGCATGGGGGCCTATGGGTGAATTTTTGCATGCATTTTCAGAAAACGCAGGTCTCCAAAAACGCTAGTAAAATCTGCAAGTGTGACCCTAGCCTTATGTTGGCAATGTGATTTCAGGTTCCCCTGCCTCTGCAGAAACCAGCTTGGACGTCTGGAAGTTTGCAATCAAGGATGCTGCCCAATCTCTTTTTGATGATTTTCAGAAGCACCTTGCTGTCATCTGGGACTACAACGATGGTTCTGTAGTTGGCACAGTCTCTCAGGTCACCTTTCTTTGGCAAAAGGATGAAGATGGATTGTTTCCATTCCCATGGCCATGAGCATGACTTCCATATCTTTTGACATTGTGCTGTTATCATTGCCCTCGAGATGCGTTTCAGCAGTTCTGCAGGAATTCCATCGATACCAGGTGCCTTGTTTGGCAGTTGTTTAATTGCCTATTCCAATTTACTACCCAGCATATCCATATCTGGGTCGTCTTGGAGAGGAGCTCAACCAAGAGTTCATTGCTGCCGTGGCATAGAGTTCCTCTGTGTATTCTTTCCATCTGACCATAAAGCCATGTTGGTTGCTGATCTTGATTCCATCACTGTTCTTAATGTTTCCTTGTCAGGCTGTGAATGGCTTTCAACTGTGTAGTATGAAGGGATTTTGTCGATGTTGAAACGCTTGTGTATGGCTGAACACTTCATTTAATTTCAAAAATTCTTTTTATTGTTTTACAAGATATGAAGATGTTAATCAGATAATTACAGAAAAGAAGAATTCAGCTCATGACAATCGGTGGAAAATGATTAAATAATTCCAAACATATGTTTAAATACGGTTATTGTCAAATTATCTAGAGAAAGTTAAGCACAAGAAGAAGAAGGCATAGTAAATGAGAGAGAAATAGAGGATAGGTAGGAGAATAGGAGAGAGAATAATAGATTGGAGGGGAAGTAAGAGGCAGGGAGGGTGGGTCAGGAGGTGGAGCCTAGAGGATCTCCATTGAGTAAATGAGGCGAGGGGTCAAGATTACGGTACTATGAGCGACTTTTTGAAGAGTACCCAAGCTCGCCATTGGTTATTAACAGATGCTTGTGTGTGGTTCACAGAGGCAGCTAGTTTCGCTACTAGATACAGTTGGTCAGTTTTATCAATTAACGACTGAAGAGTCGGGAATTGAGGAGATCCCCATACCGTTGGTAAAAGAAGTTTCGCTGCAGCCACTATTGTACAGATTAACACAGAGAACTCACCATGGGAAGCGTCTAGGGGTAGATTTAACAGGACTACTTCCGGGGATAACTTGATATTTTGTTTAGTCACATCTCTGATCAGGCGTGTTGTCTGGTTCCAGTAGGGGATCAGGGATGGACAATGCCACCAAAGGTGGATATAGTTCCCGTTTACATCACCACAGCGCCAGCAATTCGTAGGAATTGTGTCTTCCATTTGTGTGTTCTCAGCGGATCAGTATACCAGCGGGAGAGAATTTTGTAGGAGTTCTCCTGTACCTTGATGCATTTAGTCGGGCCATGTGAGTGGGTGTAGATATATGAAATCTGTTGAGGCGTAAACTTATAACCTAAATCTTTTTCCCAACTATGTATATAGGCTCTTTTCATGGGTACATCTCTTTCCAAAATGCTTTGGTAAATGGTAGAAAGGATCTTAGTAGGTCTAATCTGTCTTGCGCAAAGCGTTTCAAATGCCGTGGGATTGCGGGTAAGTGCCATATCGAATCGAATGTTGTGTAGGAGTGATTGTAGAGTCTTATATTGGAGGAAATTAATAGATTCGAGGCCAGGTATTTTGTGCAGATTAGATAACGGGAGAAGTGCTCCGTCTGCATATAATTGATCCGCTGTTAGGCTGGCAAATAGTCCGATGCAGTATTTGCTGGGGTTGTGTATTAGGTTCGCTCCCGTTAGGATATGTATGGCTGAACACTTGATCTGGCATAGTCTGACTCTGACTCTGGCAATGAGGAGCTGGTGATCTGATTAACAGTCTGCACCAGGTAGAGTCTTTATTGTAAAAATTGATCCTTTCCATCCTTGCTGGCAAAGTATGTAGTCAATCTGATTGCAGTTCTGGCCATTCAAGGATGTCCAGGTGTAAAGACTTCACTTTAGTTGATGTGAAAAAGATTTGGTGATTACTAGCTTGCTCCCCAGGCAAAACTGTACGAAGCGGTCTCGTTTCTTTCACCCAGGCCATGTTTGCTGGCCACCCCTGCTTCTTCGCCTGCTCCGACTTTGACGTTTCCCATGATGGAGATCATATATTGCTTCAGGATTCCATCAAATGCACTTTGGACTTGTCTGCACTTTGGACTTGTTCAGTAGCTTCCCTTTGATGTGCATGGACATGATGTGGTCATTGAGGTATTTTGGGTTCTTTACACACCAAAAAACCCTCTTTTTGACAATCAGAGTGACTTCTCTTCTCTCTGTCTCGTTCACTGAGTAGTAGACATTGTAGCCATCAGAACTGAAGACTCCAGAGTGGGTCCAATGTAATTCAGCCAACATCAAAGGCAGAGATACATCTTTTGTTGTACATATGCATCAAAAATCATTAAGGGGTTAAAGCATATAATACCTTAATAATAGTATACAGTATATCAAATTTACAGAAATAAAAGTGCGATGATAAGAAACATATGGCGCTTGCTTTTAAATAATATATTTTATTATGGAGAAATTACAGATATAAACTTTTTACACAACAGTTTCCATGGAATTTACAAGAAATATATACTAAGCGAGTAAATCAGAAGAAATATTAGTAGTTATAAATGAATTGTTACAGGCGTCAGTAACGCACATTTACGATGTTATTTAATTTACTGATTTAGATAATGGCTTCATGCAGATCAAACACCTAACTGCATAGGGAGAAACATTTCCAACGAGTGACAACCATTTACGGACAATCAGAAAGTATCGGACATTGCATTTACTTAGAACATATACAAATAAACATCCTCACAAGCATTATAATGTGTAAGGGTTGGCAAAATTCCTGCACAGCATTTGCTGCCTTGTCTAAGCTCCTCTTTAGCCAGATTACATCCTGCAGATTTTACAGGTCAATAGTTCAGACTGCAGATATTTTTAGTCCAGCTCCTTTCAGTAATATGCTGATTTGTTGCTATTTCTTAGGCTTTCAATGATGGAGATGCGCATACGCTAGCCCTGGCGTGATCTGTGCAAAGCTCGCTGCGTGCTCTGCTATTCTTTATAGTTGGTTACCTTAATGGACCTTGTTTAAATTTACTTGGTACATTTTCTAGCCATTTGTAAATTAAATTTTAGTCATCCAAATATGTTTTAAAAGCTCAGCACTCTTATGCTAGGTTCACATTGCATCTGGACGCATGCGTTTGACAGCTGCATTAATGCTATGAAACACTAGCGTTAAAGGGATCCTGTCACCTCCAAAACGCCTCCTAAGCTATCAAAACCTGTCCCTTTAGCATCCTATCACTAATCTCACACTCCTTTTGTCTCCTAAAAGCATCCTGTGAAAGTGCATAAAAACGTTTTAATACTTACTCATTAGTCATTATAATTAGCAGGGGCTATATTCTTTAGTCACCATGGCGGGCTGTTTTGCAGCCTGGATCATCCACACTCTCTCTATCTGTGCTGCTGTGATGTGGAGCTGAAGGCAGGACTAATGATTTGCATTCTGTGAGTGATAGGGAGGGGGGAGGGTAAAGCCTGCACAAGCAGAGCACACAGACAGAGAGAGGGTGGAGCCTGCAAAACAACATGCCCTAAGGACTAAAGAATATAGCCCCTGATAATTATAATCACTAATGAGTGAGTATTAAAACGTTTTTATGCACTTTCACAGGATGCTTTTAGGAGACAAAAGGAGTGTGGGATTAGTGATAATATGCTGCAGGGACATGTTTTGGTAGCTTAGGAGGTGTTCTGGAGGTGACAGGATCCCTTTAATGCAGCAGAATGCAGCCATAGACTTCTGTTACTAAACGCATTTCAAACACAATGCAAATGCTCGCCACGTTCAGCTGTGCGCTTTCAAAAGCGCGAACTTTCAAACACAGGCAATTTTAGCATTGCGTTTGCATTGCGTTTAGCAATAGAAGTCTGTGGCTGTGTTCAGCTGCATTAACGCTAGCGTTTCATAGCTGTCAAACGCATGTGTCCAGACCCAATGTCAAATGCAATGTGAACCTAGCCTTATGCTATGTTCACACAGTGCGTTTTTGTTGTGTTTTATGAGTGCGTTTTTACTATGGTTTTATTCAAATACTTGGTAATCTATACCTTCATTTTTCAATCCCTGCAAAACCTGTGTGAAGCAGGAGGATCACTACACGCACATTGATTTTTATTTCTGGTCCATTTTGGAAACCTGTAAAGGTCAGTCTACTTTTTGTCAATTTTATTCAAAATGCAGACCTGTGTTTTACTATTGATTTTGGGGGAAGAGCTGTTCTCCTTATGAGGATCAAACTGCCTGCCGGCATAACAAGAAGACTTAAGGGTACTTCACACACTACAGCATCGCTAGCGATATAGCTGAAACGTCACAGGTTTTGTGACATAACTGCGACCTCTCCAGAGATGTTGCAGTGTGTGTCACACATCAGCGACCCGCCCCCTGCTGTGAGGTCGCTGATCGCTGCAAATCGTTCAGGATCACTTTTTGGTCCTTAGTCTCCTGCTGGTCAGAACACATCGCTGTGTGTGACAGCGAGAGACCAACAATCAGCGACCTCTTAGCCAATGCCCAGCGCCGCACATTAGATGCTGGGCACTGGTAACCAGGGTAAATATCAGGTAGCTAAGCAGTGCGCTCTGCTTAGTTACCCATTGTTTACCCTGGTTATCAGCATCCTCCCGCTTAGCCCAGCCTGTAAGCGGGAGGACGCTAGTAACCAGGGTAAGAAATGGGTAACTAAGCTGAGCACACTGCTTAGCAACCCCATATTTACCCTGGTTGCCAGCGATCTCGCTGTTGACTGGTCGCTCGTGAGTCTGCCTGTTTGACAGCTCACCAGCAACTGCATAGAGACTTTCCAGCGATCTTGGCCAGGTGGGATCGCTGGTGGGATCGCTGGAAAGTCTTAGCTTGTAAAGGGGCTCTTTTAGCCACAATGCTTCTCTGGGAAATATGCAAATTGTCACTTCAGTGAGGACGTGAGAAACTCTAGTGCCACTTATTTAAGATAGCAATCCTATAAGTCATAATTGACTCTTTAACAAGTCTTTTAATATGATTTAGGATTTGTGTCAGATCAGAGCTCCAAACTGCAGACACTGCATTTCGGGGTGATTGCCCCTCATCAATGCAGTGTGTGAGAATTCTGATCTAGCTGTTCCCCCAGACCTTGCCTCAGCCTCTCATACAGCCAGATTAGAATCCCACATACTGCACTGATGAGGGACAATCACCCAAAATCAGCATTTGCAGTTTGGGGTACTGATCTGACACAAATCCTAAGTCATATTAAAAGGCTTGTTAAAGAGTCAGTTGTGATTTATAGGATTGCTACCTTAAATAGTTGGAGTTCTAGACTTCCTCATTTCCTCACTGAAGTGACTATTGGTTTTGTAATGTCTATTGGAAAATTAACTATGTTGGGAAGAGAGAGAGAGATTGAGAGAGAGAGAGAGAGAGAGAGATGCAGATGGAGAGAGAAAGAGAGAACACAGCAATCTCGCAGATCAAAAACGCACCAAAACCTTACACAAAACCACAGGAAACCTCCTTCCTGAGTATTGTTTACAAATAGTATCAACCCCATTTTTGCTGCATTTTTAGTGCTGAAAACATGCAACAAAAATGCACTGTATGAACAAAGCCTTAGGGTATGTGTGTCTTTTTCAGTCAGATTTCGTCTGGAAGCCACCTGAAAATGCACTGAAAAAGCATTGAAAATAATTAAGATATGCATCAAGTGAAACCAACCAGATAAAGGGTGCTCTCGTCAAGATGAAAAAGCAATTGGAGCTCATAAGTCTGGATAAAACAAGTATTTGTAAAAAATGCTGTATATTTAAAAAAAAAAAATGCTACACATTATGGCTGCATCTAGCCTTTCTCAGGTGTACAGTACACTTGAGGAATTTGTATTTGTTTCATCTACACTTATCCTGTCTGATTGGCTTTTCATCTTGATGGAAGCGCCCTTTATCTGGTTGGTTTCACTTCATTTATTCCCATTGAGGATATTTCCACAGTCTACCAGGTTGGCTGCACCTGGTGGATTCCACTATAGTGCAGTTGGAGTTGTACCTTTAGTATAATTATATCAGGTGTGATTGTTCTTTCACATTACTTTTACAGTTTTAACCTACTAAACTCAGAAAGTGGTTGTCTCTCCCTTTTTTCCACCATGGAAAATCCATTATTGGTTTAACATATGCATTGCAATTAGAGATGAGAGGTCCTGTGGAAGTTTGGGTTCTGAGTGTTCAGCTGGATTAATAATAAAGTTCTGTTCTGGACCCAAATTTGACCCAAACCTCAATGAAAGTCACTGATTGGGCAGTAAGGCACATACAGTCAGCCATTAACAAAGCACTTCTGGGAGAGGGAGGGTGGTGTTTTAACTTATTTTTTGTATATACTATATCTGATAACACTGATTTTACCCCCAGTTTGAGCCATTGAAGCACTGAAACTAGCTCACTGTAGACCAAGCATCGAGTGTACCCAAGCACAGCCATGCTCGATCCAGTGGTTTGCATACTGTATGTAAAGCATCCGTGCTCCGAACCTAAACACTGAAATTTTTTGTAAACTGTTCGGTAAGAACTCCAAACTCTAAAGTCCAGTTCGCTCATTCCTAGTTGCAATATCAAAATGACTCGCTCCCTACATGTTCTGCCTTTTATAACTTTTCCCACTTTCGGCTTTGAAAGCCATGAAGCAGCTGAATGAGATGACTGGTCTATTCTTCTACCTCTTAAAGGGAACCAACCACCCCAAATGACCCCCCCGGACTGTTAATATGTGTCCCTACACCCAGCACACATATTTGGTGCAATCGTTTTTGCTAAAAAAAAAACTGTTTAGTAGAAGCTAAGATATAGCAATATAAACTTTAATAAATCCTGACGACTGGGTGTTACCTAGCTTGTCCTCCTGCAGTGTTCATGTGCCTGTCAGCCTCCTCTCCCCCTCTCCCTTCAGTAAAGCCCTGCCCTTTCAGCCTCTCAGGTTTCAGCCTTTCAAGTGATCCTAAACCCAGAAACTGACCCCCCCGTATCTTTAGACCGGTCCCTGCACCCCCTCTTATCATTTCTAGCCATCCCTTTTGCAGAAAAAATCGCTTTTGTAAAGTAAGAGAAAAGGTTATAATACTTTGTCCTGTGTGAGTTGTCTCTTTCTGTGGAAGCCGCAAATGCCCCGCCTGTCTGCTGCTGCCTGGTATTTATGCACGCCCCTCTCTGCTTCTAAGAGCCTGGCCGCATCATGAAAGGGGCGGGGCTAAATCGCGGCATGCCGGAGCCCCGCCCCCTTTCATGACGCGGCCAGGCTCTTAGAAGCAGAGAGGGGCGTGCATAATTACCAGGCAGCAGCAGACAGGCGGGGCATTTGCAGCTTCCACAGAAAGAGACAACTCACACAGGACAAAGTATTATAACCTTTTCTCTTACTTTACAAAAGCGATTTTTTCTGCAAAAGTGATGGCTAGAAATGATAAGAGGGGGTGCAGGGACAGGTCTAAAGATAAGGGGTGGTCAGTTTCTGGGTTTAGGATCACTTGAAAGGCTGAAACCTGAGAGGCTGAAAGGGGAGGGCTTTACTGAAGGGAGGGGGGGGGAGAGGAGGCTGACAGGCACATGAACACTGCAGGAGGACAAGCTAGGTAACACCCAGTCGGCCACATTTTTTAAAGTTTATATTGCTATATCTTAGTTTCTACTAAACAGTTTTTTTTAGCAAAAACGATTGCCTCAAATGTGTGTGCTGGGTGTAGGGACACATATTAACAGTCCGGGGGGGTCATTTGGGGTGGTTGGTTCCCTTTAATACATGTAGAATTATATTTAAAAATGTCGATGTATCAATGACACATCAAAAATGACATAAAAAGATGAACAGCAAAGAAGATGCTTCAGAAAAGAAATAAGGCAAGTGTCTATAAGAAGCAATGCACTTTTGTTTTCAAAACTACTTTAATGTATTCCAGAAGAACGTTGGTAACGTAAGAAACGGCTCCATCAGATTTGCATTGATTGAAATACCTAACTTGTATGTTTTTATTTGCTGTTATATTTATGTTTTATTACATTTTCATATATATTACTTTAACCCCTTCACCCCCGGGCCTATTTTGACCCTAATGACCAGGCCATTTTTGTCAATTCTGACCAGTGTCCCTTTATGAGGTAATATCTCTGGAACGCTTCATTGGATCCGAGCGATTCTGAGATTGTTTTTTCGTGACATATTGGGCTTCATGTTAGTATTAAATTTAGGTCGATAATTTTTGCGATTATTGGTGAAAAAATTAAAAATTTGGCAAAATTTTTGAAAATTTTGCAATTTTCAAATTATGAATTTTTATTCTGCTAAACCAGAGAGGTATGTGCCACCAAATAGTTAATAAATAACATTTCCCACATGTCTACTTTACATCAGCACAATTTTGGGAAAAAAAAAAATTTTTGTTCGGACGTTATAAGGGTTCAAAGTTTATCAGCAATTTTTCATTTTTCCAGCAAAATTTACAAAACCATTTTTTTTTGTGACCACATCACATTTGAAGTCCCTTTGAGGGGTTTACATGACAGAAAACACCCAAAAGTGACACCATTCCAAAAACTGCACCCCTCAAGCTACTCAAAACTACATTCAAGAAGATTATTAACCCTTCAGGTGCTTCACGGGAACTAAAGCAAAGTGGAAGGAAAAAATGGTAATTTTAATTTTTCCAACAAAAATTTTCTTTTAGCCTCAATTCTTTCATTTTCACATGGGCAACAGGATAAAATGGATCCTAAAAATTGTTGGGCAATTTCTCCTGAGTACATCGATATCTCATATGTGGTCATAAACCACTGTTTGGGCACACGGCAGGGCTCAGAAGGGAGGGAGGGCAATTTGACTTTTGGAGCTAATTTTCCGTTCAAAAAGTCAAATGGCGCTCCTTCCCTTCTGAGCCCTGCCGCGCGCCAAAACAGTGGTTTATGACCACATATGAGGTATCGGTGTACTCAGGAGAAATTGCCCAACAATTTTTAGCATCCATTTTATCCTGTTCCCCATGTGAAAATGAAAAAGTTTAGGCTAAAAGAAAATTTTTGTAGAAAAAAAAGTACTTTTTCATTTTTACGGATGAATTTGTGAAGCACCTGGGGGTTCAAAATGCTCACCACCCATCTAGATAAATTCCCTGGGGGGTCTAATTTCCAAAATGGGGTCACTTGTGGGGGAGCTCCAATGTGTAGGCACACAGGGGCTCTCCAAACGCGACATGGTGTCCGCTAACAATTTGAGCTGATTTTTCAGTCAAATTGTTAGCGGACACCATGTTGCATTTGGAGAGCCCCTGTGTGCCTAAACATTGGAGCTCCCCCACAAGTGACCCCATTTTGGAAACTAGACCCCCCAGGGAACTTATCTAGATGGGTGGTGAGCATTTTGAATACCCTAGTGCTTCACAAATTAATCTGTAAAAATGAAAAAACAAAATTTTTGTAGAAAAAAAAGTACTTTTTCATTTTTACGGATGAATTTGTGAAGCACCTGGGGGTTCAAAATGCTCACCACCCATCTAGATAAATTCCCTGGGGGGTCTAATTTCCAAAATGGGGTCACTTGTGGGGGAGCTCCAATGTGTAGGCACACAGGGGCTCTCCAAACGCGCCATGGTGTCCGCTAACAATTTGAGCTGATTTTTCAGTCAAATTGTTAGCGGACACCATGTTGCATTTGGAGAGCCCCTGTGTGCCTAAACATTGGAGCTCCCCCACAAGTGACCCCATTTTGGAAACTAGACCCCCAGGGAACTTATCTAGATGGGTGGTGAGCATTTTGAATACCCTAGTGCTTCACAAATTAATCTGTAAAAATGAAAAAAGAAAATGTTTATGGAAAAAAAAGTACTTTTTCATTTTACGGATGAATTTGTGAAGCACCTGGGGGTTCAAAATGCTCACCACACATCTATATAAGTTCCCTGGGGGCTCTAGTTTCCAAAATGGGGTCACTTGTGAGGGAGCTCCAATGTTTAGGCACACAGGGGCTCTCCAAACGCGACATAGTGTCCGCTAACAATTTGAAAAATTAGCTCCAATTGTTAGCGGACACCATGTCGCGTTTGGAGAGCCCCTGTGTGCCTAAACATTGTAGCTCCCCCACAAGTGACCCCATTTTGGAAACTAGACCCCCCAGGGAACTTAGCTAGATGGGTGGTGAGCATTTTGAACACCCCGGTGCTTCACAAAATAATCTGTAAAAATAAAAAAAGAATTTTTTTGTGGAAAAAAAGTACTTATTCAATTTTACAGATGAATTTGTGAAGCACCTGGGGGTTCAAAATGTTCACAACTAATCTAGATACGTTCCCTGGGAGGTCTAGTTTCCAAAATGGGGTCACTTGTGGGGAGCTCCAATGTTTAGGCACACAGGGGCTCTCCATACGCGACATGGTGTCCGCTAACTATTGGAATTGTTAGCGGACACCATGTCGCGTATGGAGAGCCCATGTGTACCCAAACATTTGAGCTACCCCACAAGTGACCTCATTTTGGAAACTAGACCCCCCAAGGTATGTATCTAGATGCATAGTGAGCACTTTGAACCCCCAGGTGCTTCACAAATTGATCCGTAAGAAGGAAAAAGTACATTTGTTTTCACACAAATTTTCTTTTTTCATTTTTACGGATCAATTTGTGAAGCACCTGGGGGTTCAAAGTGCTCACTATGCATCTAGATATGTTCCTTGGGGGGGTCTAGTTTCCAAAATGGGGTCACTTGTAGGGGAGCTCCAATGTTTAGGCACACAGGGGCTCTCCATACGCGACATGGTGTCCGCTAACTATTGGAATCATTAGCAGACACCATGTCGTGTATGGAGAGCCCCTGTGTGCCCAAACATTGGAGCTCCCCCACAAATGACCCCATTTTGGAAACTAGACCCCCCAAGGAATGCATCTAGATGCATAGTGAGCACTTTGATCCCCCAGGTGCTTCACAAATTGATCCGTAAGAAGGAAAAAGTACATTTGTTTTCACACAAATTTTCTTTTTTCATTTTTACGGATCAATTTGTGAAGCACCTGGGGGTTCAAAGTGTTCACTATGCATCTAAATACAGCGAAGCCCTTTTTTTTTTTTCTAGGACTAATTTTAGAAAAAAATGGCGTAGGGCTCCGCCATATTTTTGGTCCAGCCAGGTACAACTTGGCAGCTACGGACTGCCAGCAACCCCCAGCTGCCTCATTGTACCTGGCTGGAAACCAAAAATACAGCAAAGCCCATTTTTATTTTTTTTCTAGGACTAATTCTAGAAAAAAAATGGCGTGGGGCTCCGCCATATTTTTGGTCCAGCCAGGTACAACTTGGCAGCTACGGATTGCCACCAACCCCCAGCTGCCTTGTTGTACCTGGCTGGCCACCAAAAATACAGCAAAGCCCTTTTTTTTCTTCTAGAACTAATTTTAGAAAAAAAATGACATGGGGCTCCGCCATATTTTTGGACCAGCCAGGTACAACTAGGCAGCTGGGGGCTGGAATCCGCAGCATGGAGAGGCCCAAGCGTTCTGGGCCCCCCATGCTGCGAATTGCAGCCCGCAGCCGCCCCAGAAAATGGCGCATTCATTGAAGCGCCATTTTCTGGCGCTGTACCCAGACTCTTCCAGTTGCCCTGGTGCCGGTGGCAAACTGGGTAATAAAGGGCTTAATGCCAGCTTTTTATTGTCAGCTGGCACTAAGCCCGAGATTCATAATATAGGGCCAATGTTAGACCCGCCATTAGGAATCTCTGGTAAATAGTCAGAAAATACACACAGAGAAAAATCTTTTTATTTGAAAAAAAAACACAAACAAAATTCGGACTCCATCTTTATTATAAAGATCCGACGTAGTCCACAACGAAGGTCCCACGACGCTCGATCGCCTATGACGTAGTCCACAACGAAGGTCCCATGACGCACGATCGCCTCCGACGTAGTCTACAACTAAGGTCCCACGACGCTCAATCGCCTCTGGTCAATCCAGAGACTGCAGCAAGGGATGAAGTGTCCTCTTCTTACAGTCTCTGGGGTCAGAGTTATGGTGCACTGTATGACAATGATCTGTCATACAGTGCACCATGACTATGATCCCAGAGACTACAACAAGAGGACACTTGATCCCTTGTTGCACCCATCCATCCACCTATGCACCCATCATCCACGCACGCACACGTCTATGCACACACACATCTATGCACGCACACGTCCACACACATGTCCACACACGCACACGTCTACGCACACATCCATCTATGCACACATCCATGCACGCACACGTCTATGCACACACACATCTATGCACGCACACGTCCACACACATGTCCACACACGCACACGTCTACGCACGCACACATCTACGCACACTCACGTCCACGCACGCTCATGTACGCTCACGTCCACGCATGCACCCCCTATCCATTCACCCACCATCAATTCATTCATTCATTCATACATACATACATACATAGATACATACACATACATACATACATACACATACATAGATACAAACATACACATACATACATACATACATAGATACATACACATACATACATACATAGATATACATACATACACATACATGCATACATACATGCATGCATGCATGCATACATACACATGCATGCATACACACACATGCATACACACATGCATGCATACATACACATGCATGCATACATACAAATGCATGCATACACACATGCATGCATACATACACATGCATGCATACACACACATGCATGCATACACACACATGCATGCATACACACACATGCATGCATACATACACATGCATGCATACATACACATACATGCATACATACATATACATACTTACCTCCCTCGTTCCACCGATGAGCAGGAGGAGGCCGGGAGAGGAGGCGGGGCCACAGACCGGCGGGCCGGGCAGAGAAGGAGGAGCTGCAGCAGCGGCGGCGGCGGCAGCAGCGGCGGGTGCACGGAAGTGTGCAGCCCGCCGCAGGAGGTGAGGGGGGGCCAGGCACAGGGCCCGGAGGTGGGGGCAGCCTGGGGGGGAGCACCAGCACAGGGGAGCAGGCAGTGTTGCTGGCGGGCGCATGCGGGTGCAGCCCGCCGGCAGATACATTGTAATAGAGGGGGGCGGGTGGTTGGGGGGGACGGCGGGGGGGCCCTGGACAGTCCTGGAGCTGGAGGGGGGTGAGGAGGGGTGGGCACTTGCCGATCCGCCCCTCCAGATCTGATTGGAGAGCTCCAATCAGATCTGGAGGGGTGAATCCCTGTGATTCCCTCCGATCGGCAGTTTCACTTTTAAACTGCCGATCGGAGGGGTCCTGGGCACGGGGGGGTTAATCCACCCCCTGTGGGGTCATCTACAGGTTGTCACAGAGCAGCAGCATCTGTGACACCTGAGTGACCCGGCTTACAGGGGGTGCAGCAGCTCAAATCTGCCAGGACGTTGTGCAACGTCCTGTGTCGGGAACGGGCAGAAACACAGGACGTTGCACAACGTCCTATGTCGGGAAGGGGTTAAAACCAAGATGTTGATGGTTGATGTTACTAGGGTGAGACACTGAGAACATAGTGATGGAGGTTTAATCCTCACCATTCTACACAATTTTTTTTTTAATTGGCCTCTGGATTTGGTCATGTAGGGTGCTTTCATGATTTATATTGATGCATATTGCTTACCTATGTAGCACACGCATATTTAATTTTGGGTTACCTGCAGAGTGACTCAATTAAGTGCAAGCATACAAGAAAGTTTTCTAAGTGCAGTGGAGCTGTGTAACATGATTGACAGGATGGGTTGGGAGGTACAAGAGTAAGATGTGCAAGCGGAAACCTCAAGGAGAGCCTTCTCTTTTGACCAAAGGTCTTAGCTAGTAGATCTAGTGGAGCTAAGCAGGCCTGACATGTGGGCTTAGCGCCACCCATTAAGTTCACATGGTGGTGACATCACCACCGCTCCTTAAGACCGGTTTCACACTAACGTTCGTCTGTGCTGCGTAGGCAGGCGGCTCAATGTGTGCGGCAACACATGTGTCCTGCTTCCCTATGTTTAACATGGGGACGTATGGTGTATGCGTTTGCATGCGGATGCATGTGTTTGCGTTTGAATGCATTGTTTCTGTGAGCATAGAAAATGCAACTTGTTGCATTTTCTGTGTGTCTGAAGATGCTTGATTTGTAAGTAAGCCTCCGCAAGCGCACAAATCATATATGCAGTCCAATGGTAACGCATTGCCATCCGTATGACAGCGCAAGTGAGTGCATACAAAATCTCTCTCTCCTTCCTCTTCCCGATCACTATGATGGTTCCCTATGTGACTGGACACAGTATAATGTATTCCTATGGAGTTTTTTATCCTGTGCACATCCAGAGAATTTCCGCCGTTGGTATCAGGACGGCTGCGTTAGACCATGCGTCTGCCACTATGCGTTCGGTAGCATGCATATTGATCGCTAATGTGAAACCAGCCTAACCCTTACAATGCACGGGGTGTCATGAGGTTCAAAAAATATTATTGCTGAACTTGAGTGGCCCAAGCAAAAAGTGCCTCCCCCATAACTGGATCCAAGGTATTTACTGCAGTCACTTCAACCCACAAAGTCTTTTTTTAAGATAAATTCATGGAATTTTGCTTTTAGTAAACCATGTTACTGATGCTCATTACACATTAGGGGTCATTTAATATCACAAAACGACATAACAAGTTAAACAGTACATCGTATGGTAACATGAATGACATCATTCAGAACTAAAGCTTGTTGTGCAAAGACCAAGCCTTGATATGGCGATGGTGATGGAAAACTATTAAAAGTTATAGCGATTGAAAGAAGTGGAGGAAAAAATCAAAGCCCCGAAATGATAAATCACCAGCTATTGAAAGTGTTAATGCGAGCTGGTATATGCACCCCATACTTCTAGGCCAATGTTACCGTACACAGAAATATATGTGTGACAGCACTATTTTGGCGCTATTTCGGCTACAAGGAAAAACACTGGAATAGTGATAAAGAGCTATAGTGGAGGATGAAAGCCTTGTGATGCAGAGTCATGATAAAAATACCCCTCGGCTTCTCCATTATTATTATTATCATGGGATATTGGTGTCTCATTGTTTAGTAACCACTTTCTGTGAGTTTACTAACGGGGAAAAAATATCTCATTTTAACTGTAATAACAGGAGATTTAGGGAATGACCACTTTAATTGTGGAGGGAACCTGACATTTACTGATTGTATTAGCTCAATGTGAAATGGCCTTTGCTGTAGGAGGATATCATTTTTCACAAATACACTGCACAGAATGACTGATGTGCCATATTAGCCTGCCTTTATTGGCTCAATAACTTCTGAGTTTGTAGTAATATCTGAGAAGAGAATCTCGTGATATAATTGCCATTATTATTAGCATTGTGTACAGTGATCTGATGTAATACGATGTAAACACTGAGAGAATATGTAAAGTACTCAATCCAGACCTATAATTTTTTTTCTGTCTCCATAGAGCTGAAGTTAAACCACTTGACGTTAATCAATGAACCCACAATGAGCATGATGAAAACTATATCGTAAATTTTCTACGTGAATTATTAAAAAAATGACTAAACTAATCAAAATATCATGTAGTATTTGCCTAATGATCAAAGAGCCATCTCGCATTATCTCATCTCCATGCAACATGTCTTCACATCGACATTTACATAGCTGAGATATCATCAGCCGACAGATTCTCTTAGTTATTATTTGAATCATTAATTGAAGTAGCCATTAAATGGCTTTTCTGGGATTTCTAAATCTAGGAATTGGTGCTTGAAACTTATTAAATGATGAAAAAAATTAAAGCAAAAGTTTTGGAACATCTTCACATCTTCATACACAGCATTTATTATCGAGTTTGAGAACCACATGCAGAAATCCCTGCATTTACACATCTTGGATGCCATCAGTAAGGTTATCAATGATGGTCTGAGAAATAATCTGCCACGCTAAATGCACTTGGCCAAGAAAATCATCAAGATTCACTACTGGCAGCTACCTTTGCAATTGCTGACTAAATACATCCCAGATGTGCACAATGGGAGACATTTCTGAAGATGCTGCAGGTCATGGTAGCATGCTTAGGAGAAGCAGACTGCTCACAGTAAAAGGAGAAGAATATAGCTTGGTGTTATCACATTTAAAGACTGCTCATGGGACAAATTGGATAATTGGAAGTACCACTGGTTCCACAAGCAAATTATTGTAATGCGTAGCTTTTAGTGTACCTGGAATTAAGACTAGAGTGTTTTAACTATTGCCCAATATACACATCATGCCATAATCCCAAGAGTAGGATTGAATGATGTTCCCTTGTGAAGGCCATTGCCCATGTGGTCTCTAGACCAATTATTGCATTCAAGACAAATTAGGGACTTATTCCTAAAGAGGGTGGACCTCAAATTCAGCATACTTTGCCATCTTGCTGTGCTCCATGAAAGCCTTTTAGAGTGGTAGTATTAGGACAATGGATTACCTGTAAGGCTGTTTCACACAGCCATTTTATGGAATCCTTGTGAATCCAGCTTAAACTGGATGCACCCGCATTGAATTTCAATGGAGCCGCAGGAGCTTGCAGGTACATCCAGTTCTTTCTGTTTCCTCCTGATCCAGGTGATCATGTTTTTTTTAATGAGACCAAATCGCAAGATGTTTTGATTCTGGTGTCCGAGTCAAAAATTGTAAAACCTAGATCCAGTTAAATTAAAATGGGGTTCTATGTAATCCCGCTCCAGCGGACTATGGATCCCAATGGATCCAGATGCCGGATCTGGGTTTTTGAACTGCACATGCCCAGAATGCAGTTCTAAATGAAATGTCCCCTAGGGGTGTGTCATTTTTCACCGCATCCTGCGGAAAAAGGTACGCAACTGAATAAAGGGGGACGCTTTCACACCAGTATTATCACTGAATCATGATACAGATCAGGGTTATTACTGGTGCAGGTGCATCTAGTTGCATCATTGTGGGGGATTCCAGGGGAATCCGGGGATGCAGGTTTCACCCGCATCTTCCCGGATTCCAAAAAACAGATGTATGAAACCAGCCTAACTGGACATCTGGTTCATAGCTCAATGTCATGCAATTGTCTTCTGTTGGTTTATGTTTGATACCTTATGCTAGGTATGTGACATGTCATTTCCAATTGTACATGTGAAAATCAAACTTGATGTTTTAAAAATGTTGTTTCCATATTTTCATCTTCTGCTTATCATTAACATATCTATCGATCTTGTGATTACAAAATTACCATGACTTTTTCTCAATGGTGTTGCATTTCAATGTCGAAGAGTGTAAGCTTATTCGTGCATAGACAGTTTTACCATCCAAGCCTTCTTTTCACAATGCTATGATTGTACTGTTTTTATTCAAATTGACCAAACTACTTTCAAACAATATAATGTAACACTTTATTGAATAATGATGCGAAAAGATTGTAAGGGAACGAACCTAAACATGATGATGTTGATAATATTTTTCCATTTTAGTGTCTTTTTTTTTCAGCAATCCTTGTGCAATCCAAATTAAATACAGTATACTTAACCCTTTTTAGATGCTGCACAGTATGAAAATAATTGCAATAATGAGAGAGATGTACACCTATCAACCAAAGATTTTAATTATATTTAATTAACATATTATCCTTTCTGTTGGCTTACTTTCTATGGCTTTTAAATCTATAAATATAACTAGTTTAAATTGTTCTGATAATATTTTTTTAAATATCAGTTCAGGATTCCTATTTGTTTCTTTTAATAAAAATGTGACACTAACACCCAATTTGAGGATGTAGGTAATAAAATTGTGCTAAATGGGACCATTACTGATGTTTTCATATTCATTTTATCGTGATTAAAGAGAGCATCTAGATGCCAAGAATTGTGAGCTAAAAAAATGCATTGCATGTTGGAAAAATGAAGGCTATTCTATGTGTCGGGCCGCCGAGAAACTGAACTGAAGATTTGTACTCATACTCTGGCAGTCCGCTGGTGCGGAATCTGGCTGTTTCCAAAAATGAAATAGAATCACAAAGTCCAGATATTGAACTATTGAACTACTGAACTACCCAAACAGTAAGTACATCAGAAATTTCAGTTTTAGGCATGGATGTTTTAACCATGCACCAGGGTAATTAATAAAATAGAAAACCTAACTCCAAGTTACAGATGCAAGCCATTTTGATAAACTGCTGTAGTAATGATTAAAATGGACAAATGAAAACAGACATTTGATGAACAAATGACTGTAAATGAATATTGAAGACTGAGGAGATAAAGAACATTTATGGGTTTAGAACTGGTTTGAGCTGATCAACTAGAGTTTCAACAGATCCACCATTAGGTCCTAAATCTGACAAAACTATAAGGCCCCAAGACATAGCAGCTGACTACTGTGCTGACACAGCCTTTCTCATTGTGTGTCGGGGGATTATTATTATTATTATTATTTATTTATATAGCGCCATTGGTTCCGACGAATAAATCATACTGGTACATTAGGGCAGAGATCCTGTCCACAAGGGCTCATAGTCTATAGGGGATGGGTGGGAGACAGTAGGAGGGGGAGAGGTGAGATGGAGCAGCGGATTAGGTCTCAGTGTGGGTTATAGGCTTGAAGGAAGAGGTGGGTCTTCAGGTTTTTCTTGAATATTCCCTGGGTAGGGGAGTGTCTTATGTGGTGTGGAAGAGAGTTCCAGAGTATGGCGGATGAACGAGAGAAGACTTGTATGCCGTTGTGGGAGGTGGAGATACGGGGTGAGAAGAGAAGGAGCTCTTGAGAGGATTGTAGATTGCGTGAGGGGTGGTGTCGGGAGACCAAGTCGGAGATGTATGGAGGGGACAGGTTGTGAATGGCCTTGTATGTCAGGGTTAGGGTTTTGAACTGAGATCTCTGGGAAATAGGGAGCCAGTGGAGGGCTTGGCAGAGGGGGAGATGGGGGAGTAACACGGCGACAGGTGAATCAGTCGGGCAGCGGAATTGAGGATGGTTCGGAGGGGTTCAAAGGAGGAAGCGGAAAGGCTGGTAAACAGGAGGTTGCAGTAGTCGAGGCGGGAGATAATGAGGGCATGGACAAGCGTTTTGGCAGTGTCATGTTCAAGGAAGGAGCGCATCCGTGAGATGTTTTTAAGCTGGAGGTGGCAGGAGGTGGCGAGGGCTTGGATGTGTGGCTTGAAGGATAGGGCAGACCCGAGGATTACACCGAGGCACTTGGCGTGGGGGACGGGTGAGAATGTGTCGTCATTGACAGTGATGGTTAGGTCGAGTAGAGGGAAAGAGCGACTTGGGGGAAAGATGATTTACTCAGTTTTATCCATGTTGAGTTTGAGGAATCTAGATTGGAAAAACTGAGTCACCTGGCTACAGACTTTGCTGTACTCGGTCAGCTTCCTAAGCTTGCCGCTATTCCTTTCTCAGTGGGGGCCCTCCAAAAGCGGGGTACAGCTGAATTGATGTAATTGGCCCTGGAAGTCCCAAAGGCACGAACATTCTAATCCCTGGTGAGCCAGCAGAAAGGTGACACAGCGGCTCAAGTGGTTAACTGAAGTCCTGTGTTCAATTCCCACCAAGGACAACATCTGCAAAGAGTTTGTATGTTCTCCATGTGTTTGCATGGGTTTCCTCCCACATTGTAAAGACATACTGATAGGATATTTAGATTGTGAGCCTCAATGGGGACAGCATTACTGGTGTATGTGAAGTGCTATGGAATTAATAGTGCTATATAAATGAATATATATTATTATTACAGAGGTGAAACTCTGTTGCCTGTGTGTTCTTGTTGAGTGTGTTATACGCCTTTGACTGTTGGGGATCCAATAAAGTCTTACCATTGTGTGATTCCCTCACCCTGTGTTGTCTGAGTAGTGTTCCACCCATGTTTAGGGAGTGCAAATGTTCAGTTGGGATGAATCCTGGTCCATTCGATCTTTTTAAAGCTGGCCGGGCCAGTGGACGAGAGCACCCACTGACCTCTGTGTCTCCAAAACTACATTTAGTCCAGCTGAAAGAGGGTGGACCTGCAGTCCTGAGCTCCCTGAAGGCATTGAATTGTATTGTGTATGATGTGTTTACACTGTTTATAGGTAGAATATAATGTGGAGTATGAGCCATAGAAATAGCAGAGCTAGAGGGGGTGTGGCCAGTCTGTGCTGTGAGGAAAGCAGAGAGAGGGTTCTAGGGAGTCTGGTGTCTACAGCCGACAAGACATAGAGAGCTCTTCCTCCGGCTGAAAGAGACCAGCCCCTGATGTTGTGTGAGAACTGGACAGCAACAGCATGTTTACAAGTAAGAGACATGGGTGACTGAACCTCACATGCGCTGGAGCTGGAGAAGAGTGTGTGAAACGACTAAGAGAAAAAAAGAGGGTCCCGTGAGGTTATCAGACTTGAGAGACTGCTCAGCTGATGCACAAAGGGAGATACAGGGGCGTGAGGTGTCCTCTTAGAAAGGATCACTGTATGTAGTCATGTGTGAAGCATGTCTAATCCAGCTGCCTGGTAGTGAAACGTCGACAAGTAAGATGCCGTCACCAGTAATCATAAAGATTGTGCCTCTGTATCACACAGAAGATGAGAAGAATCCTGCTTTCTATATAATGTTCATCCAAGCTGTATGATCTTCAGCACCCACACACACCACGGGCTGCCGCGAGCAGGGTCATTCCCGCAAGTGATAGCCTGTATGCGATGGTGGGGAATATGCCTAAGACCTAGTGGTTAGAGACAGCCTGCGATGCAGGAAGAAGGGCCCCTTAAATGGCAGACAGCACTATGATCTTAAAGATGGCGGCAACACGTGACCAGAGAGAGGTTGTACAGCTCATACTGGGCAGAAAAGGTGCTGAAGCGAGTGAAAGTGTACCCGGCCAGGAGGGTGCCATGTTTCAAGAGGGGAGGCGCAGTGGCTGGAGTCTGTCCTAAAAAGAAAGGAACGTCTTGGAGAAGCGTCCAGTGGAAGCAGAAGGTCCGGCCCAGAGAAGGCGGTAGCTGCATGTTGAGGGCATGGTGCTGAAGAGACATGGAGTGACTGGTGAGAACAGACCAGTGGGTGAGAGAGGTGTGGCTGTGGGAATGGTCAGCGAGAGGGAAGGGTGATGTGGCGCCCCTCTGGCGGGACGCCACAAGGAGGTACTACACACCAAATAGAAGGTGTGGTGCTTCCATAGTCACGGGTGGAGAGAGGAACTCTAGAGTCTGTATACAAAACTACAACAAGCCTAGCTGTAGACACCTTAGCACCAGGGACTGTATATTCAGTAGGTCCCAGGGGGGTGGAACTTAGCTGAGCGGGAGACGTGATATCAGTGACAATTAACAGCAGTCAGTCAGATGGTGAGAGGAGCTGAAAGAGGACGGACGCAGTTGAGACAGCAGCTCTGACAGGAGGGTACCTCAAACCTAAAGAGATACCCAGACAAAAAAGGGGGCACCCCAGACTTGGTGACAGCTGTCTGGAGTGTCCAGGTCACCGGAATCGAGGTGGTTTGCCAGGTTTATCCCAAACCACTCACCGGAAGGCTGTGTTCCTGATAAGAAGGAGTCACAGCACCCATCAATAAGTCCACAATCTGTCCCATAGCCGGGTTCAAGACGCTGACAAGTGAAAATAGACTTAAAGCAACAGACCCCGATGACCAGAGACTAGACTTGTGAGTGGGGAAGTAAAGAGCCAAAAGAGCCCTTAAGAGCAGGACCAAGGAAAGTGTTGAAAGGTATCTCAGACAGACTCTGTGGTGAACCTCAAAGCCTGTGGCAACTAACCCCTGGAAACTGGACTGTACCGTGTACCTTAAATATCTGCCTGGTACCAGTAAAAAGAACTATTTAAGCTGATCTGGACTCTGTCTCTAGTTAATTCGCCACCTAAACGATCTCAACAACACCTGAGAGGTAAAGACTACTACTCCCCTCATCCACCCTGCTGCATTGAGGTAAAAGCTTCCCCTGTGAGGAGCTGTAACACCAAAGCTGCATTACCATCACCTCAGCGACTGGCTGAAGCACTGGTAACCAAATTACCAGGTACCACAGGTAGCGTCACGTATAATAATCCCCAATCCCAAATACTTTTCCCCTCAGCCATTGAGTGTCCAGGGCACGGGACCAGGACCCGACCAGCCGTGATCCCCACTTAAGTAGCAACCTGTCCCGGTATCCAAGTATCCCCTATCCTGTCAACCGACTCAGTGACGTGGGAGGTCCATGGCACCAGAAGAAGTGGGACCTGCGATACAGCAAAGGTGCGTCATCATCCTGGCTGGCGCAACAACAGAGAAGTGGTGCAATAGCATGGAGTCCTTTGGTGTTGACTGTGAGAAAGAATGGCCGGGAAGAGTTTGCTGGAGGAACTCTTGCAATACCGGCTGGAGTGTCCAGAGGCCAGGATGTCGGCTATGCGGTGTCCTGGGACCTGCCTGTCTTGGAGCCCAAAGTCATGAGCTAGAAAGACAGTGGCGTAACATTCACGGTCGCAGGGGTCGCCGCTGCGACGGGGCCCGGGCCTATAGGGGGCCCGCATCGCCAGCCGCCCCCTGCGCCCGCTGTGCCGAGCGCCCTGCGCCCATCAATGCCAGCGCCGGGCGCAGCACAGCCCGCACTGTCAAGCAGCCGAAAATCTGCCCTTTGCCCCTGGGAAGCTGTCACCCACCTCCTCCTCAGTCTCCCGCCCGGCGGCCGTGCATCAGGTACTGGCCGCTCATTAACCAGGAAGTGAGGACACGCCCCCCAGCTGCTGCCGAACAGAGAAGGGAAGAAGAGAGCGGAGAACAAGACACAGGTGAGAGGAGGAAAGCGGGGGAGAGCAGGGGACACAAGAGAATGAGAGCTGGTGGACAGAAGAGGATGAGAGTGGGGCACAGAGGAGGAGGATAAGAGCAGGGCACAGAGGAGGGGGAGAGCAGGGGACACAGGAAGAGGATGAGAGCTGGTGGACAGAGGAGGAGGATGAGAGCGGGGCACAGAGGAGGAGGAGGATAAGAGCGGGGGACAGAGGAGCAGGAGGATAAGAGCGGGGGACAGAGGAGGGGAAGAGCAGGGGACACAGGAAGAGAATGAGAGCTGATGGACAGAGGAGGAGGATGAGAGCTGGTGGACAGAGGAGGAGGATGAGAGCTGGTGGACAGAGGAGGAGGATGAGAGCTGGTGGACAGAGGAGGAGGATGAGAGCTGGTGGACAGAGGAGGAGGATAAGAGCGGGGCACAGAGGAGGAGGATAAGAGCTGGTGGACAGAGGAGGAGGATAAGAGCGGGGCACAGAGGAGGAGGATAAGAGCGGGGCACAGAGGAGGAGGATAAGAGCGGGGGACAGAGGAGGGGGAGAGCAGGGGACACAGGAAGAGGATGAGAGCTGGTGGAAAGAAGAGGAGGATGAGAGCAGGGAACAGAGGAGGAGGATAAGAGTGGGGGACAGAAGAGTGGGAGAGCAGGGGATACAGGAAGAGGATGAGAGCTGGTGGACAGAGGATGAGAGCGGGGTACAGAGGAGGAGTATAAGAGCAGAGGAGGAGGATGAGAGTGGGGGACAGAGGAGGAGAAGAGCAGGGGACACAGGAAGAGGAGGATAGCAGGGGACAGACAGAGGAGGAGGAGGAGGAGAGTGGGGGACAGAGGAGGAGGATTAGAGCGGGGGACAGAGGAAGAGAATGAGAGCAGGGGACAGAGGAAAAGGACAGCAGGGGACACAGGAACAGGAGCGGGTGGACAGAGGAGGAGGTTGAGAGCAGGGCACAGAGGAGGAAGATGAAAGCGGGGGAGAGAGGAGTAGGAGAGCAGGGGACACAGGAAGAGGATGAGAGCGGGGAACAGAGGAAGAGGATGAGAGCGGGTGGACAGAGGAGGAGGATGAGAGCGGGGCACAGAGGCGGAAGATGAGAGCGGGGGACAGAGGAGGATGAGATTGAGGGACGCAGGAAGAGAATGAGAGCAGGGGACAGAAGAGTAGGGGAGCAAGGGGCACAGGAGAAGGTGGAGAGTGGGGGGACAGAGGAGGAGGAGGAGAGCGAGGGGCACAGGAGAGCGGGGCAAAGAGGATGCTATGAGGCTGCATATATAAGGCTGCACTATATGGAGAGCTATGAGGCTGCATGTATAAGGCTGCACCATATAGAGAGGCTATGACGCTGCATATTTGAGGCTGCACCATATAGAGAGGCTATGAGGCTGCATATTTGAGGCTGCACCATATAGAGAGGCTATGAGGCTGCATATATAATACACTATATAGAGAAATATAAGGCTGCACTACATGGAGAGATATGAGGCTGCATTTATAATACTCCACTATATGAGGCTGTACTATATGGAGAGCTATGAGGCTGCATATATAAGGCTGTACTATAGAGGCTGCACTACATGGACAACTGAGCCTGCATTATACTGTATAGAGGGCTGTGAGGCTACGTTATATTATATGGAGGGCTGTGAGGCTGTATTATACTATATGGAGGGGCAATGAGGCTATATTATACTATATGGAGGGCTGTGAGGCTGTATTATACTATACAGAGGACTATGATGCTACTATATGTAGGATAGTAGGGGTGCATTATAATAATTGGATGACTATTGGGGCTACCTTATGAATGGGGGACTATGGGATGCATTATAATACATGGAGGACTATGGGGATCTATTGTAATATATGGAGGAATATGGGGATACATTATAATAATTAGAGGACTATCGTGGCGGGAGGAGGAAGACCGTATATACCAGGATGGGGGACATATATACCACGATAAGGGCCATATTCCCGGAGGGAGACCATATATAGCAGGATGGGAGACATATTTAAAAGGATTAGCTCCATATTCCAGTAGGATGACCATATACAGCAGGATGAGGGACATTAATACATAGTCGGGTCAATTTGTGAGTCTTTATAGAACTTAGAACGTTACATGGGGCCCATACATCCGACCAACGTGTGCCCATGGGTGGGGGGGGGGGCCCCGGTCTGAATTTCGCACCGGGTCCCACCAGACTCTAGTTACGCCACTATAGAAAGATATGAGTCAGGGTCTATAGAGGAGGTAGGCTTGATCATCTCGGTTACCCTGGTCCTAGAATGTCTGAAGTGTCCAAGAGAGCTGAGTGTGACTGGCAGTATAATAAGGCCGCGAAGAGGACTTTAATTAGATGAGCGCTCGAGAAGGGGAAATATTGTGTAAATGTGTAAATATTGTTTTTATTGAACTGTTTAGTCGTGTAAGATTATATGCCTAAGGGTGCATAACGTGTATTTTGTGTTCGTGGCTGTTGTGGACGATATTTTGCTTAGAAGAGAATCGCTGTTATATTTTTGACAAGTTATAAAGAAAAGATGATTTATCATATTGTGGTCGGAGTCATTCATGGCAGCGCCGTATCCCACACACAGGCGACGGGCGTTTCGGTCAATACACAGCAAACACAGAACTGCATTTGGAGCTATTAGGCTAAATTCACACTGTGCGTTTTTGATCTGTCTTTGCTCATCAGTTTTTGTAGCCAAAACCAGGAGTGGGTGATAAATCCAGAAGTGGTGATATGTTTCTATTATGCTTTTCCTCTGATTGTTTCACTCCTGGTTTTGGCTCCAAAAACTGACGAGCAAAAACAGACCAAAAACGCAGTGTAGTGTGAATGGAGCCTTATAGTCAAACGTCCTTCTTCTAAGCTAAAGATCTATTGACCACATATGTAGATATTGACTGAGCTCCTTAGTTTTTTCACAAGATATGGTTTTTTTGTGCTAAAATCTGATACACTGCGACTTTAACCTCTTCAGCCCCAGGCAAATTTCCATTTTCTGTTTTTCATTTTTCCCTCCCCACATTTTTATTTTTCCATCAATATAGACATATGAAAGATTGTTTCTTGCGGGATGAGTTGTACTTTTGAATGAAATCATTTCTTTTACCATACAGTGAACAGGAAAATGGGGAAAATTCCAAGTACGGTGAAAGCGCACAAAAAATGCAAAAACATGTTAGTTTTGGTTTTTTTTTATTTACCATGTTCTCTATGGTAAAACTGATGTGTTAGTATTACGCCTGGAGTTGGTACAAGTTCATAGATACATGTATACTTTTACTGTTATCTAAGTGGTAAAAAAAAAATCCAAACGTTTTTAAAGAAAAAGAATGACACTTTTGCGCCATTTTCTGAGACCCACAGCATTCTAATTTGTTAGGACTTGGGGCTGTGTAATGGCTTATTTTTTGCATCTTGAGCTGAAGTTTCTAATGATGCCATGTATGGGTAGATTCATTGTTTTGATCGCTCGTTCTTGCATTTTATAGCAATGTTACAGCAAGCAAAAATACATAATTTTTGCATTTTAACTTTTTTTCCATTGCACAGTTTACTGATCTGATTTATTTCATAGGTTGATAGATCGGGCATTTCTGAACACGGCGATATCAAATTTGTGGGGGGGTTTTAATAGTATTTTTTTTCAATGGGGCAAAAGGGGAACTTTTATGTTGTTTTTCATATTTCTAAAAATATTTTATTTTTTCTTTATTTTACACTGTCTTCTAGGGGCCCTCAGCACTGCACTCTCTGATCCCTTGTCCTGTTCACAGATGTGCTGCTGCACATCTCTGAGGAGGCAAAATGATCACTTTCTGTGAATACCAGCGCTAGCCAGGCATCCATGGTAAGCGAGTCAGGACAGCTTCTGGGGTCATTACAGGACATCGGTCTGTCAAGCTAATGCATCGACCTCCCGTAATCACAACACGGGACCTCCGATGCCAAAGGGGAACAGTCTAGAACAGTCTATTAGGCCCTTGGTCGTGAAAGGGTTAATATTGGCTACCACTTTGGACCCTTTTTTTACGAATCAGACTGCAGTTTAGAGTAGTTTCCTGTTGTTTTAAACGCATTAAATTTTTTAGTTTTCCCATGCATGAGGCTGCAAGGTCAAGATTAATATCTGTAACATATTCCAGATTGATTTATTACTTTTACCTATGTGTTATGCTTATTTTTTCCACTCTGGAAGTGAAATTATGGAATGGAATAAACAATCAAGTAATCAATCAGTAATCAATACTCCAGAATGTAATGGTTTTCATATGATATCAATATTACTATTTCCTCTTAAGTAGGTGACCACGTGCAGTAAGAGCTTCATTGATATTCTCTTGGTACTTTTTATTGTGGCTCCTAAAAGACAGCCAAAAATATTATGTTAAACAAAATATTGTGACATGCAGGGCAGATGTGATTATACATGCCAAGGGCAATTAGACAATTGTGTTCTGGATAAGTTTATATTGATCTCCATAAATCATTCTATGTACATAATATTGGCTAGTATATACTATATGGATGGCTTTAACAAATATCACTAATGCGGAAATCTTGCGATACCTCTCTGATACCTCTAAGTAGACTAAAATGAAGAGAACGTAGCTAGAGATGAGCGGACCTGTAGATGTTCTGGTTAACCTGATTTGGCTGGACCTAAAAGAATAAGACCAGTTCAGGACACAAAATTTCATGCTGAACCCCATGTAAGTCAATAGAGACCTGAACTTAAGTGCTGTAAAATGGTGGTAGTAAAAGCTAGGGGGCTGCAATGAGGAAGCAAAAGGGGGATTAAAGCAGGACAAATATACATACTGTGTTTCCCCAAAAATAAGACCGCTGTCAGACTGTTTACTGGCTTGCTCATTAAAGCTTCTAAAGATTCACTTCTTTCCCCACCCACCCTCTGGGACAACATCTTTGATTGGTTGCAGTACATGCCCCCTACCATCTGTGCCGCCATCTGTGATTGATGGCAGTCAGTCAGATGTTTTCTGCAAACCTCTTATTCTTGTCTGGCTCCTAACTCGAGTGTAGTGTAAAAATAATTAAATAATTTTTTAAAAAATTGATGTGGAGTCTCCCCATTTTGCTAATCAGCCAAGGTAAAGCCGTTAGCTTGGGGCTGATATCAGGCTGGGAATAGGCTAATATCCATAGGTCTTCTCACCCTTATAATATCAGCCCGCAGCTGTCTGCTTTATATGCACTGGTTATCAAAATAGAGGGGTCCTCACATCTTAAATAAATATTGTAAAAAGCTATGTGGGGTCCCCTCATTTTTGATTACCAGTGCAGATAAGGGAGACAGCAATGGGCTGTTATTATTAGGATGGGACAGTCCATGGTTATTGGCGATTCCCAGCCAAAGATTATTAGACTGCAGTTGCCCAAGAATTGGCACATCACATAAAATGTGCCAAATCTGGTGCTTTACCCAACTCTTCATGATTGCCTTGGTGCTGTGCCAATCCGGGTAGCATATGGAGTAAATGACAGCTGTAATATGTAAAAAAAAATCACAGCTGCCCTCGAGCCCTGGGTCAGTAATGAATAGGTGTCTATGAAACCCCCCCAAATTACTCATCCTGTAAATCCAAAGAAATAAACACAAACACATAAAAATCCTTTAATTGAAATAAAAAACACCCACCCTCTTTCACAAATTTATTAACCCCCAAAACACTGCAAAAACACTAGAGTAAAATATGGTGGAGGTTCAAATATGTTTTGGGTTTGTTTTGCTGCCTTTGAGACTAGGTTCCTTGTTTCAAGGCCTTATAAAATCTGAAGATTACCAAATGATTTTGAGTTGTAGTGTCCAGTGTCAGAAAGCTGGGTTTGCATCCTAAGTCATGGGTCTTCCAGCAGGACAATAACCTCAAACATACTTCAAGAAGTGGATGGAAACAAAGTACTGGAGAGTTCTGAAGTGGCCAGCAATGAGTCCGGATCTAAATCCCATTAAATACCTATGGAGAGATCATAATATTGCTGTTGGGAGATAGCACCATACAAATATGAGAGATCTGGAGCAGTGTATAAAAGAAGTGTGGTTCAAAATTCCAGTTGAGAGTTTTAGAAGCCTGTTGGTAGTTATTGATTGCAATTATTTATTCCAAAGGCTAAACAACCAAATATTAAGTTGAGGGTCCCAGCAATTTTGTCTGACCCATTTTTGTTTTTTTGTGTGAAATAGTGTCCAATTTTACTTTTTTCTATGTTTAATTTTGTGTTGTTCCAATACTCAGAAAGGAAATAAGCATGTGTATAATAAAATGTGTAATTTCAATAATTTTCTGCGCAAAATACTTAATTTACTAGAACAATTTCAAGGGTGCCAACACTTCTTTCTTGATAGTATCAAGCCTTCAGGTTGCTGGTCTTCCTCTTTGCCTTGCTCCTTCTATTCTTATAACCATGATGTCCTTCTCCAGTGATTGCTCTCTTCGTATGATGTGTCCAAAATAGGCAAGTCGTAGCTTGGTGATCCTTGCTTCGAGTGACATGTCTGGCTTGATTTGTTCCAAAATTGATTTGTTTGTTTTCCTTGCCATCCATGAAATTAATTACATCTTTTTCCAGCACCACATTTTGAAGGTGTTGATTTTTCTACTGTCTTGTCCCTTATCATCCAGGTTTTGAATCCATATGTTACCACAGAAAAGACCAGACTATATACAAGCTGTGTCTTCATCACCACTCGAATTGTAAAACTTGTCCAAGTGACATTATAATTGATTTGCTGGTATCATCACTGCATCTTGAAAGATCATTGATCCGTGTAGGTTGTGCTCTTTCACAACTTCCAGTTTAAGATTGTTAATGATATGTCCAACAATTTTAAATCCTTCTTTTTCGTCAAGTCGATTCTTCCTGAAAATAGCTACTGCATATGAATTGAAGAGATATGGTGACAGGATGCAGCCATGTCTGAAACCTCACTTTTCTTTATACCATGCCATGACACCATGTTCTGTTCGAACTGTTGCTTCTTGGTCGATGTAAAGGTTCCTAATGAGGTTGATTAGATGTTTTGGCACAGGCATATTCTTTCTGGTATTCCAAAGTTTCTGGCTTTGCTATAGTGGATGAAGCAAAAAGAGAACTCCTTCTTATATTTTTTGTCCTTTTCCAATATCCATCTAATATTAGCAATTAACTTTCCTGCTTCCCTGTCTTTTCTAAATCCTGCTTGATCCTCTGGCAGATCTTTATCAGAATAAGGCTGTAGACATCTTTGTAGGATCTTCAGTAGCATCTTGCTGGCATGAGGTATTAGCGCAATAGTCCAACTGTTTCCACAGTCGGTAGCATCTCAAATCTTTGCAATAGAAATAAATACTGATGTTGTCCAGTCGTTGGGATATTTACCAGTTGTCCACAACTGTTGTCACAGGTGTGTGATGAAATCAACTGCTGCATCCTAAGACTTTATTAGCTCTATTAGAATATTCTCACATCCAGGTGCTTTGTTTTTTTTACAGAAGCTTTTTGCAGCCATGACAGTCTTCCAAGATGTTTGGTTCGCTATCATTTCCATTCTCAGTTTCTTTTCATATCACAAGTTGTTCTTGTTAAGGTACCCCATGTATTCTTTTCATCTTTCATTGGTCTGTTCTGGCTCAGTTAGTTTGTTCCCCTTGGCGTCTTTCAACATTTTCACTCTTGATTGAAACTTTTGTCGTATCTGTTTGATCTTTTGCTATGCAGTCTTGGTGTTGCCCTTCAAATGTTAATTTTCTATCTCTGTACATTTATTTTGGTAATAAAGTTCTTTGTCTCCCCAAATGACTCTTTCTCTTTTACTGATGTTTTCTACTCCCTGCTTGTTACCTTTTACTTTTTCCGTTTGTCTTTCTTCAATGATCTTTAGGGTCTCTTCTGTTAGCCATGGCTGTGGGGTTCTCTTCTCATGTTTATTATCTTTCTGGCTTCTTTCAGTAATAGTATTCTTTATGTGTGTCCATAATTCCTCAGGCTTTCTGTCATCTATTTCAAGTGATATGAATCGGTTGTGTCAGACCGTTCCAAAAAACGTTAGGTATATTGCTCAAATCAAAGTTGGAAATGACCAGTTGTCTTGCCTGTTTGCGCAACTTGACTCTTATCTTTGCTGTCAAAAGTTCTTGATCAGTTCCACAGCCAGCCCCTGGCCTTGTTTTTGCAGTATGATCGACGACCTCCATCTTTGCAAACACATGTATATTCAATCTGATTCTTATAGGCCCCATTCAGTGGTGCCAATGTGTAGAGTTTCTGTTTGTGATACTAGAAAAAGGTGTTCATGATGGATAGTTGATTTGTCGTTTTTTTCACCAAGTCCAAAGTTTACAACAATGGTTCCATTTTTGACTTGGCCCACTTTGGCATTTAAATCTCCCATGATTATGAGTAAGTCTTGTTTTGACATTTTGTCAATTTCTTTTGAACTTGATAGTAGAATAGTCCAATGTCCTCCTCCTCAGCATCTTTGGTTGGTGAGTAGACTATTATAACTGTGAAATGGTTTGACACTTCTTGGAATCATATCAAGATGACTCTATCACTGACTAAATTGTACTTCAGGACAGTGCTGGCATATTTTCAATTAAAAATAAAAGCAACACAATGTCTCCTTTAGTTGTCGTGGCCAAAATAGTAGACACAGTGTTTTTTTGAGTGGAAATATCCAGATTGAGTCCATCTTAGTTTAACAATTCCAAGTAAATCAAGTCCTGTTTTGTACATTTCGGCTTTGACGATGTCAAGTCTGCCTTGGTTCATGGTTTGTACATTACAAGTTCTGAAGTTTACAGTATCACTGCATGTTTTGATCTTCCCTTTCAACCAAGCAATATCAGCACCAACATGTCCTGGAGGCTTTGGTCCTGGAGCGCCATGAGACTTGATCATACTCAGGTTGAACATCGACTATTCCTGAGCAGTTTCTGAGTGCCTTCCAATCTAGGCGTGCATCTTCCAGCACAATATCGAATTCCTTTAATTGTACTCTCCAATAAGTTTTCTTGGCATAATATAGAAGTAGACTTCCAGGCCTTTCTTCCTTGCAACCAGACGGCTCCCATGAGGAAGCCACATTGAATCAGAATTGTATGTTGGTAATACAAACTGCCTCATCTTTTAATGTTCTGTTGCCAACGCTGGCACTGGTCAGTATGCTTACTTTGGTACCTCAGTTGAAACCTGTCCACCTGGGGTGTCCATGATGGCAAAATACATTGCCAATGGCAAGGCTTTCAACATCACTGATCCAAACAGATACACACAATAAACACAAAATACAGACATAAGAGATACAACATATACATCCAATATGTGATGCAGACAAATACATAATACAGAGATCAAATCAACAATTTAGAAATAAAACACACAATACAGACAATAAAAACACAATACATACATCAATCACACAATACACACAACAAATACACAATACAGGCACCAAGTACAAAATACAACAAATACACAGTAACACATCACCATTTAGTGCTAAAATATCTCCAATATACGGAGCCCAAATAATGCCAAAATACAGTGCCCAAATAATGAAAAAAAATAATAACGATATAAAGTGAAACAATTTCCAGCAATATATAGTGCCTAAATATGTACCAAAAAATCCCATATATTTATACCAAAGAATCACTGCCCCGAGTAGTGGTTTCTCCAGAGAGCAAGAAAGGGTATTCTCATCAGGCAACACACACACAACACTAACACCTCCAAACCAGAAGGGGGAGACCAAGCCCGGGTTCAGGGTGAGCTTCCCTATATATTCTGGTCTGGAGAGGAGGAAGTTCAGTTCAGCTCCTGAGAGGGCTGTAAAGAGTGCAGTACAGAGCAGTACTGTGAAGAGTTCAGTTCCTGGGAGGACTGTGAAGCAGACCTGTGTGTAAAGGAGCTGTGCTAAGCTCATACCAAGGTCCACTTACTAACCAGACCTAAGGCTAGTGTCTGAGAAAAGGAGAGGAAAAAACACACCTGGAGGTTGAGCAGCACCGTGCTCTCCCCAAAGAACAAGCGCATAGAACGAACACCGGAGTCCGAGACTGTGTAGGGTCATACATCCCAGCAGTCAATACCGGAAGGTGGGGGTTCCAGATTCCCAGCCACACTGTACCAAAAACACAGCAACGCATAGACTCCAGCAACACTGACACCCAGGTGCAGGGTAGAGAAAGTCAAGGACTCGAGTTACCTGTTATATTGGTACCCCGCAGGAAGAGACGGGGCCGGCAACCTAGCTTAAGCAACTGCAGGAGCCAAATTAGAAGCGCAGCAAGGGAGCCAAAAGACCCGACCGGGTGAGAATAACCCCAAATTACTCTCCAGACTCCGTGGACACCCTTTACCATCTGCTCTAGTAAAAGGGACTGAGAAAACAACAACAGTGAGTCTGCCTGTTAATTATGCCTGTTGCCTATAATCCACAGCAGAGACTTCCATCTGCAGAGCCGCCGACTACCAGGACAACAAGCACTGCTGGTGAAGCTGCAGCGACAAAGTAAGTGACTGCACCGAACACAATCCCTCACCAGTCTACACCTGCCCTGGGGACCCTCAGCCCTACCCGAGGAGGGCTTACCATCCATGCTGCCCAAAGTCACCGTCCCCAGCAGGAATATGGCAGTGGTGGTTCAACTAACCACATACCCCGGGTGGCGTCACAACAAATCTACCTGTAAATACTCCCTTTACTTGCCGCATCTGGGACTACAGGACCGGGCCTGGCACCCTGACATCCCCCATGAGAAAGTATAGACCCGATCTCGAGTACCCCAGTCCCTAGTGTGCGACAGAAGGAAGGAAGGAAGGATTTTTTTCTCTCTTCCTAAGAACCTTGACTTTTATATTTTTCTGTCAACATAGCCAGATGATGTGTTTTTTGGGGGGGACGAATTGTAGCTTTGAATGATCTCATTCATTTTCCAAGATGGGGAAATAGAACTATATGACGGTTTGTTTATTTTGAATGGCAAGCTGATGTTTTTGTTAATATCATTTAGGGTGAATAAATATTTTTTTATTGTATTTATGGATGTGGTAATACCACATGTGTATTTTTTAATTCTTTTTTATTTTATTTGTTGTAAAGCTCCTGAACCTTCATCAAAAACAAGCACCTGAAGTATGATATAACACTATGTCATAGGCAGAGAAGGTAATAATTAGCAAATCGCAAGACAGGAAATCATAGTACCGTAGTATTATTATTATTATTATTATTATTATTATTATTTCCATGGCGCTTTACATGTTAAGAGGGCAGACTAGGACAAGTAACATAGTAACAATACAAGTAACAATGACTGTGGACAATTCTAACGTACAGATACAATAGGGGAGAAGATCCTGTCCGCGAGGGCTCACAGTCTATGAGGGGCGCGTGGGGATACAGTAGGAGGGTGAGTACATTAAAATGACCACCATTTTGTTACATATCTAAGGGTACTTTCACATCAGCGGTTTTTGCCGTTCGCGTCAGATGCGGTGAAAAAAACGCATCTGCCGCGATTACCGCACAACCGCTGCACTTGCGGCACAGTTGCAGCAAGCCCCATACAAAGTCTATGGGGGCTTGCGGCAGGTGCGGCAAGTGCGGTATCGGCATTTGCGGCAGGTGCGGCCGCAAAAAAAACGCGGTTGACCGCGTTTTTTTTCGCTGCCGCACCTGCTGCAAGTGCCAAAACCGCACTTGCCGCACACTTACCACAAGCCCCATAGACATTGCATGGGGCTTGCCGCAACTGTGCCACAAAACCGCATCTGCCGCGATCGTCAAAAACCGCTGATGTGAAAGCAACATTAGAATGTTAGGATGGTGCCTATGACCATGTGCAGTAGTAATCTCCGATGATGTGATCTGGAGCTAGCGAGATAGCACGCTGACATTACATGTTGTGGGTTATCACCAGCTCACAGCAGCGGACCGTCCTACTGCACATGCTCACAGGCACCTGACCTGTCCTAACATTCTCCCTAGAGAAAACCAATGTGATTTTGTTAATCAAAGATAATAAAGACGTTATTTTTCACAAAGGCATTTATGTTCTTCTCTTTTTTCTGTTCTTGGAGAATCCCTCTAATGTTTTAATTAAACTAGATAACACAGAAGCAGACTACTACGCAGGGCAACCCAGAACCATACAATAGCACGGAGAGACAGAGATGAAAACACATAGAAGTAACCTAAGGATTTTTGCATGAATAGTAATGAATGATGGGTGAGTGACACGGCTGGTGAAAATCTACAGCATGGAGCTCGACTAATGATATTTTAATTAGATTTTGTACTGATGGGAAGTCCTTCCTAATCTTCATTTTTTTCTACGGCCTCTCGCATTGAAGTTAAATCCTTGTTGATCTTTCACCCGGTGATGGAGTGGTCATATGAACTTGCAAGTGTGAGCAAGATCGTTTGGCTGTGGGTTGTGTCAGCCTCGGCCCTTAGTAGCAAATAAATTCTTTCACAGAGTTCCCCACCAACCCACATTTCAGAAAATGAAGCATAAGACCCAGACCTTCAAATACAGGCTTTCAAGCTGAGAAGCTAGTGAGGAGAAAAGAATGCTAATGATCAGCAGGAAAATAGCCAGCAACTATAGACAACAGGGTGCCTTTCAGATGCAGAAACAATAGGATGTGTGGTCTTCTCATTAAATTCTAATTTGTTATTTCAGTGGTATGACTTGCACGTTCGACAACGTTTCAAAGTCTTTAAGGCGGCTGCCTTGTGTTTCCAAGATGTTTATCAAACATAAAATTGTAAATCTTTTAATGAGTCCTTGGTACACCCCACCTATGAACAAGGACTAGCATTGACTCTTGAAAAATGTACTTTATAATGATGCTAGGCTTTAGGCTCATGATTAATCCTCAAAAGGAGACATCATGCAGCAATAAAGACGACTGTTTGTCATACAGTAAGAATAAATGCAAAGTAATAACAATACTATCACAGATGATAATCTATCAATTTTTCACACCTCTCCTTTTGCCAAGCGCAATAGAAGATGACGGGAACAAACAGCATATTCTTCCCTTTCTGGGATGTGTTACTAATAAGTGGCTCTTTATAACTTATCCGGGAAAAAATATTCTGCACTAACTAATCAGGGAACAAGATATTCTATAATAATAGGTGATGTGCAGACCCAGACGGATGACATGGATCCCATTCTCCTGCTTGAATTTTAGGATAACCTTAGCATTACAGCTGATTTAGGAAAGCAATTGAAGGTATACAAAGGCAGACAATGAATAATGAATTAATACTGAAGGCAATATTTAAAATAGAGGAAATATGTATATTTTTTTCTCTGCTATCAAATTAGGACATAATATGTGATGATATTCCAGAAATGTTTGCTACATTGTGAATGGAAGGTTAAATCCAACAAATCTTACGTTTAACCCACTTTTGGCACCAGAAAAGGATTGATGAGATGATAGATTGCTTTTAAAAATAAAAATAAAATATTAGTTTTTTATTGTAATGCACATAGTGATGATGGCTAAACAAATTTGTAAAAAAAAAAAGAAAGAAAGCCTTAATAGTGTTGACAATAAAGTGAAATATTATTTTTATTATGATTATTTATATAGCACCATTGATTCCATGGTGCTGTATATGAGAAAGGATTACATACAAAACAAGTAAAAAATACAGTGAACAAACTAACAGTGACAGACTGATACAGAGGGGAGAGAGGACCCTGTTCTTGCGGGCTCATATTCTACAGGGTAATGGGGAGGAGACAGTAGGTTGGGTCAGCTCCGAAGGTGGTGTAGCGCTGGCTCCGGTGTGGTGGAGTGCCAGCTCCGTGGTGGTGGAGTGCCAGCTCCGGTGGTGGTGGAGTGCTAGCTTCGGTGGCAGTAGGGTCATTGCAGGCTGTAAGCTATTGTGATGAGATGGGTTTTCAGGTATCGCTTGAAGGTTTTGAGTGTAACAAATAATCTGACGTGTTGGGGTGCAGAATTTCCAGAGGATGTGGGATTTTATAGATATCTATTTTCAAGCTTTTGAAACGGCTCCCATACCCTTGAAACAGAACAGACAATATAGGTGTACCAACAAAAATTTAGCTGTAATTTATTAAAAAAATTGAGGGTGCCTCTATGGGTGTGAAAGTTTGTTCACAACCGATTTGAAATAGTGTCGCTAAGAATGACTTAAGTCAAAAGGAGCTAAACTTTATTGAGTATAAACATGAAGCACATTTCCATCCCCAATTGGGAGTGTTTCTCCAGAAGTAGTATTTTATTTTTATCAGCTTTCTCTAAGTGATAATTTTCATGGCAATATTAAATATTAATATTTTATTCACATTACCAATTCTTCAAAGTGTTTTCCCAGTATTCAATACTACACTTTTATTAAAATTTTGACTCAACCCTTGTTGTTATGTAAGAGGGGGAGAGGAAATCTTTGTAATATGTATGACGAAGATCCACTTTAGCAAGAAAAGGAGATGCTTGCTAAGTGTATACTCAGTAAAGCTGAATTCCTCTGAGACACCATGTGAGCATCTAAACAAGAACTGTGTTAGGGACAAAAGCAAAACCATATAGAGCAATATTGCCTGGTAAAGATGGTGAAAGGCGGGAGTGTACGCTCTCCTGGCAATGTGTGAAGACACAACAGCTGTAGACGCATGTAAATGGTTGAAGGACAAAATTTTCTTCCAATTGTTTAATAATGGAGGAGTATGATATCATGTTGTGCATGCTGCAATGTGGTTAAAGAGAAGCTTTTTTTTATATAAAATGGTGATTCATTGTTCAATGCATTTTGGCACCTCTCTCAAGACAAAATGAGCATGACCCAAAATGCGTTGAAAAACCGAAGAACCAAACAAAAAAGGCTCCTGATTTACAGCAGCTCAACCAAGGCAGCATGATACTATCCTCCTTTACTACCATGTGGACATCTAGTCATTTCTGCCTTGATATCCAGCATGTCTGAGTTTAAAGGAACATTATATTGCTCTATTGAGATTATTCGTACAGTATGTTTATGCAATACAGAAATGTGTTAGTTGAAGTGAGCACTTTCCTATGGTGCCCATACACCTTAGCTAACGGTGCTGATATGGCCCACTGCTATGTCTCCTGGCTCCCCTAGACATGTGAAAGCTCGCATCAGCCAAACCTTTTTGTGTTTTCATTTGAGTGTTAAAAAATAAACAGCTAGACACCGCCGGCTTCAATTTATTTTTTCTGAGAACAAAAGGAAACGGTGTTTAAACTCAAAATGCTCTATTATTCTCTACCCCAAACAGACATTAAATAATTTGCCTGAACTGCCAAAATCAAATGTTCCAAATGATATTAGGCTATCATGTAATAGAGCCTTTAGTCTATTCAAACTATAGTCTTTGATGGAAATATAACTTATAGCTCCTGGACAAAAAATTTGAAAGGCCCTCATCTAGCATGTTATGTTTACATAACTAGGGTCCTGTTATGAGGCAAAGGGCCTTCTAGCCTCCTAAGGCACCAGGATTGCACACAATTGTTCCCTCTGTCCTGTTCCTTAAAGCTACTGGAGGATGCTTCCTGGAAGTAGCGGTGGGCAAGGGATTGTCCCTAGACACGGCAGCAGGGTACAAGAAAATTGCCGTCCTGGCTGAGTGCGTGAACTTGCGTAATGCAGGTCATACCTCATAGCAGGCCGCATGTCACCATTGCCTTTGGTAGGTCATTGAGGGTAGCTTTCCAGCCTTCAGTTGTTTCCATCTGATCTTTCAGTCACTTTCGAAGGAGGACACTGTCTCACTGTGGTCTCTAGCTTACAGTTGCAATGAGTCACCCACTACATGTGGCCTTGATGACCTATCTACTTGCACATCCGTTCTAGTCACTAGTGGTGTGTCTGATGTTCTACAAGAAAATGGTCCCTTACCCTGTATGTAGACTAATTCATCCCATTGTGGACAAGTCTCAACAATTAACAATAGATAATAACAGTTCTATACCTAGGCTTATACCTAATACCTTATATAATACTGTGCAATTCAGTATTTTTTATAACATCTATCAATATTATAACTTACATAATACCTTATATCTTATTACTCTGCATTACATTACCTTATCATCTTACATGGAAACATCATAATACATCACAGTGCATTATATACATAGAAGCATGACATTATTTACATTACAATACAGCAGCTCTGTTGGTTTCTTCAGGGAGGAATGTGACAGTCATTCTCCTTACTTTTGTCCACTATTAAATGATGGTTGACTTCGACCATTTGATGATCTGGAAGACACCTACACAACACCACAATAAATACTAAACAAAATTCCAGCAAGTGAAAAATGTCCTCCACTCTTTTTCGATGGGACACTGAAAATTAGTGTCTAATTAATCGAACAAAGGGGCCTGTAGTAATGGCCCTTGAAGTCCAAGGGCATAGTTCATTTCTCAAGTTGAGAAGACCAATTAAGCTGGTTGTGTCCATAATCCCCTCATCTGACCCTAAAGGTATCGTCACACGCGGCAATTTTGCTAGCAATTTCACGGGCAATTTGCAGGTTGCAGTGAAATCATGGACAAATTGTTCTATTTTGTTGCCGTGTACAAATGGAACAATGTATTTGTTGCCGTGTGACAGCTAGCCTGCGATGTCGGAAGCGAGCGCGCACCCGCGCATCACTTCCGACATCGCAGGCCATATTGACACGTGTGACTAGGCCTTAAGAAAGCTTGGTCTCAGTCGCAGGTCTTGCAACAGGATAATGACCCAAAACACACAGCTAAAAACACCCGAGAATGGCAAGGTGAATGGCGTAAAATAATAATAAAGCCAATTCTTCCTTTGATGCTGATTTGTTTATTCTGCCTTTTAAAAATCACAGTTAACTGACATTTATCCTACACTCTAATCTGAGCATTTACTCGGCACATTATGAGTAAATCTCTGGAAAAACTGATTCAGACAAAATTCACAATGTCAAATTCACTGTAATGAGGCAAAGGGAGACACTTTGATCTCCCATCTGCCCTGTAGTTTCGCAATGTCCTTTCTTTTACTTATCTTTTTAGGCGTGCACAAAAGTGCAGTTTACAACAGTTTTGCAAACCTTTCAAAAGAAGGACACCGCTGAAGAGAGGCTGACAGAGTCCAGAGTAACTCTACTGCCTCATTAGTGAATGGATCCTTAGGAGTGTTTCACCTGAATCATGTTTTTTGAAGATGTAGCTATAACCACGAATATAAGAGCTCACCATAGAGCAAAGGATACATTTGAACTGATCCAAAATGTTCTGTACCCAAATTGCCACGAATAGTATTCAACTGAACCCACAAAAAAACAAGTCCCAAGCAAGGTCATCATTAGGGATGAGCGAGTCTACTCGCTACTATTCGACTACTCGCCGAATAGTAGCGGTATTCTGGTACACGCTACTCACCGAGTAAATTAGGATTACTCGGGAGTAGCAAGTACCGAGTACATTTGCAGTGTATCAATAGATGCACTGCAAAAGTCCTGTAAAAGAGAAGAAAAGTGGTTACAAAATAAAAAAATCGGATACTCACCTTAACCGACGGCTGCACCAGGACCGTCTGATGGACATCTATGCATGGAAAAGGACCTTTCACTCTCCCAGCCAATCAGATAGCTAGGAGAGATCTGGCCAATCAGATGCCGCCACGTCACAATCACGTGATCGCTAGTGGCCACCTGATTGGCCAGATTGCAAGGTCCTCTCAGGTACACCGAGAGCCATCTGATTGGCTCGGAGAGTGAAAGGTCCTTTTCCATGCATAGATGTCCATCGGCCGGTTCCGGTGCAGCCATCGGTTAAGGTGAATATCCAATTTTTTTATTTTGTAACCACTTTTCTTCTCTTTTACAGGACTTTTGCAGTAGTACTCGGAATCGCTATACTCGCAATGAGTACCGAGTACCAGGACCTACTCGTTGTGGGTATAGCGATTCCGAATACTACGGTACTCGCTCATCCCTAATCATCATATGTCAGCTGGGGCCTTCTATATTACTGTTACCACAAAGGCTCTGGAAAAGCACTATGGCTTTTCACCTCCACTCCTCTCGACCAAAAAAAAATAAAACCAGCAAAACCAGAGCTCCCAAATCCAAATGCCACCCAATGTTTATTTGACAATTAATGTCCACATGTTTTGTATTATTGTAATGAGGAAGCCTGATTAATTTTTAGAGTGTATGTCTCCAGGCGCATGACTTCATCTGTGTGTTCAAGAGACAAAATCATCACTACACCCATAAATGAACTCCCAGAGGGGTGTAATTTCCAAAATGTGGTCAATTGAGGGGGTTTCTGCTGTTCTGGCACTTAGGTGCTCTGCAAATGGAGTCCGTAAACTATTCTATGAAAATCTTTGCCCTAAAAACCTAATGGCTCTCCTTCCCTCCCGAGCCTTGCAGTGTGGCCAAAAAGTAATATAGTCTTTTTTGGGGTATTGCCACTTTCAGGAGAAATTGTGTAAAATATTATGGGGCCTTTTTTTCTTATTCCCCTTGTGAAAATTAGAAAGTAACTCTTTTGTGGTAAAAAAAAATTTTTATTTTTTTTTCTATTTTCACAGCTCAACGTTTTAAAATTCTGTAAAGCACCTGAGGGTTCAAGGTGCTCAGTATACATCCAGATACCTTTCTTGAGGGGTCTAGTTTCCAACTTGTGGGGGAGCTCAACTGTTTAGGCACCTCAGGTGCTTTATCAAGTTCATTGCCACTCACAAACCTTTCCAAATAAATCTGAACTACAATGTGGCGCAGCTTCCCTTCTCCACTTTGCACTGTGCCTTAAAAGTAGTTTTCGACTACATATGGGGTTTTGGCATACTCGGGAAAAATTACACAACAAGTTGTATGGTCCATTATCTCCTGTTACCCTAGTGAATTTAAAATATTTGGGGTTAAAGCAACACTTTTGTATTTAAAGAAGAATGCATTTCATCGTCACATCTCAATGTTGTAACATTCTGTGAAGCAGCTTGGGGTTTGAAGTGCTCACCACACATCTAGATAAATTCCTTGAGGGGCAAGTTTCCAAAATGTGGTCATTTTGGGGGGTTTCCATTTTTTAAGAACATCAGGCACTCTCTAAATGTCAAAAATTTAAATGATACTCCTTCCCTTCCAAGCACATATGGGGTAACAGCACACTCAAGACAAATTACCCAACACATTTTGGGGTCCATTTCCTCAAGTTGCCATTGTGAAAATGAAAAAAATTAAGGCTAAAAGAAGTTTTATTTGAAAATATTTACTTTTTCTTTTTCACAGCTTAATGTTATAAAATTTTGTGAAGCACCTGGAGGTACAAAGTGCTCACCACACATTTAGATAAATTCTATGGCGGATCTACTTTCCAAAATGGGATCCCTTGTGGGTGGTTTCCATTGTTTAGACACATCAGAGGCTCTCCAAACATTACATGGTGTCAGCTAATGATTCCAGCCAATTTTCCGTTTAAAAAGTTTGGGGGTCCATTTTCTCCTGTTGCCCTTGCAAAAATGAAAAAATTGGGGCCAAAGTATTTTTTTGTTGAAAAAATGTACTTTTTCATTTTGACCGCTCAACGTTATAAAATTCTGTGAAGCACATCAGGGGGTCTTCAAAAGTGACATGGTGTCAGCCATCAATTCCAACCAATTTTCCGTTCAAAAAGTCTAATGACACTCCTTCCATTCAGAGCCCTGCCATGCGCCTAGTCAGTGGTTTTCCATCACATATGGCGTATACACATTTTTGGTCCATTTTTTCCAGTTATCCTTGTGAAAATGGAAAAATTGGGGCTAAGAGAACATTTTGGTTGAAAAAATAGACTTTTTTGTTTTTGTGGCTCAACATTACAAAATTCTGTGAAGCACCTGGGGTTCAAAGTGGTTACCTTACATCTAGATATATTCTTTGGGGGGTCTAGTTTTTAAAATGAGGTCAAAATGAGGGAATTGTGGAGTGTTTCCACTGTGGGGGATTTCCACTGTTTAGGCACATCAGGGGCCATTTTTACCAATGCATTCAAAACTATTCACAAATTGTTTGAATTTGTCAGGTCCAGCTAGTTCCTAAATATTTAGCACAAATTTGATTTGTTTATCTCAACTAAGACTATATAGTCTGATTTATAATACTTTGTTATAAATTAGGGACAACTTTAGGTTGTAGAAGAAACATAATTGCTATAGTGAGCTGTATAAGGTATATATGTATTGTATCGCATGAATGTTACATTTCCAAAATCTTACAGTTTAGTGATGTCTTTAGTTGGTCTACGCTGTTGTTTACATTTAATTATATAAAGCTAGATTATCCCATACGTTCTGGCAAAACATATGTTAAACCTGTGTACGACAATTAAAACAAAAGCTGTAATTGCACATCAGTTAACATGCCACAACCCCCCTGAGACCACTGAAGGGGACTGTGAAGTCCTACAGCTTCCAGTTCTCATGTCTCAGGTTATTCATGGCACAGTCAGTGCACTTGGATATATTGATCTATATTGATTTCTCTCTCTGATGAGACAAAGCTGGGTGAGATCTCATGTCCTATTACTGACACATAGCCCAGGCAGTCTGCGTAACCTCTGTCTCACCTCATGCTGTCCAGTCTGTTACAGAAGCTTTGACCACTTTCAACACTGTCACTGGAGACTACATCTAAAGGCCAATAATGTTACACCAGGCTGGATTCACACATACATTTTAATTTTTAATAACTGATGTATGAAACTAAATCAGATTATATGGGGTAGCCATTGATTCAAACTGGTATACGGTAAGTTAATGTGTTTTAGAATTATGTAGACTTGACTAGAATGTGACTAGACAACATACTGTATGAAACAAACTCTTCCTTTATCTTCACTTTTATACTCAGAAGAGATGAGAATAGGATACTTCTTGCGCTGCCGATGACACACCCTGAAACTTCCAATGTTATAATAATTTTATTATGATATGGTTTTATTTGGCAACGCGTTTCATAGCTATCCTGCTACTTCTTCAGGATAAATCATATTTATAATGTTCTTTGTCCAGAAGAAAGCTATGAAACGCGTTAAGTATAAAATCCAGTATAAAAATATTGGATGTTTCATCAGCAACGCAAGAAGTAGTCTATTCCCATCTCTTCTGAGTATATATCTGCCCATTGATCTGCAGTAGTCAATTTTATGATTTTATAGTAGTTGTGTCTCTCACAGCCACGAAAGGTGAGCCGAACCATAGTAATCTTTCTTTTAATGTTATTTGGACAATACCCTATTTGCACATCTTTTGCTTTCCAGTCCGTACATTATCTCCACCTTATGAACAACCTATAGTTTACTCTCACAGACATTGAGGGTGTGTGATTGGCCGTTGCCTGCCAGTGCAGTGAATATTCATGAAGCTTTACAGGTGGCCCCAGAAGAAAGCAGCAAGAGACTGGTAAGCTCTATCAATATCTGTCTGTCTATCTAGGTGTGTCCTATGAAAAACTCTTCCACAGATCCGGCAAAAAACGGACGCAACCGCACCAGCATTATGCCAGATCTGAGAATCGGATCTGATATAACACCGGTGCCACTGCATTCGATTGCATTCAGTTACCCAAAAAAGCAGATGTGGTCAGACACGTTAAAGCGAACCTGTCACCCCCCCCGGGCATCAAAAGCTCTAATAGCCACCTTCTGCAGCACTAAGGCTGCATTCTGAGAAGGTGCCTATAGGCTTTTGATGCCCTTCATAGTATGAAATATTAAGTTAGGTAAATGCTCACTCTTCTGAAGATTAAAGACCGGGAGGCGGGGTTTCACGCTCCTCTGGCCCGCCCCCTCTTGTCAATCATTGTGCGCGCCTGCTGCTGCCTCCCCTCAGTGTGGAAAATGAACGCGCGTCTCCGTTCTCATGCACGGAGCCGCGCATGCGCTGTGCGCCCGGTGTCGACTTCCTGGACACCGGGCGCACAGCGCATGCGCGGCTCCATACAGGAGAATGGAGACGCGCGTTCATTTTCCACACTGAGGGGAGACAGCAGCAGGCACGCACAATGATTGACAAGAGGGGGCGGGCCGGAGGAGCGTGAAACCCCGCCTCCCGGTCTTTAATCTTCAGAAGAGTGAGCATTTACCTAACTTAATATTTCATACTATAAAGGGCATCAAAAGCCTATAGGCACCTTCTCAGAATGCAGCCTTAGTGCTGCAGAAGGTGGCTATTAGAGCTTTTGATGCCCGGGGGGGGTGACAGGTTCGCTTTAAGTGTGTTACTAGCCTAAGCTGAAACTTTTTTGCATACATCTGGCTAACAAAAGTCTAAGGCCACGTGAGCCATTTAGGTTGGGACAGTTCCCCTTGCATAGGCAGAACGCAGAGACAAAACATGAAGGGAATCTAGCTGTAGCTGGGTCTCATAAAAGGACATGTAATTCAGCTTTACAAAAAGCTCCATGTAGTTTTTTTTTACCTTTTAATTGTGACTTATATTTTCTTAGGGAAAAAAAGCCGTAGAGCTCACCACGTTTGTTTAACTCCTGAGCGTGAGTGGAAAAGAGCCACCAATGTGTGCCACTTGCCAGCTGGTGTATATCAGCAATCAGTAGAAGTCCAAGAAGGTAATTAATGCAGGGCACAGACCAGTTAAAAATTCTTCTTTACTAACTAAAGATTAAAACGTGCCATATATCTTAAAACAGACAACGTGTTTCGGGTATACAATACCCTTCATTAAAGCATTGATAAAGGGTATTGTATACCCAAAACGCGTTGCATGTTTTAAGATGTATGGCATCTTTTAAACTTTAATTAATAAAGAAGAAACCGGATGGTCTGTGCCCTGAATTGTGTGGCACCCCAGGGATTAATGTGCCACAGTAACATCACAAGGGTTATCTCCCCACACAACACTGGACACTGCACTAGCACCTCTAAGCCAGAAGGGGGAGCTCAAGCAGCTCCCTGATATATTCTGGTCTGAGGAGGAAGTAGTTGATAGTTGACAGTGCAGTTGAGTGCAGGGAGCACTAGGAGGAGGACCTGTAAATGGGAGCAGTGCTGAGCTCCAGACAGGGACCACTGACTACTTTCGGGCCTGAAGCCAGGGTCTGAGGAGAGGAGTTCAAGAAACAGAGGAACATATCTGGGAGACTGAGTTACCTCATAACTCACCCCAAAGGAGTGCGGAGAGCGGATACCGGATCCAAATCTGTGACTGAAACACGTAGCACAGAAAACAACGGGATAGTGGAGGTTGTAAATCTACACTGTACCTCAGCGAAGCAACACGGCGGGGTCAGAGACACAGACAACAGACTCAAGTTGCCTAGCAAGTGGGTACCTGTGAGGAGAGACAGGGTTAGCAGCTCAGCTAAAGCAGCAGCAGGGCCACACACACAGCGCAGCAGTGGGAAACTGAGGGCCAGGACAGGGTGGGAGCAACCCGGCCCTGGTACAGACTCCGTGGACAGTACTCTGATAAGAACATCTGAAGTAAAGCCTTGGAAAACATCAAAAACATGAGTCTGTGTGATCCTTGTGCCCAAACCCTGCATACCCTCATAAACTCCCATCATCTCTACTACCACCCCTATCCTGCAACATCCACATTACCATCTATAGACTTTAACTACCGCTGCCCCAGGGAACCAAGCTCTACTCGTGGAGAGCTGTTACATCTCCAGCTGCCCAAGATCATCCCCGGAACTTCTGCAGCAGCTTTGGTCACCCTGACCACAACCCGTGGGTGGTGTCATGACAAACCCCCCTGTAAATATCCCCCCATTACTTACGGAACCCGGGACATGGTCCGGACCAAGACCGCCGTGATATCGCCAGCAGTACCCCGGTCCGGTACCGAGTACCCCATCCCAGTGGGCTCCACAATTGCCTTTTTGGACCTTTACATTTTCCTACTATTTGCAAATTATTCTCATAAAGTCAGAGAGCTTTAAAAAATTTTTGGGAATAGTAGACATTTGGTTAGTTATTTTAAAGCAAATAAATTGACACATGTTATTCACCTAACATTGTTCTAGCGCCAAGCACTGCATTGTCCAGTATTGTCTCTTCGACTGCATGTCATATAATACAATCAACTGTCCAATAAAAATGAGGTTTCACTCAAACATAAATAAAACCAAAATCTCCCATAATTCCAACGGAAGAAAAATGAAACTACTGTATCTTTAACAATCGATTACTTTTATTAATATTCAAAAAAATTTTTTAAACACATCACCAAGGTACCAAAAATTATTATAGGCTATGATCCACAATAATTAAAAAAATCCTACATAAATACCTTTTTTTTTTTTTTTTTGTCATAATTATGTTTATTAAGACATATTCAAGAAACACAAGACAAGAAATGCAAGTAACATATCTTCAATTAACCGAAATCTTTCCATTGCGAGTCAGCTACCAAACTTCCAATTAGCTGCCTGCTATATTGCATTTCACATAACATAATATTTCAAATAAAGAGAGAGGTGAGGGTGGGGAGTATGGGAAGGGTTAGCAAGAGGGAGAAGAGGGGAGGTACCTGAGAGGAAGGGAAATTAGAAATGTGTCAGGGGGGGGCGTAGTAGGGCAAGTTGTTAAGAAAGTTGTTAAGGTGGGCGGGTGGACTAACGAGGGGAGAGAGGGGAGAAATGGGCTCGATGTGTGAACACGGGCTAGTAAGGTGCGAGTGGGTTGGAGGGAGAGAAGTAGTGGGTTGATGATGTGAAGGGAAGACAAAGAGGTCAGAGTACATTAGGCGTAGGTCCGCCAGGCCCTACCACAGGGGAGGGGGAACCGCCAGCGGGTGTGTCGCCCAGCACTCCCAAGCAGCACGGGTATAGCATTTGTGTCCAAGTTCCAAAGCCAAACTGTGCTCATATGTGAACATATTGTTCAGTCTGGATGTGAGGTCGCACATTGCTGGGGGGGAAGTATTGTTCCATGCTGCTGCCACACAGTATCTGGCAGCTATCAATATGAAGGTGGCGAGGTGTCTCTGAACCGGGGGCAAGTCCTCCACTCCAATGTGCAGGAGAGCCATCTGAGGCACAAGCGGAATAAAGGTGTCCATCAAGGACCTCAGAAGACCCTCCACTACCCGCCAGAATTGTGTGATTCGGGGGCAGTCCCACCACACATGAGTCAACGTTCCCTTCTGTCCACAGTTCCTCCAGCACATGGGGGTGGTTCCCCTACCGAAGGCTGCTATTCTCGTGGGGGGTAGGTACCATCTTAGGTGTACTTTCTTAAGTTGCTCTAAATGATTCACACATTTTGTCGCCTGGGTGACACATCTAACAGCGCCCTTCCATTGGTCGTCATCTGCTGAGAACCCCAATTCCGTTTCCCATTTAACTCTATGTGTATAACATAGGGCAGCACCATGGTCTAGGAAACCAGTGTAAAGTGGGGACAGGCCTACCCGTTTCCCATGGGCAGCAGTGATAATCAGGCGTATTGGGGAGGGTCTGGCCGAGGACCATAGGACCCTATCACGTCGGGTCCTCAGCAGGTGTGTAATCTGGCAGAGTTGGAAGAACGTGCGTCGTAGAGACGGGAACTTGGATGTGAATTCATCCCATGTCATCATCCCGTTCCTCCCCGCGATGTCTGCCAGGGTATGTACACCCGCCCTCCTCCATTCCTCCAATCGGAGGGAAGGGATATGGACACGAAGTGATCCCAGTGGGACCTCCGCTGCTGGTATTTGGGTCCAGTCCCCAGGCGCACGCCCCCACTCCTTAATCATAGCTTTCATCGTTCCCAGAGGATAGTCAACTTTGACTGAAGTGATGGTCTCCGCTATCAGTAGGTTCTTGAGGGAGTTGTCTACTGTCTGTTGTGACTCTATCTGCACCCAGCCCAAGTTTAAGTCAGACTTCCACCACTGTCTCACCGTTTCCAGCACCGCTGCTCTATAGTAGAGGGTCACATCCGGTACACCCATGCCACCACCCGTCAGTTTCTGGTACATCACCTTTCTCCGGACCCTTGGTCGCTTGGGGGCCCAAATGTATCTATTCACCTCTGCTTGTAGTCTAGCTAAAAGTTGTAGGGGGATGGGCAAAGGTATACATCTGAATAAATATATTAGTCTAGGTAGCCACGTCATCCTGAAAGCCTGAATCTTAGCTATCCATGAGTAGGAGTGGGTGTGTCCAGAGTCTGTTGCCTTGGAGAGAGCATTCAAAATTGACTGTACATTACGCTGTATCACTACTGCTGTCGGGCACAAGGTGATGCCAAGGTATGGTATGCCTGCCGGCATCCATTGAAATGGGAGGGAACTAGACAGGGAGTCTATCAGAGTCCGAGGGACATTTACCGGGAAGACCAATGACTTAGAAGCATTTAGCTTATAATAAGAGATCGCCGCAAAGGAGTCGAGCAGAGCCAATACCTTAGGTAGGGATACTTCCGGTTTGGAACAGGGGATAATAATGTCGTCGGCGTATAAGCCAACCACATGTTCCCTGTCTCCTACCTGCATCCCCGTTATGTCCCGGTCAGCCCGTATTGCCGCGGCCAGCGGCTCAATCGCCAGGGCATAGATCAGGGGTGACAGGGGGCACCCCTGTCTAGTGCCATTCGAAATTTCGAACGTTTCTGAGAGATAGCCCGAGGAGCATAAATACCTTTTAAAAGTAAACAACAGTATATAAGGGTGCTCCTATGTAGTATTTGTTCTCAGATAGCTATACAATGGTGCTTATACACGTATCAATTCACCATCTTGCACTGCCTGAACCAACAACATCTCTCATAGGGGAACTATCTATATCCCAATACAAGCTTTGATAAGGGTCCCCCAGCAGTACACCAATTTAGAATCCTGCTTATAATTACCTCTAGGTCCAGGCTGCACTGACGCTGTTCTGCTGCACAGGCTCCTCACCCCTCCAGCCAACGTACGTTTCAAAGTTAAGATAACTTTGAAACGTACGTTGGCTGGAGGGGTGAGGAGCCTGTGCAGCAGAACAGCGTCAGTGCAGCCTGGACTTAGAGGTAATTATAAGCAGGATTCTAAATTGGTGTACTGCTGTGGGACCCTTATCAAAGCTTGTATTGGGATATAGATAGTTCCCCTATGAGAGATGTTGTTGGTTCAGGCAGTGCAAGATGGTGAATTGATACGTGTATAAGCACCATTGTATAGCTATCTGAGAACAATTACTACATAAGTGACTGCATGTCATAACCTGATGAGCACCAATGACTCAGCGATGTTCCCATTGAAACAGTACAAGTAATGCACAATAAGCAGGCAGAGATGATTAAGGCAGAGAGCCTTGTACCAGGTCACGCGTTTCGGACAGGCTTGTTAAAGAACTCTATCCGAAATGCGTCGCCTGGCGCAGGGCTCTCTGCCTTAATCTTCTCTGCTTGCTTATCATGCAGTATGTGTACTGTTTATATGGGAACATTGCTGTAATTTGAATAAAGAAAATTGCATTCATCCTGGATGCTGGACCTCCCTCATCTTTATTGCATCTGGAATTGTATTTTATTTTCAAAGGGGCTTTCTAAAAATTACAAATTATTGATTGACGGAGGTCCAACCCCTGGAATCTACAGCGATACAATGAATGGGACTCCAGAATGGCATTAATGTACTGGAGTCGCCCACGCTCAACTGACACTCTATTCATCATCCATAGGATTGCCAGAAACAGCCAAATGCTGTACTAAATTCTCTAAAAGTACGAGGATAAAAGGTCCCACAGCTGTTCAAATAAAAGATGGTATATAATAAGCTTACTGGTGTGCATACAAACATCTCTTATTGCAAATGTATGTAAAGAGCTATGTAATTAATACTATGTAAATGAATAAATATGATTATATTTACTGTTACATAGAATAAACCTCTAGTAAGGTAAACTGAGTAGTATACAGTATATTATATATTAGAACATCTCATATCCACTATTACAAGCAATAAATCTCTAGTGAGTGGAGACACCAATATATGGATAATAATGTAACCTTTGGAAAAGCCAGTTATAATTACCATAATATGGCCAGAAAGGTGCACACAGGATACCACTCATGCGAGTTTTATGTGGGTTTTTTCTAAGGGGTGTAATTTATTCTCAGTATAACTATAGCTGTTCTGCGAAAGCCTCAGAGGTTTGTTTGAGAACATTAGTGATCAAACAGTATCATGAAAACCAAGGACCACACCAGACAGTTCAGGGATAAAATGATGGAGAGGAGTAAAGCAGGGTGAGGTTACAAAATAAAACAGTTCAGGCTCTGAACATCTCACGGAGCACTGTTCAAACGATTATCCAAAAAAGGAAGGATTATGGCACAACTTCAAACCTACCGAGACATTGCCATCTACTTAAAATGACAATCCAAGCAAGAGGAGAACTAATTAGAGAAGCAGCCAAGAGGCCAATGGTCACGTCATAGAGGCTGCAGAGATCATAGCTCAGGTGGGAGAGTCTTTATACAGGACAACTATTAGTCATATAAACCAAAAATCTGGCCTTTATGAAACAGTGGCATGAAGAAAGACATTTGTGAAAGCAATCCATAAGCCATAGGAAGTCCCATTTGATGTTTGCAAAAAAACATGTAGGGGACACAGTTAGAATGTAAAAGAAGGTGCCCTGGTCAGATGAGACTGATGTAGAAATTTTTGGGCTAAATGCAAAACACTATGGTTGGTGGTAAACTAACACTGCAAATCACCCTCAAAACATCATCCCTACCGTGAAACATAGTGGTGGCAGCATCATGCTGTGTGGGAGGCTTTTCTTCAACAGGGACAGGAAAGCTTCCAGAGTTGACTTGAAGATGGATGGAGCTATAAATACAGGGTAGTCCTGGAAGAAACTTGTTAGAGCCTGTAAAAGACTTGAGGCTGGGGCACAGGTTCATCTTCCAGCAGAACAATGAATTTCAGCATACCACAGAGCTACAGTGGATGGTTTAGATTAGAATGTTTTTGGCTCAAAGTCCAGATCTAAATTCCATTGAGCAAGACTTGAAAATTGCTGCTCACAGATGTCTCCATCCAATCTCACTGCGCTACAGTTATTTTGCAAAGAAGAATGGGCAAGAATTTCAGGTTCTATATGTGCAAAGCGGTAGACACATACCCCAAGTGACTTGCAGTAGTAACTGCTAAAAATAGGTGGTCCTACAAAGTATTGACTCAGGAGGCCGAAAGCAAATACATGTCATAATTTTCAGATTTATGTTTTGAAAATGTTTAGAGAACCATGTATTATTTTCTTTACAATTCACACTTGATTCTTAGTGTTGAACGTCAGACAAAATCCCAATAAAATATATTTACATTTGTGAGTGTAATGTAAAAAAATGTGGAAAAGTTCACAGGGTAGGAACACTTTTTCAAGGTGCTGCATACACCTACATATTCAATGACTTAAAGAGAATCCTTTACCATGGTTCCACATGAGTCTGTATTGAATATCTACAGGCACTTTTCAGTCAATTCCACAATGACTATATTCTACCTAATCTGATCTTGTACTTCAATCAGTTGATTGGGGATCACAATTATACCAGGACAGGATATCAGGTAATCTAGTATAGTAGTGATGAGCATAAAAACTATCCGGTGTTATACATATGACTAGAAAAAAGTACAATGCTGCAAGACATATTAGACTATATAATATTGTAGCTCTCATCTATGTCTCTGTCTCTGTATCGATTGACCTATCCATCATTTTTGCATCATATAAGGGTCATTTTTATTGAACAATCAGACAGTATAATTGACAGGGGACTTCTAAATACAAAGTCAGCAGCTTCTAATGAGGCTTGTTAGTGATGCTAATCTATGTAAATGTTATTAATTGAGAACATCTATCTTTTATCTCCAACATTTGGTAATCAGGCAATTAAAAAACAATGACATTCCCGGGGGTTGTTCTCCCAGCTAAAAAAGTGATCAAAGAGTTTAGCAGAAGGAAAGCGAAAGTCCCTTATCAAGTCGCAGGCCTTGCCTTGGGCTAGCGGGCCTCATTAGAGCCAGAAAATCTCTGTTGATCACCAATTAACCTGATTTGCAGAAACTCTGATAAAGACCTCAAACAACATGAGTTTTCTTACTCCCTTAAATGACACAGTTTATTGACAAAAATAAAAGCTTTCACTTTGAAAAGAAACATAAAGGCAGCGTTCACTGTTAATGGTCCTACCAAACATGTGTTATGGAAATAGAGATGGATTCATTTCTAGCAATGACACCTTTGAATAATGTTGCTCTGGTCAGCGCCTGAAAATGAACCATACTTTCTTACCAAGGTGTACCGCGAACATTCACCACCGTGTAATCTCCTTATCCAGCCTTTAGGAAGTGTCTGAGCGAAGGAAAGTCAAAGCATTATTATATTTGAGAAAAACTTTAGTAAGTTTAGTTTTTTTGATCATGTAAATTGTTTTATAAAAGAAGCAAATATTTACAGTGAACAATGAAAATAATAAATGATTATAAAATGAAAAAGACATATATAGGAATGTATAATATAACCTCATCTACAGTATCCTTTCCCATCCCTTGTAGACTGTGATTGCTCGGAGGCAAGGTCCTCTCTACTCTCCTACTATATCCTCACCCATCCATTGTAGACTGTGAGCACTCGTGGGCAGGGTCCTCTCTCCTCACCTACTGTATCCTCACCCATTCCTTGTGGACTGTGAGTCCTCACAGGCAGGCTCCTCTCTGCTCACCTACTGTATCCTCACCCATCCTGTGTAGACTGTGAGCCTTCGCGAGCAGGGTCCTCCCTCCTCTCCTAATGTATCCTTACCTACACCATGTAGACAGTAAGTACTCGCAGGCAGGGTCTTCTCTCCTCTCCTACTGTATCCTCACCCATCCTTTGTAGACTGTAAGCCTTCGCGGGAAGGGTCCTCTCTGCTCTCCTAGTGTATCCTCACCTACAGCTGTAGCCAATAGTATTGACACCCCTGCAATTCTGTCAGATAATACTCAGTTTCTTCCTGAAAATAATTGCAATCATAAATTCTTTGGTATTATTATCTTCATTTAATTTGTCTTCAATGAAAAAGCACAAAAGAGAATGAATCAAAAGCAAAACATTATCATTTCACACAAAACTCCAAAATGGGCCAGACAAAAGTATTGGCACCCTCAGTCTAATACTTGGTTGCACAACCTTTAGCCAAAATAACTGCGATCAACCCCCTTCCGGTAACCATCAATGAGTTTCTTACAATGCTCTGCTGGAATTTTAGCACCATTCTTTTTTGGCAAACTGCTCCAGGTTCCTGATATTTGAAGGTGCCTTCTCCAAACTGCCATTTTTAGATCTTTTCCACAGGTGTTTATGGGATTCAGGTCTGGATCATTGCTGGCCATTTAGAAGTCTCCAGTGCTTTCTCTCAAACCATTTTCTAGTGCTTTTTGAAGTGTGTTTTGCTCATTGTCCTGCTGGAAGACCCATGACCTCTGAGGGAGAACCCCAGCTGTTCTCACACTGGGCTCTACATTATGCTGCAAAATTTGTTGGTAGTCTTCAGACTTCATAATGCCATGCACACGGTCAAGCAGTCAGTGCAAGAGGCAGCAAAGCAACCCCAAAACATACAGGGAACCTCCACCATGTTTGACTGTAGGGACCGTGTTCTTTTCTTTGAATGCCTCTTTTTTTCTCCTGTAAATTCTATGTTGATGTCTTTGCCAAAAAAGCTCTACTTTTGTCTCATCTGACCAGAGAACATTCTTCCAAATTATTTTAGACTTTCTCAGGTAAGTTTTGGCAAATCCAGCCTGGCTTTTTTATGTCTCGGGGTAAGAAGTGGGGTCTTCCTGGGTGTACTACCATACAGTCCCTTTTCATTCAGACCCGACGGATAGTACGGGTTGACACTGTCTGTACCCTCGGACTGCAGGGCAGCTTGAACTTGTTTGGATGTTAATAAAGGTTCTTTTTGCACCATCTGCACAATCTTGCTTTGAAATCTCTTGTCAATTTTTCTTTTCCGTCCACATCTAGGGAGGTTAGCCACAGTGCCATGGGCTTTAAACTTCTTGATGACACTGTGCACGGTAGACACAGGAACAATCAGGTCTTTGGAGATGGACTTGTAGCCTTGAGATTGCTCATGCTTCCTCACAATTTGGTTTCTCAAGTCCTCAGACAGTTCTTTGGTCTTCTTTCTTTTCTCCATGCTCAATTTGGTAACACAAGGACACAGGACAGAGGTTGAGTCAACTTTAATCCATGTTAACTGGCTGCAAGTGTGATTTAGTTATTGCCAACACCTGTTAGGTGCCACAGGTAAGTTACAGGTGCTGTTAATGACACAAATTAGAGAAGCATCACATGATTTTTCTAACAGTGCCAATACTTTGTTCACCCCTTTTTTATGTTTGGTGTGGAATTATATCCAATTTGGCTTTAGGACAATTATTTTTGTGTTTTTTCATTGAAGACAAATTAAATGAAGATAATAATACCAAAGAATTTGTGATTGCAATCATTTTCAGGAAGAAACTGAGTATTATCTGACAAAATTGCAGGAGTGTCAATACTTTTGGCCACAACTGTATAACTTGTAGACAGTAATTCCTTGCAGGCAGGGTCCTCTCTCGTCTCCTACGGTATCCTCACCCATCCTTATAGGCTGTGACACCTCGTGGGTAGGATCCTCTCTCCTCCTGTTCCAGTTTGTGCTTTGTATTATTAATGATTATTGTACTTGTCTCTTGTGCATACCTCTTTTCATATGTAAAGTGACATGGAATAAATGGTGCTATAATAAATAATAATCAGAAGATAATAGAAGAAACGGCAGCACTCACCAACAGTGGAATCTTCAACTTTATTTCCATATGTGCTTCATCAAAAACTGGTAAGGGCCATCAGGCGATCAGTGAGGGGAGAGAGAGTACAGCGGGGTGCCAAGGAGGACGATGATCATTTCATTTGCTTAGAACTTCAACGGTCCAGTGCTCTAATTAATTAAACGATCGTCATCCTCCTGGGCACCCCGCTGTACTCTCCCTCCTCTCACTATTTGGCCTGATGGCCCATACTGGTTTTTGATAAAGCACATATGAAAGCTAGCAGGTTTCCCTGATCCGCTCGGCATAAGCGGACACTAGGCAGCCTTGTGTGTGAAGTGGTTTAAACCATGATCAACAGGGTAACCAGGGCTGCGTACCAGGAAGCGGCGATGCTTACGCATCTCCGCTTCACTGAAAAAAGCTAAGTATTTAGCGAGACCCGCTAAAACTAGCAGACGGAGATGTGTGAAATGGCCGAAGGCTGCAAAAGTCTTGAGACTGTAGCAAGGGTTCACCTTGCAGGAGGACAACGACCCTAAACATACTGCCATAGCTACAATGTATGGTTTTAGATCAAACAATATTCATGTTTTTAATGGCCCAGTCACAGTACAGACCTAAATCCTATTGAGAATCTGTGATAACACTTGAAATTTGCTGTTCACAGACGACTCCATCCAGTCTCATTGAACTGGGGCTATTTTGCTAGAAAGGATAGGCAAATATATGGTCTCTAGATGTTTAAAGCTGATAGAGACATTCGTCAAAAAACTCAAAGCAATAATTGAGTCAAAAGGTGGTCCTATGAAGTATAGAATCAGCGGGGCTGAATACAAATGCATCTCACATTTTCAGATTTATATTATTAAAATATTTTAAAACTATGTATCATTTCCTTTACACTTGACACATAATTGCTACTTTTTTGTTGGTATATCACATAAAAGCAAAATGAAATGCATTGAAGTATGTGGGTGTAAAGTGAAAATATGTGAAAAAGTTCACTACTCGATATGAATACTTTTTCAAGGCACTGTACTTTAATAGGGTTATTTCCATTTTTAAAGTTGTGTGTAATTGGAAATTCATTGTAAAAACAAGAAACTTTCCAATTTGCTGTGTATTAACACTTTACACTATTTACACTTTACACTGTCTCTTGCTAATTTCAACTTTTTTTGTTTTCAGTTTGTTTTCTAGGAAGGTAAGCAGCACTGGGGTCTTGGGTTTAAAGCACACCAGAAACAACATCTCCAAGGAATTTGTATGTTCTCATTATATGTCACACACAGACTACAGTGTATCCAAAATACCATGTGTCAGTGGCGCACGGACCAATGGTTGTGCACAACATGACAACCAACGGAATACCGGAAATGCAATAACAATGATGGGCCCTATCGGTAGGGAACAGGGGTATGGAAACCTCCTGCACTCACCTGCAGATGTAGCCTGATCTTGATATCCCTATACAGGTTCTTTCCCCCTTTGCCGAGCAGGATACCTAGTCCCTCGCTGGCCCTGCTCTTATCCTTTAGTAGGGAGCTGGCCAGCAGGAGAACTAGTCCCACTGATAAACCAATAAAGAATGAAGAGAATAAAAGGAAGACAAGGGAAAATACCAATGGATAAAGCAACTTCACAGCTCCAGCCAAATTGCTAGCAGACGGCTTAGCACCAGTCAGTTCACAGAGAGCTCTCTCCACCAGGGCGGCTTGCAATAAATGGAACTCAATCACCAGCACTGGATGATGGGTCATGTAACTTTTTGAAGGATATGGGAGTGGTCACAACTGAAGCTCACATGGCTTGCTAGCAGAACTGACATTAGCCCCCAGTGTGCCAAAAGAAATTAACAATGTTTAAGCCAGTCTCTCAAGCCAAAGAGACTCTGGATCCAAACTTGTCACAAGTATCCAAGGCACAGGAGACAAACAAGACACCATGTTTTTGTGTTTTTTTTCCGGTTAATCTGGTTTCCTTCCATATTCCAGAGACATAATTACAGGGAATTTAGATTGAGAGCCGTAAAAGAGACAGTAATGATGTTGGTAAAAGTGTGGAATTACTTGCACTTTTTAACCAAGTAAATTATACAATTTACTACAAACTCTTTTCCATTGAACTTACAAGTGCTGCACCGAACCTGGTGATGACCTCTGGAGAGCTCAGCACCACTGCACTTCTACACATGGTGCACCACTGCACTTCTACACATGGTGCACCACTGCACTTCTACACATGGTGAATTACTGCACTTCTACACATGGTGCACCACTGCACTTCTACACATGGTGCACCACTGCACTTCTACACATGGTGCACCACTGCACTTCTACACATGGTGCACCACTGCACTTCTACACATGGTGCACCACTGCACTTCTACACATGGTGCAACACTGAACTTCTACACATGGTGCACTACTGCACTTCTACACATGGTGCACCACTGAACTTCTACACATAGTGCACCACTGCACTTCTACACATGGTGCACCACTGCACTTCTACACATGGTGCACCACTGCACTTCTACACATGGTGCACCACTGAACTTTTACACATGGTGCACCACTGCACTTCTACACATGGTGCACCACTGAACTTCTACACATGGTGCACCACTGCACTTCTACACATGGTGCACCACTGAACTTCTACACATGGTGCACCACTGCACTTCTACACATGGTGCACCACTTTACTTCTACACATGGTGCACCACTGAACTTCTACACATGGTGCACCACTGCACTTCTACACATGGTGCACCACTGAACTTCTACACATGGTGCACCACTGCACTTCTACACATGGTGCACCACTTTACTTCTACACATGGTGCACCACTACACTTCTACACATGGTGCACCACTGCACTTCTACACATGGTGCACCACTGAACTTCTACACATGGTGCACCACTGAACTTCTACACATGGTGCACCACTGAACTTCTACACATGGTGCACCACTGCACTTCTACACATGGTGCACCACTGAACTTCTACACATGATGCACCACTTCACTTCTACACATGGTGCACCACTGAACTTCTACACATGGTGCACCACTGAACTTCTACACATGGTGCACCACTGCACTTCTACACATGGTGCACCACTGAACTTCTACACATAGTGCACCACTGCACTTCTACACCTGATGCACCACTGTACTTCTACACATGGTGCACCACTGCACTTCTACACATGGTGCACCACTACACTTCTACACATGGTGCACCACTGCACTTCTACACATGGTGCACCACTACACTTCTACACATGGTGCACCACTGCACTTCTGCACATGGTGCACCACTGCACTTCTACACATGGTGCACCACTACACTTCTACACATGGTGCACCACTGCACTTCTACACATGGTGCACCACTGAACATCTACACATAGTGCACCACTACACTTCTACACATGATGCACCACTGCACTTCTACACATGGTGCACCACTGAACTTCTACACATGGTGCACCACTGAACTTCTACACATGGTGCACCACTGAACATCTACATATGGTGCACCACTGCACTTCTACACATGATGCACTACTGCACTTCTACACATGGTGCACCACTGAACTTCTACACATGGTGCACCACTACACTTCTACACATGGTAGCACCACTGCACTTCTACACATGGTGCACCACTGACACTTCTACACATGGTGCACCACTGCACTTCTACACATGGTGCACCACTGAACATCTACACATAGTGCACCACTGGCACTTCTACACATGATGCACCCCCTGCAACTTCTACACATGGTGCACCACTGAACTTCTACACATGGTGCACCACTGAACTTCTACACATGGTGCACCACTGAACATCTACACATGGTGCACCACTGCACTTCTACACATGATGACACCACACTACACTTTACACATGGTGCACCACTGAACTTCTACACATGGTGCACCACTGAACTTCTACACATGGTGCACCACTGAACTTCTACACATAGTGCACCACTGCACTTCTACACATGGTGCACCACTGCACTTCTACACATGGTGCACCACACATACCTTCTACAATGGTGCACACTACACTTCTACACATGGTGCACCACTGCACTTCTACACATGGTGCACCACTGCACTTCTACACATGGTGCACCACTACACTTCTACACATGGTGCACCACTGCACTTCTACACATGGTGCACCACTGAACATCTACACATAGTGCACCACTGCACTTCTACACATGGTGCACCACTGCACTTCTACACATGGTGCACCACTGCAGTTCTACACAGGGTGCAACACTGCACTTCTACACATGGTGTACCACTGCAACTTCTACACATGGTGCACCACTGCACTTTACACATGCTGCACCACTGCACTTCTACACATGGTGCACCACTACACTTCTACACATGGTGCACCAATGCACTTCTACACATGGTGCACCACTGCACGTCTACACATGGTGCCCCACTACACTTCTACAAATGGTGCCCCACTGCACTTCTACACATGGTGCATCACTGCACTTCTACACATGGTGCACCACTGCACTTCTACACCACTGCACTTCTACACATGGTGCACCACTGCGCTTCTACACCTGATGCACCACTACACTTCTACACATGGTGCACCACTGAACGTCTACACATGGTGCACCACTGCACTTCTACACCACTGCACTTCTACACATGGTGCACCACTGCGCATCTACACCTGATGCACCACTACACTTCTACACATGGTGCACCACTGCACTTCTACACATGGTGCACCACTACACTTCTACACCACTGCACTTCTACACATGGTGCACCACTGCGCATCTACACCTGATGCACCACTACACTTCTACACATGGTGCACCACTGAACTTCTACACATGGTGCACCACTGCGCATCTACACCTGATGCACCACTACACTTCTACACATGGTGCACCACTGAACTTCTACACATGGTGCACCACTGCACTTCTATACATGGTGCACCACTGCATTTCTACACATGGTGCATCACTGCACTTCTTCACATGGTACACCACTGCACTTCTACACATGGTGCACCACTGCACTTCTACACATGGTGCACCATTGCACTTCTACACTTGGTGCACCAGTGCACTTCCCATTGGCACAGTCCTATCCTAGCATCAAATATTTAAAACCTTTCTGGATGTCAAGTGATGTAACTGTGATAAGGATTGAGCAGGACGCAGGGCCCCAATGTTGAACACCTAGCAATGAAAAGCTGTACACCCATAATGTTCAGCTGAAAGAAAGGCAGCCAGTATTGCAATTTATTAATTTATTTGAGGGTATTTGCTCATATGTGTTTCTTTTCTTCAGTTAATAACTCAAATTTCTCAAAAACAGCAAAATGGATTTCTACATGAAAAGAAAAAATGTAATCAACATTAAAGTGCCTATGCATACATATCGTTAGATTGGGGTATAAAATACTGATGACATGTTAGCTTTAAAGGCAAAGCAAGGTAGCCATTGTGCAGAGGAAATGTAGAAGATAAATGAGTGCTAATTCAGCAATGTAACCCCTTCATTCTCTGGATTAGTTAGGGTCCCAGAAATCATATGATTGTGGTGATGGAGTTGGTTTCTTACCTTTTATAACAATGCAGTGCATCTATTATGAATGCCATTCAACAGTTTACAATTTTGGATTTGGTATGTCAATATGTGTTTGGTAGAAATGTTGCCTATCACGGTATTCTTTCAGCTACATCAGTTAGATCATCAATTATATTCCTTAATGACTCATTAATCCATTGTTTTTTGTCTCTTTGACATATCAAAAGGTATTATAATTAGGGATTACCATGCAACACAGAAGAGCTTTGAAGGTCCACACCACTTTGGGTTGAGCCCTTCATAACAACTTTCTATGACTACCCTATTACACAGCCCCATTTCACATCCACGGCCTTAGCCACATTGTGAAACCCTCTGACCCTATTATTCATTGTAGAAGTGTGGCCAAGCAAGCATAATCCATGCATCTTTGTTTGATTTTCACACAAATACAATGAAAGTCATTTACTTTGCACAAATAAAACGACATAATGTATAATATTTTTCTAGACAGAAGTATGCAAAGAAGAAACTAGTCATCCAGATTGGTCCAGAAGGATATTGGTATACAAAGCAATATCATGCCATTGTTAGGCCTTTGTAGGTACTAGGGAAATTGATAATAGTAAGCAAGAAAGAAAAAGGTACATTGTCTTTTCATTGTGCCCAATGCAAAAAAATCCACCACTCTGCGGGCCAAACTGTGCATTCATTACACTGAAATATAAGTTTTTCCCAACTTTAATAACTAGTTTGATCATTTATGGTTTAGTATTTAAGAATTGAACCCATCATTGCCAATCTCTGGAGATCAACGCATGTGTATGAATCTGTATCATGAGGGTGTTTATTCTTCAGATCTTCATGTTCTAATGAATATGTAGCATCATAAAGATACCATAATAACATTTATTCATTTATATAGTGCTATTAATTCCATAGCACTTTACATACATTTGCAACACTGTCCCTATTATGGCTCACAATCTAAACATCCTATCAGTATGTTTTTCAAGTGCAGGAGGAAACCCACACAAACATAGAGAGAACATACTAATTCATTGCAGATGTTGTCCTTGGTGGGATTTGAACCCAGGACCTCAGTGCTGCAAGACGGCAGTGCTAACCACCAAGTCACTATGAGCCTATTTTTTAAAGCGAACCTGTCACCCCCCCGGACATCAAAAGCTATAATAGCCACCTTCTGCAGTACTAAGGCTGCATTCAGGGAAGGTGGCTATAAGCTTTTGATGGCCTTTTTACTATTAAATATGAACTTATATAAAGTCCAATACCTAAGACCGGGAGGCGGGGTTTCGCGCTCCTCCGACCCGCCTCCTCATGTCATTCATGGTGCTCGCCTGCTGCTGCCTCCCCTCATAGTCTATCATGAACGCACGGCTCCATCCTCGCGCAGCCCGACGACTTCCTGGACACCGGGCGCACAGCGCATGCGCGGCTCCATAGACGAGAACGGAGCCGCGCGTTCATGATAGACTATGAGGGGAGGCAGCAGCAGGCGAGCACCATGAATGACATGAGGAGGCGGGTCGGAGGAGCGCGAAACCCCGCCTCCCGGTCTTAGGTATTGGACTTTATATAAGTTCATATTTAATAGTAAAAAGGCCATCAAAAGCTTATAGCCACCTTCCCTGAATGCAGCCTTAGTGCTGCAGAAGGTGGCTATTATAGCTTTTGATGTCCAGGGGGGGTGACAGGTTCGCTTTAATGCTTTGTTTACATGGCACCATCATATTTCACATCACTTTACAGACATGATTATCACTGTCCCCAATGGAGCGCCAAATTTAAATTCTCTATCCATATGTCTTTGGATTGTAGAGAAAACCTATGCAAAAAGGGGAAGAACATACAAACTCCTTGCACATGTTGTCCTTAGTGGGTTTTGAACCCAGAAGACAGCACTGCAAAGCAATGGTGCTAAGTACAGTGCCTTCTTGCTGCAATGTTTTATGCGTAGCTCCTATATACAAAGATACTGTACCTTGCTTTCTTTGCCTTATAGTCTTTATAGCAAATATGTATTATACATGGCACTTAAGACAAAAATGGTGCCTTCAAAATGCTCCTTTCTTACATAGAATCAGCAATGTAATAGCTGACTTCAAACATGCATTGATTATTAAAGGATCCCATAACCCCCCACTCCCCAAAAGAAAAAAAAAGTTGTCCATTATCCATTGGACAGGGGATAACTTATGGATCGCTGGTGCACATGTACTACTTCCAATCCATTTATTTTCTACGGGATTACTGGAGAAAAGACCACACTTGGTTATTTCTACAAGTCCCATAGACAGAGAAACAGAGGCTGATCCTCCATACATTCCCTCCACTCAGGATGGGGTTACAGACCCCATTCTTGGCGTTCTTGAGCTCCAATCTCTGGATCACTGATAGCAGTCAGATATCCAATGAACAATACATTATGCTTTATCCTATGGATGGGGCTCTACATTTTTTAAATAATCCTTTACAAGTAACACAATACTACAGTATATGTTTTTCCCTCATGATGCCAGCGAAAAATTTCACTCATATGCACTTAAAATTGTTAATAATTCTTTTATTTAAAGGGAATTGTACATGAGTAAAAAATGAAAGCCATGTTTACAGTACATAACACAAATGTACAGTTGTGTTCAAAATAATAGCAGTCTGTCCAAAAACATGAGTTAAGCCCAAAATCTTTATACTTTTTATTTCCATGCTTTGGGAACATTGCACACAGTTTTCTAAATCAAAACATGAACAGAAATGAACAGTATATAATTTTTAACTATTTTACGAAAAATAACAAAAAATGAACATTGGGCTGTTAAAAAAATAGAAGTGTCTGCATGTGTCTTTACAAACTCAAAATATGTACTGTCTTTTTAGGGTTCAGCATCCCTGTGACTCACTAACCTAATATTTAGTTGTACAATCACAGTTTTTTTTAGAACTGCTTCACATCTATGTTGCATAGAGTCAACCAATTTCTGGCACTTGTCAACTGTTATTCCAGCCCAGGATGCTTTGAGTACATCCCACAATTTATTTGCATTTGTTGGCTTTTCCTCATAAATGGCATTATTGATGTCACTGCACAAGTGTCCTATCAGATCAAGGTCCAGGGAATGAGCTGGCCACTCCATAACCTCAATTTTGCTGGACTGGAACCAAGATTTTGCTCATTTACTGGTGTGTTTAGGGTCATTGTTTTGTTGAAACAACCATTTCAAGGGCTTTTTCTCTTCAGCGTAAGGCAATATGACCTTTTCAAGTATTTTGATATACCGTTTATACTCGCGTATAAGCCGAGTTTTTAGCCCAAAATTTGGGCTGAAAAGTCCCCCCTCGGCTTATACGCGAGTATACCAACTGAAGGCCGCCCGCCCGCCACCCCCATCAGTATACAGGCCCCCCCATCAGTATCCAGGGCCCCCCCTTGCTCCGCAAACCTGTAAAGTAAAATCATTATACTTATCACTGTCCTGTCGCTGCCGTCCCCGCCCTGCCAACATCGCGCTACCTCCGGCTTCATCCGTCTTCTTCCGGTCTTCCTCTGGTCGGCGCAGGCAATGACGTCATTGTCTGCGACACAGGAAGAAGCCGGAAGACGCTGCATGAAGACGGAGGAGCGCGATGTCGGCAGCGGCGGGGACGGCGGCGACAGGACAGTGATAAGTATAATGATTTTACTTTACAGGTTTGGGAGAAAGGGGGGGGCCCTGGCTACTGATGGGGGGGCCTGTATACCTCTGGGGCTGCTGAACTGTTATATACCCTGGGGCTGCTGCTGTATATACCCCTGGGGCTGCTGCTGTATATACCCCTGGGGCTGCTGCTGTATATACCCCTGGGGCTGCTGTATACTACTACTGGGGCTGCTGTATATACCTCTGGGCTGCTGTATACTACTACTGGGGCTGCTGTATATACCTCTGGGGCTGCTGTATACTACTACTGGGGCTGCTGTATATACCTCTGGGGCTTCTGTATACTACCACTGGGGCTGCTGTATATACCTCTGGGGCTGCTGTATACTACCACTGGGGCTGCTGCTGCATATACCACTGGGAAGGCTGCTGTAACACTGCTGGGACCTGTATATACCACTGGGGAGGCTGCTGTATACCACACTGTTGTGGGCTGTATACTACCACTGGGGAGGCCTGTATACCACTGGGGGGCCTGTAATGCCACACTACTGGGGGCTGTATACCTGTGCTGGGGTCCTCGGCTTATACACGAGTCAATAGGTTTTCCCAGATTTTGGGGGCAAAAGTAGGGGGGTCAGTTATACACGGGTCGGCTTATACACGAGTATTTACAGTATGCAAACTGGTCCATAATCCCTGTTATGTGGTAAATAGACCCTGCACCATAGTAAAAGAAACACACCCATATCATGATGCTTACACCACCATGCTTTACTGTCTTCAGAGTGGTCCGTGGCTTGAATTCAGAGTTTGGAAATCATCTGATGAACATATTACATAATGTAACCTAAGGTAGAAAAAATGTACAGTAAACATGACTAAAAGAATGCCAAATTAGAACAGATGGAAAGTGAACCCTCATCCACAAGGATTAAAAGCCCTGTTAAAATAAAGTCAGCTGAACAAGCTAATATTGATATCTCATATAATGGGTTTTGCAAACCATCTAATGTATGTGACCTAACATCTCTAGGGTGCATCAATCAGTTAAAAAAAAGACAAAATGGTGAAATGTACCGTATTTCAAACTCCTAAGCTAAATATTAATGCCTATGGGAAATCTATTCACTGCTTAGATAGCTAAGGTGAATGGGTACCTGTACAATCTACAAGGAAGTGGAAGAGGCAAGAGTAAGGCTGGGGTCACATTTGCGTTCCAAAATTCAGGTCCTGATCCGGTTTTGAAACTGTTAAAAAGCATGTGAATGCCTGCGGCAGCCGTTGCTTTATTTATCCCTGCTGCCACAGGGATGAACATAGGGTTAAATGTTAATAATAGATGTGGGCAACATGTCTCTAGGGGGTGCCCACATTCCCTAGAGACATGCTGTCCACACAGGTCGGCATGTGAGGGGTTAATATGTGCATTCATAGTATTGCCGGCTACTGTCGGCATTTACAGTTTTATGAATGAAACCCGGCGGCTCCTCACTGTGGAGGAGGTACAGTACTAATCTACGTACTGTATGAGCCACTATCCAGGGTCCTGAAAGTTTTAACATTAGGTCCATGGGCAGCGCACCGCCATAAACCTAAAGTTACAGCCTTCAGGACCCTGGATAGCAGCTGATACAATACGAAGATTACGTACTGTATCTCCTCCACAGTGAGAAGCTGCCGGGTTTCATTTATAAAATTGTAAATGCCGACAATAGCCATCAATACTATAATTGCACAATTAACCCCTCACATGCCGACCTGTGTGACAGCATGTTTCTAGGGAGGATGGGCACGCCCTAGAAACATGTTGCCCACATCTATTATTAACATTAACCCTTTGTTCATCCCTGCGCAGCAGGGATGAACAAAGCATACAGTAACCGGATTGCTCCAGATTAAAAATGTGTCTGAAGGCACTTGCGATTACTACATCCAGATCTGGATGCGGTAACCGCAATTTGCCTTCCTAATGTGACCCTAGCCTAAGTGCCGACCAGCTACGGCAAAGTGTACCTTTATTTACCAACACGAGCGGATATCACATGACTGTTCATATACAATTTGCATGCTCGTAGTCACTTGCCAAATTATTCACTTCCCCTTCTGCTGTTTTCAATATTTCACTGATTGAATGAAGAAGAAAAAGTGATTGGTGTGTGACTGCATGTACGCAAACTAAATATGAGCAGTCTGGTGACGACCACTCGAACTGTGAAATATAGCAGATCCTAATTCTGTATCAAACACACTGTTAGGATTTAATACGATACAGTCCATGCCAAAGTTTTTGTATGGGCCGAAATACCCCTTTAAATTTAAATATGAAGTTTGCATATGCAAATTGTCACTTCAGTGAGGAAGTAGACAAATATGAAGTTTAAAACAACAAATATCCTAAACTTCTTTTGGCCATGCTACTTCTATAACCAAGAATAGAAATTTCTAAATATCTGCCAGTGACAAATCGTTAATGTGATTCTACTGTAACATCTTGTCCATATGCTCAAAACAGTGAATTCTATGTAATGTTCATGTATTATTTCTACCATTGACCGGAAGGGCAGAAATATAAGCTTGGGCTGTTGGCTTAAAGTCAGGTATATCCTTGCAGTGCTCTGAGCTGTTCCTTGTATAAATTCAGGTTATATGTTGTTTCAGCCTTTCAATTCTGTACATATTGTAATAAGAATTTCCTTGTACTACTTGCAACATCCTCAGTGACATCACCATGTAACTACATTTCCCTACACATCATCAGTTGGGGAAAAAAGCTTTCTCCATACTATCTGGACACTTCCGGTTTCTTTAGATATATATATTCAAACTCTATACACCTCATTGCTCTCTTTGGGAAACCGAAAGTAAGTGATAATAGAGAAGCACTAACCCTTAAAGGGAGTCTATGAGCACAAATTGACAGTATGAAATATGCATATAGTCTTAAAAAGAGGAATAAAAATAAAATAAGGATGCACATTCAGTGTTCTGTTTGCTGCCTTAGTGTTGCAAAAGCTGAAGTTTCATTTAATATTCTAATTAAGGGGCTCAGCATATCCTTTGTGTGACCAAGAACCCCAGTTCAAAGTTCTGCTCACTAATTTTGAATGCCCCCACCTCCATCAATGTTGGCAGAGCAATGCAATGAGCCTCATAGACAGATGAAGAGTGCAGAGCAGTTTCATTAGTATTTCTAATTAAGTGTGATGGTTAGTCACTACTCAATGTGACTCTAGTCAACACTCACGGACCTGCCGTGAGGCTGGACATTCAGGAGGTAGGGGTTCAGAACCAAGAACCAAGTAGGTGTTGTCAGGTCACAATCTGAGGTCAATGTATCAGGAAGGTACCAGATCAAGACACGGTCCTGAGGAAAATGGGTGAGCAAAGGAAAAACCAATGTCAGCAACGGAGATCAAAACACAACTCAGAGCACAGAGTAAACACATACCTTTTGAGCAAAGCTACAGATGGCAATGGTCTGACCAAAGTCAGAGTGCTAAATAGTCATGTAATATCCAAGGACAGAAGACCAATACGATCTGCACTGCTGCATTAAGATCACAGACTCCCGTGGTATTTAAAATGGTACTTTTTATTCCAAACTGACACGTTTCAAGGTCGTCCGGACCTCTTCATCAGGGAAACATCAGTATAATGACCAGCAAGTTACATTCTCATATTGTTATAAACACAATTGGCCATGATAAATCGCCACCTTGAAGTAACGTCCGATAGGACCTGTTCGATGTGCATATACTAGCCAAGGTGAGCAGTTAATGCAGTTAATGCACTGCATACATATATTACATTAAGGAGATAAGAGCCGTTGTGCCCTTGTCTTTCCTGTTATAGAAAAAGCCATGTTAGGCTGTGGTCACAGTTGCCATGCGTTTTTTTTATTGATTTAACAAAACTCATGCTTTTTTTCATGTCAGCATGACTTTTGTAAGGTGTGTGATGGCTCCCTGCGTTTTTGGCTGCGTTTTTGAATCTGCACCTAAAAATAGTGCTTGTAGTATTTTTTTGAGCGTTTTGAAAAACGCATGCGTTTTTGTAGAAAACGCATGCGTTTTATAACATGGGTTCCTATGGGAAACGCATGCAAAAACGCATGTACACTTAGTACCTTTTAGTGCCATTCAAAAACGCATGCGTTTTCCATAGGAGCCCATGTTAAAAAAAACGCATGCGTTTCCGGAAACGCATGCGTTTTTTTAACATGGGCTCCTATGGGAAACGCATGCGTTTTTGAATGGCACTAATTGTACATGCGTTTTTGCATGCGTTTTTGCATGCGTTTTCCATAAGGCCCCTTATTAAAAAAAGCATGCGTTTTTGGATATGCTCAAAAAAACGCATGGGACAGTCACACATGCTTTTTGGCTATTAGGGCATGCGTTTTTTAACATGGGGGCCTATGGGTGCGTTTTTTACATGCGTTTTTGAAAACGCAGGTCTCCAAAAACGCATGTGAAAAATGCAACTGTGACCACAGCCTTAGGCTCCCTTCACACTGCAGCCGTTCTAATCCTTGAGGATCCGACACAAACAGCTGAGCCAGCAGATCAGTTTTCGGCCCCATTGTCTTTCACTTCCGTGGGCATCCTTGTGTCACTGTTTTACTGCTGATCCACGCTAATCCGCTGCAAAACATTGTTTCCACGAAGACCAAAAACTTATCTTTTCTATGTTTTTGGCCTCTGCGAAAAGTAAAATGATGCCGCGGATCCACAAAGATCCGCTCTCCACGTGGAAAATTATAACAAGTGCCTATGGGCACAGACTGCAATGAACAGCACATGTGCATGACGTAGTTGTTAATGACAGCCCCATAGGGGGCGTGATATTTTGGATCCTACGGATCCATGAAATGAGCGCAGACGGATGCTGCTTGCAGTATCCAGTTTGCCTGTACATGGGAATCCATAGGTATACAGGGTTTTCCTGTACACCCACTGATTCCAAAAGGGACAGTGTGAAAGCAGCCTAAACCAGAATGGATTACACCTGAAAAAGATCCCACTGACCCAGGCCAATAGGATATCTAATCTGCCATTCACAATACTTCTGTTTCAGATTGAACAATTGAGCTGTCACTCACAATCTAACGGCTCAGCAATTCCTGGATCCCATAGGGTGTCAGAGCCGTCATTCATGGCATCCATTGAACACTGTGTGGTGGAATTGTGACTACCTTTAAGAGCTTGCGCACATGAGAGAAAATCAGCCTGATTATATTAATGACTCTCAGCTCAAACTCTGATCAGAGTTGGATGTTCGGGTACACCAGGATCAGATAGACTTTTCAGAAATGTTTGGTTTGGGAACCGAATTTGAACTGAACTTTCACCAGGACTCGGAATCCAATACAACTTAAAGGGGACCCACACTTCTGTGGTGAAAAATGGTTGTAAAATGGTCATAGTAAGGGGCTGCAAAATGAAGCATAATGGAGGTAAGATCAGGACAGTTGTACATACCATGTCTCCCCAAAGATAAGACAGCAGTCAGACTCTTTCCTGGCCTGCAGATTAAACTAAATGCATCTACTCTGCTTCCCCCACCCAAATTCTGTTCTAGCATCTGTGATTGGTTGCAATCAGACTGAGATACACATCCCCTGCTGTTTAAACAAAATTAATATTTGCCCTTACCCTGCCCACCCTTTGTGCCAGCGTCTGTGATGGGTTGCTACCAGTAAACTATATTCCTTTCATCCTCTCACTGGCTGTCTGCTCTCCTACCTTGAGCATGACAGTTGCAAGTGTAGTGTAAAGAATAAGTAATTTTAAAAAATGACGTGGGCTTCACCCTATTTTTGATAACAGGTGCAAGTAAAATCCCACTCTGTTTTAGGTTTAATGTCAGCTGTGAATTGTCAGCTGGCATCAAGCCAAGAGGTTAGTAATGGATGGGTGCCTAGCAGACACCTCAATTACTAACCTGGCAAGTAAAGTGTTAAAACAAAAAACACACACACAGGAAAACATACTTTCTTGGAATAAAGACTCCCACACACGCCCTCATTCACCAATTTATTACATTTATTATCAAAAATTGTCCCACAAAGCTCCAACAATAATGGAATAGGGAATAATCACTTCCCCACAAGCACCAATTTATTAAATAAAAAAAAGCCCTGAAAGTTCAGATGAAAATTCAATAGGTAATGTCCCATGATGTCCATCAATTTCTATGGAGTCTGATTGGCCAGCTGACTGACACCTGATTGACCACTTGAACGACAAAAAAAATCAAAACGGCCACCATATTTGCACACCACAGTGATGCCTGCGACAACATGCCGGCCCGCATGCTGCATGCTGCAGCTGTCCTCTGTTTCTGAGTCTTCCTCCGCCACCAGAGAGTGCACAGGGGGCAGAGACAGTGCACAGGGGGACAAAGACAGCACACAAGGGGTCAGAGACAGAGAGAGTGCCCTGGGGGAAGAGAGTGTGCACAGGGAAAAGAGTGAGCATACAGGGGCAAGAGAGTTTACAGGAGTGAGACAACTCAAAACAGAGAGAACAAGAGGGGAGAAGACAGCACAGTGGGGGAGACAGACATCACACAGGGGGGAGAGTGCACAGAGAGGGGAGAGCTCAGAAAAGAAAGCATGGAGGGTAAAGAGACCACACAAAAGGAGGAAAGCACACAGAGGAAAGACAGCTTAAAGGAAAGAGCACATGAGGGGAGAAGACAGCACAGGGGGATGAGACAGATCACAGGGGTAAAGCACACTGGGGGAAAAGAGAGTGCACAGGCAAAAGGGAGAGTGCACAGGGGGAAGAGAGAGTGCATGGGGAAGAGAGAGTGCACAGAGGGGAGAGAGAGCACAAGGGGCAGAGACAGCACACAGGGGACAGAGAGAGCACACAAGGGGGCAGAGAAAGCGCAGTGGGGGAAGAGAATGCACACAGGGGAAAGAGAGAGCACATGAGGGGAGAAGACAGCACAGTGGGGGAGAGAGACATCACACATGGGGGAGAGTGCACAGAGGGGAGGGAGCTCAAAAGAGTGAGCACAGAGGGTAGAGAGACCACACACAGGGAATAGATCACACAGGGGGAAGACAGCTTAAAGGAGAGAGCACATAAGGAGAGAAAGGAGCACATGATGGATGGAGAGACACAGTGCACATGGGGCAGAGAGAGTGGAAAGGGGGAGATGGCTGCTGACTCTAGCACCACAGAGCCTGACCCCATTGTTATTTCACCGCCCTCCCTTTATTTTTTAATAATTATTCAAGTGCAAATATACATATATATGTAGTTTTATTTGTTTATCATTATTGTAATGTGTGTAAATATATATATAATTGATGCATCTACAGTGAGATTAACAGGTCTATCTCTGCTGTGTATATTATTACAATTATTACAGTTCAGGTTTTTTTCACTTATTAGAGATCCACCAATAGACAGAAGTGAAGTGGTTTCTGGAAAACAAAAATCTTATTTTTTGTATGATCAATAACCAGCCCCTGCAATAACAATTTTAATGCATTTAGCACCATAATTATTGTTTGAGTTAAAAGCTTTTAAAAGGGTTTTGTGAGATGACAGTTTTTTCCCTAAACCTTAAGTGGAGGTTTGCTAGAAATGAAATTGTAGGATGTTTCTTCTTTTACTTTTCACCTCTTCCTCCCTTTGGCTGAGGTTGTATGGAAACTTTGTGATTGCAACTTAGCCCAGATATTAGGAAAAATGGTTGTAAGGAGCAGAGTCCTAATGATGGCTGTACGCTTTATTACAGATGACATTTTAATTTCTAGTACAATGACTAATAATAAAAATCACAATACCACAATCATTAATATCTCATATTTCACTATGAGCTCTATCAAACTAGGACTTGGGCTTGCAGTGATTACATTTAATGGGTGTTATATAAAAATATTGGAATGATTACATTGTTCAGATTATTAGTTATGTCTCTGGGCAGCCTTATGTCTTCTTTAATGGTATCTGAATATCAGCAGGAGAAGACATGTCCACTGTCTCCTGCTATTGCCTGTTTCTCCTATACAGTTACCATATCATTTAGGGAGTTGTCAGTATCACTCTTCACCTGTAGACATGGATGTTACCTGCCCATACTGTGCACTCAGATAACAGCTTGTAATACAAGCAGGAGTCATTGACTACAATAGAATAAAGTGTCTCCCATCCAAAGCCTCAGTGAGCAGAGTGTATGGGAGGGAGGAGAGCAGAAAATCAAAGAGATTAGTAACTCATCACATTAGTTATGGGTTATCATGGATGAGGAAGGTAATGAAAGCGAGCCCTAGATCACTGATCAATAGGAGTTTGACTGCATTTCTAGTTCATTTTCTCCTGCAGTGAAATAGACTGTAAGTTTATTATTGATCTCCCAGTTAATCCATGAGGAGTCAGAGCTAAAGTCTACTGGAAGAATCAAGAAAAATAAGATAATAAGCAAGAACCCTTGGTCTTTCATTATGAAGAGCAAAATAAATAGAGAGACTGCTTGAGAAGGAGCACTAGAGGCTAACCCTTCCCCTGCAGGCCAGGCATCCCACCCCCCTGGATCACAGTGTGAGCTCAGCCACAGATGACACCAACACCACAGACAAACCATAAACATCCTCATTATGAGTAGTCACTGGAAGCATAATGATTCATCTACATCACTCAGAGAGGCTCTATAAGGTTGGGGCAATTGTTAGGATTCATTCTTAGGAAAACTAGCAAACTAAGGGTGCTGTGAATTTTGGATTGTTGGTTACCTGATTTATCTTCCAAATTTTATATTGTTCCTATTAGATAGATAGATAGATAGATAGATAGATAGATAGATAGATAAGACAGACAGACAGACAGACATAGATAGATAGATAGATAGATAGATAGATAGGTAGATAAAAGAATATCATAAACATATAGCAAATGTAATAAATATATCATAGGTAGATTTGTATAGAGATAAAGCACAGTGATGAGATATTTATCACAAGCATATAGTTAGATTAAATAAATCATAGGTGAAGCTGATAAAAATTGAATGTAAAAAATATACCGATTAAATACATCAATGATACAGAGATAGAAATAGATAGAATTAGAATGATAAATAGATAAATTAAATAAATGAATGATAGAAATAGATAGATAGATAGATAGATAGATAGATAGATGGATATCAGAAACATACTAAATAATGACAAGATTTAATTGACAAGTTAAAGCATATAGATATATAAAATATAATTAAATAACTCAGTTGGATCTGATAAAATATGGAATGGACATAAATGGATTAATTTATTGATAAATAGATAAATGGACAAAGAAAGTAAGAGAAAATAATTGTTAGAAAATGAATAGATAGTTGGAGAGATAAAGTGTAGAATTAGATATATGAAATAAATAAAATTGGCAGACATAAGATTAGAAGAGAAATAAAGATAGATAAATAGATATATAGATAGATAGTAAATAGAAAGATAGTAGATAGTAGATAGATAGTAGATAGATAGATAATAGATAGTAGATAGGTAGTTGGAGAAAGATAATAGACAGATAGATAGATAGATAGATAGATAGATAGAGTTAGATTGTAGATAGATAGATAGATAGATAGATAGATAGATAGATAGATGATATGTACATGATAGATCCATAGATAGATTATAGGTAGATGCATTCTGCCCCTAGTGATTTGATGGCACAGTACCCCACCACCCCCCAGCACAGTGATACCAGTATTGTCAGGGCTGAGGCTCCTTCTGACATCAGACCCCTCTCTCCAGCCTGTCAGATGATACAATGAGGAGAAGCTGAGAACAATCGATATATTGATGATGGCTGTTACAGATATTTGCCTTTCTATTCCAGGCAGCCGCCTCATATTAAATACATTCTGATTGAGATGTATGGGAGGCGTCTTGGGAACCAGAAAATCAAAGCTACAATGTATATGTGAAACATTATTTGTAGAGCAAGAATAATCACAGCCTTAATTACTGCAGGGACTGGAAGATTCACTAATAGTTCACGATGTCAGGAGTAAATGATATACATCTTTCTCAGGGAGTCTGCGCTGCCAGAAATACAGCTCGTGTGATGATGTGACTGCTCATATTGGGAGGAAACGTTTACATGTCAGGATAATGAGCTAGTGAAAATAGGGACACCCGATCCTGATCATTGTCACCAGACACCTGTCAGCACAGCAAAGTGTGGGCGACCAAAGAGAGGTGACTCCATGGCCCCTGTGCAGTGTAGTGTCAGTCTATGCAGGGGCCCAGGGTGGAAATGATGGTGCACACCCCTCTGTGGTCCTGCAGGGGTGAGGGGTGTCTGGGTGTCCTCTCTCCTGCCCTCTGTCCGGCCTCACAGTCAATAACCTCAGTGTTACTGTGATTGAGCCGCTTCATTACCTTCTATCATAAGGACAGTGCTCAGGTTCCATTAATTCATGAAAAAAGTGATTTATCAAACTGTAGGGAAAGAAATGGAAATGAAGATGTGGTGACTGCAAATCATCACAAAGTACAGCTCTTCTTCCTTTTTTTTTTTTTTTCTATTTTTCCTTTGTCACTTTTTCTCTATTTGGAATTGTCTACGTTTTCATCTCTCCCTCATTGTATCTTCTCTCATATTCTATACATTTATCCTTGTTTTGAACTTTCTTTTATTAGATAATCTTCAGATTTCCTATTCATTATTTCTATCTCAACTAATGTCCAGCTGGTATACAGTCTCTTTTTCTTTTCTTTTTCTTTCTTTCTTTCTTTCTTTCTTTCTTTCTTTCTTTCTTTCTTTCTTTCTTTCTTTCTTTCTTTCTTTCTTTCTTTCTTTCTTTCTTTCTTTCTCACTTTCTTTCTCTTCCTCTTAATCTACCTTTATTTTCTATCCTTGAAATCTCTTTTTCTTTCTTTCTTTCTTTCTTTCTTTCTTTCTTTCTTTCTTCCTTCCTTTCTTTCTTTCTTTCCTTTCTTTTTTTTTTCCTCTTAATCCTCACTTTCTCTCTTTCTCCATATTTCTGTTACACTCCCAGTTTATGTATACATATTCACTCTCTGTCTTCTGTATCTCTCTCCTTTTCCCAGTAGTATCTATCTATCTATCTATCTATCTATCTATCTTTTTAGTTTCCTCTAATCTTTTTCCATCTTTGACTGTCAGTTTATCTTTCTTATCGTCCAATCTTTCTTTTCTCTCTTCCCCTTTTTCTACAGTATATCCTTCTTTTTCTCTTAGACTTTTCCTTTTCCTCTGCTTTTTTCATATCAGCTTCTTGTCATAGATGGAAATATTAGATAAAAACAAACAAGCATTATCGTGATCTGTCATGTTCATTAGATGGTTTCACCACTTGTATTTCTGCCTCACTGTATAAGAAGCAAATCCAGTGTAACTCCTCTGCTGTAGCCCCAGACTCCAGAGTCACTCATGATTAAAGAGTCTCCATTGCCAAGTCCTAACACTATGCCTCACAGAAATGGTGTAATGTGAATGGATATATATGTCCTAGGTGTAATTAAAAACGACGATTAGGTGTGTATCAGGATCTAGCAATGGTGTCCAAGTGTGGCAACCAAACTAAAGAAAAAGGAAAAAATGGAACATGGGAACTAAATTATAGAGTGGGAGCTCAGTCCAAAAATGCAATATATAAATGAGGTTAAGACTGGCATCAACCACAAGCGTAGGTGCTGGCAGAAAAAATTATATACTTACAAATAGGTGATCCGCCGCGACACTACTATATTAATGATTAAAGTGAATAAATGAGTAGCACCAACAAGACGAGGATCTTATGAGTATAATGCAATTGTGAAATGCAGAAACTGCCCTGTGCTATACATGTAAACTGGAGAACTTAGTCTCATTAGTAGCTACTAAAGAATAAGCTTGGCATCCACATCAAGGAGTCTCCATTGCCAAGTCCTAACACTATGCCTCACAGAAATGGTGTAATGTGAATGGATATATATGTCCTAGGTGTAATTAAAAACGACGATTAGGTGTGTATCAGGATCTAGCAATGGTGTCCAAGTGTGGCAACCAAACTAAAGAAAAAGGAAAAAATGGAACATGGGAACTAAATTATAGAGTGGGAGCTCAGTCCAAAAATGCAATATATAAATGAGGTTATATATTGCATTTTTGGACTGAGCTCCCACTCTATAATTTAGTTCCCATGTTCCATTTTTTCCTTTTTCTTTAGTTTGGTTGCCACACTTGGACACCATTGCTAGATCCTGATACACACCTAATCGTCGTTTTTAATTACACCTAGGACATATATATCCAAGCTTATTCTTTAGTAGCTACTAATGAGACTAAGTTCTCCAGTTTACATGTATAGCACAGGGCAGTTTCTGCATTTCACAATTGCATTATACTCATAAGATCCTCGTCTTGTTGGTGCTACTCATTTATTCACTTTAATCATTAATATAGTAGTGTCGCGGCGGATCACCTATTTGTAAGTATATAATTTTTTCTGCCAGCACCTACGCTTGTGGTTGATGCCAGTCTTAACCTCATTTATATATTGCATTTTTGGACTGAGCTCCCACTCTATAATTTAGTTCCCATGTTCCATTTTTTCCTTTTTCTTTAGTTTGGTTGCCACACTTGGACACCATTGCTAGATCCTGATACACACCTAATCGTCGTTTTTAATTACACCTAGGACATATATATCCATTCACATTACACCATTTCTGTGAGGCATAGTGTTAGGACTTGGCAATGGAGACTCCTTGATGTGGATGCCAAGCTTATTCTTTAGTAGCTACTAATGAGACTAAGTTCTCCAGTTTACATGTATAGCACAGGGCAGTTTCTGCATTTCACAATTGCATTATACTCATAAGATCCTCGTCTTGTTGGTGCTACTCATTTATTCACTTTAATCATTAATATAGTAGTGTCGCGGCGGATCACCTATTTGTAAGTATATAATTTTTTCTGCCAGCACCTACGCTTGTGGTTGATGCCAGTCTTAACCTCATTTATATATTGCATTTTTGGACTGAGCTCCCACTCTATAATTTAGTTCCCATGTTCCATTTTTTCCTTTTTCTTTAGTTTGGTTGCCACACTTGGACACCATTGCTAGATCCTGATACACACCTAATCGTCGTTTTTAATTACACCTAGGACATATATATCCATTCACATTACACCATTTCTGTGAGGCATAGTGTTAGGACTTGGCAATGGAGACTCCTTGATGTGGATGCCAAGCTTATTCTTTAGTAGCTACTAATGAGACTAAGTTCTCCAGTTTACATGTATAGCACAGGGCAGTTTCTGCATTTCACAATTGCATTATACTCATAAGATCCTCGTCTTGTTGGTGCTACTCATTTATTCACTTTAATCATTAATATAGTAGTGTCGCGGCGGATCACCTATTTGTAATCATGATTAAAGAGTCACCAGAAATATATAACTTTTTGTGTTCATTAACAAGGTAACAAAAAAGGTAGTTGAATGCCAGGTAACCTGTGAGATTAGGTGATAGCTGCAAAAAGAAGTGTCTTCATATATTCAATGATAAATGTGAGCCTAATTTGTGATAAAGACAGAAATAGCAGTCAATAAAATACTGGAAGAAGCAACAGAAGAGCTGATGTATTAGAAGAGCACTGGATCTCATATACAGGACAGCTGATCTATTAGCAGAGCACTGGATCTCATATACAGGACAGCTGATCTATTAGCAGAGCACTGGATCTCATATACAGGACAGCTGATGTATTAGAAGAGCACTGGATCCCATATACAGGACAGCTGATGTATTAGGAGAGCACTGGATCTCATATACAGGACAGCTGATGTATTAGGAGAGCACTGGATCTCATATACAGGACAGCTGATGTATTAGCAGAGCACTGGATCTCATATACAGGACAGCTGATGTATTAGCAGAGCACTGGATCTCATATACAGGACAGCTGATGTATTAGGAGAGCACTGGATCTCATATACAGGACAGCTGATGTATTAGAAGAGCACTGGATCTCATATACAGGACAGCTGATGTATTAGGAGAGCACTGGATCCCATATACAGGACAGCTGATGTATTAGGAGAGCACTGGATCTCATATACAGGACAGCTGATGTATTAGCAGAGCACTGGATCTCATATACAGGACAGCTGATGTATTAGAAGAGCACTGGATCTCATATACAGGACAGCTGATGTATTAGGAGAGCACTGGATCCCATATACAGGACAGCTGATGTATTAGGAGAGCACTGGATCTCATACACAGGACAGCTGATGTATTAGGAGAGCACTGGATCTCATATACAGGACAGCTGATGTATTAGGAGAGCACTGGATCCCATATACAGGACAGCTGATGTATTAGGAGAGCACTGGATCTCATATACAGGACAGCTGATGTATTAGAAGAGCACTGGATCCCATATACAGGACAGCTGATGTATTAGGAGAGCACTGGATCTCATATACAGGACAGCTGATGTATTAGAAGAGCACTGGATCTCATATACAGGACAGCTGATGTATTAGAAGAGCACTGGATCTCATATACAGGACAGCTGATGTATTAGAATAGCACTGGATCTCATATACAGGACAGCTGATGTATTAGAAGTGCACTAGATCTCATATACAGGACAGCTGATGTATAAGGAGAGCACTGGATCCCATATACAGGACAGCTGATGTATTAGAAGAGCACTGGATCTCATATACAGGACAGCTGATGTATTAGGAGAGCACTGGATCCCATATACAGGACAGCTGATGTATTAGGAGAGCACTGGATCTCATACACAGGACAGCTGATGTATTAGGAGAGCACTGGATCTCATATACAGGACAGCTGATGTATTAGGAGAGCACTGGATCCCATATACAGGACAGCTGATGTATTAGGAGAGCACTGGATCTCATATACAGGACAGCTGATGTATTAGAAGAGCACTGGATCCCATATACAGGACAGCTGATGTATTAGGAGAGCACTGGATCTCATATACAGGACAGCTGATGTATTAGAAGAGCACTGGATCTCATATACAGGACAGCTGATGTATTAGAAGAGCACTGGATCTCATATACAGGACAGCTGATGTATTAGAATAGCACTGGATCTCATATACAGGACAGCTGATGTATTAGAAGTGCACTAGATCTCATATACAGGACAGCTGATGTATAAGGAGAGCACTGGATCCCATATACAGGATAGCTGATGTATTAGAAGAGCACTGGATCTCATATACAGGACAGCTGATGTATTAGAGAGCACTGGATCTCATATACAGGACAGCTGATGTTTAGAAGAGCACTGGATCTCATATACAGGACAGCTGATGTATTAGAAGAGCACTGGATCTCATATACAGGACAGCTGATGTATTAGAGAGCACTGGATCTCATATACAGGACAGCTGATGTATTAGAGAGCACTGATCTCATAACAGGACAGCTGATGTATTAGAGAGCACTGGATCTCATATACAGGACAGCTGATTTTAGAAGCACTGATCCTACAGGACTGATGTATAAAGCACGGACTATAATGTATTATAGAGCACTGGATCCATATACAGGACAGCTGATGTATAGAAGAGCATGGATTCATATACAGACAGCTGATTATTAAGAGCACTGGATCTCATTACAGGACACTGATGTATTAGAGGCACTGGATTCATATACAGGACATCTGATGTATTAGAGAGCACTGGACCCATAACAGGACAGCTGATGTATTAGAGAGCATGGACTATAAAGACACTGATTATAGAAGCACTGGATTATAAGACAGCTGAGTATTAGGAGAGCACTGGATCCATATACAGGACACTGATGTATTAGGAGAGCACTGGATCATATACAGACAGCTGATGTATTAGAAGCACTGGATCCCATATACAGGACAGCTGATGTATTAGAGAGCATGGACTCATATACAGGACAGCTGATGTATTAGAAAGCACTGGATCTCATATACAGGACAGCTGATGTATTAGAAGAGCACTGGATCTCATATACAGGACAGCTGATGTATTAGAAGCATGATCTCATATACAGGACAGCTGATGTATTAGAAGGCACTAGACTATTCAGGACACTGATGTATAAGGAAGCACTGGATCATAACAGACACTGATGTATTAGAAGAGCAGGATCTATATAAGGCACGATGTATTAGGAGAGCACTGGATCCATATAGGACAGCTGATGTATTAGAGAGCATGGATCTCATAACAGGACGCTGATGTATAGAGAGCACTGGATTCATATACAGGACAGCTTGTATTAGAGGCACTGGATCTCATTACAGGAAGCTGGATTAAACATGGACTATTATAGGAGCTGATTATTAAGGCACTGATTATATATACATGGACATAGATAGAGTAGCACTGGATCCATATACAGGACAGCTGATGTATTAGAAGCACGATCTCATATACAGGACAGTGATGTATAGGCACTGGTCTCATATACAGGAAGCTGATGTATAGGAGAGCACTGGATCTCATATACAGGAGAAGCTGAGATTGAGATTCAACAGGACCTATATAGAAGCATGATCAAACACTGGATCCCATTAAGAAGCTGATTATAAACAGGCACTGATATACAGGACACTGATTATTAAAGACATGATTATTAAGGACGATCATATAGGAAGCTGATCTTTAAGAGCACTGATTATTAAAGAGCACTGGATTCATATATCAATGGACAGCTGATGTATTAGAGAGAGCACTGAGCATATATAAGGAGCACTGATTCATATAAGGAAGCTATATAGAAGCATGTTATTAAGGACACTGATTATAAAGGACGACTATATAGGAAGCTGGATTAATACAGACACTGATTATAGGAAGCTGGATTATGAACAGGACACTGATATAGAGACATGATATATAGAAGTGATTATAGAGGAGCATGATTATAACAGGACACTGGATATTAAGAAGCTGGATTAAAGACGGATCTAATAGGAAGCTGATCATAACTGACCTTCGAATGTAGAAGAGCAATGGATCTCATATACAGGACAAGCTGATGTATTAGGCAATGACATGGACTCAATAAGGAAGCATGATTCCATAACAGGACCTTAGAAGAGAATTGGATCTCATATACAGGACAGCTGATGTATTAGAGAGCACTGGATCTCATATACAGGACAGCTGATGTATTAGAGAGCACGGATCCATATACAGGACAGCTGATGTATTAGAGAGCACTGGATCTCATTACAGGACAGTGATGTATTAGAAGAGCACTGGATCTATATACAGGACGCTGTGTATTAGGAGAGCATGGATCCATATACAGGACAGCTGATGTATTAGAGAGCACTGGATCTCATATACAGGACAGCTGATGTATTAGAAGAGCACTGGATCTCTATACAGGACAGTGATGTTTAGAGAGCACTGGATCCATATACAGGACGCTGATGTATTAGAAGAGCACTGGATCTCATATACAGGACAGCTGATGATTAGAGAGCACGGATTCATATACAGGACAGCTGATGTATTAGAAAGCACTGGTCTCATATACAGGACAGCTGATGTATTAGAGAGCACGATCTCTATACAGGACAGCTGATGTATAGGGAGCACTGGATCCAATACAGGACAGTGATGATTAGAAGAGCACTGGATCTCTATACAGGAACTATGTATAGGAAGCATGATCATTACAGGACAGCTGATTATTAAGAGCACTGGAACTCATATACAGGACAGCTGAGTATTAGAGAGCATGGATCTCATATACAGGACTGATGTATTAGAAGCACTGGATCTCATATACAGGACAGCTGATGTATTAGAGAGCAGGTCCATATACAGGACAGCTGATGTATAGAGAGCACTGGATCCATAGACAGGAGTGAGATTGAGCACTGGATCTCATATAAGAGAGCATGATTAAAAGCACTGATTATTACAGGACAGCTGATTATTAGGAAGCTGATTATAAAGGACAGTGATTATAAAGGCACTGGATTAAACATAACAGACAGTGAGTTAGAGAGCACTGGATCCTATACAGGACAGCTGATGTATTAGAGAGGCACTGGATCTCATACAGGACAGCTGATGTATTAGGAGAGACGGTTCAGAACAACAGCTGATGTATTAGAAGAGCACTGGATCTCATATACAGGACAGCTGATGTATTAGAGAGCACTGGATCCTCATATACAGGACAGCTGATGTATTAGGAGAGCACTGGATCTCATATACAGGACAGCTGATGTATTAGAGAGCACTGGATCTCATATACAGGACAGCTGATGTATTAGGAAGAGCACTGGATCCATATACAGGACAGCTGATGTATTAGGAGAGCACTGGATCTCATATACAGGACAGCTGATGTATTAGAAGAGCACTGGATCTCATATACAGGACAGCTGATGTATTAGAGAGCACTGGATCTCATATACAGGACAGCTGATGTATTAGAAGAGCACTGGATCTCATATACAGGACAGCTGATGTATTAGAAGAGCACTGGATCTCATATACAGGACAGCTGATGTATTAGAAAGCACTGGATCTCATATACAGGACAGCTGATGTATTAGAAGTGCACTGATCTCATATACAGGACAGCTGATGTATAAGGAGAGCACTGGATCCCATATACAGGACAGCTGATGTATTAGAAGAGCACTGGATCTCATATACAGGACAGCTGATGTATTAGGAGAGCACTGGATCTCATATACAGGACAGCTGATGTATTAGGAGAGCACTGGATCTCATATACAGGACAGCTGATGTATTAGAAGTGCACTGGACCTCATATACAGGACAGCTGATGTATTAGGAGAGCACTGGATCCCATATACAGGACAGCTGATGTATTAGAAGAGCACTGGATCTCATATACAGGACAGCTGATGTATTAGAAGAGCACTGGATCTCATATACAGGACAGCTGATGTATTAGCAGAGCACTGGATCTCATATACAGGACAGCTGATGTATTAGAAGAGCACTGGATCTCATATACAGGACAGCTGATGTATTAGAAGAGCACTGGATCTCATATACAGGACAGCTAATGTATTAGATGTATTATTATATTATATTATATTATATTATGTTATATTATATATCAGATGTATTAGATGTATTATAAGTATTGTATTTTACATTGGATAGCCACGGATCCCAAAAAATTGTAATGTTAAAGCACCCTAAGACACTCACCTCCCGAATTCAAAAAGTCACACACAAATTACTTCATAAAGATCAGGTGGGGTTTGTTCCAGGAGAGGACACTTCGGACATGACCAGACGTGCTATAGACCTGATTAACCATACAGAGAAATCAGGAACTCTCACCCTGTTGGTCGCTGTTGACGCCGAAAAAGCGTTCGACAGGGTCCACTGGGGGTTTCTCTTCGAAACACTAAAGAAGTTCGGCTTCAAGGGCAATATCCCTAATGTAATGCTTTCTCTCTACTCAAGCCCCTTCGCCAGAATTCTTACCAATAACTCACTATCACATAGTATCAATTTAACAAACGGTACTCGTCAGGGGTGCCCCCTTTCTCCCACCCTCTAAAGGTACCTTCACACGCTGCAATTTTGCCCTGAAGCTAAGGCAATGTGTCGCTCCGGAAATCGCCTCACCTACAGCGAAACCAATCTTGCCTCATTCCATTTCTGCTTCACACGCCGCAGTCTCAAAGGCAATGTGGGCGTACATGTTCAGCGCCGCGAGGAGATAGGCGTGCCACAGTGGTGTATACCGCGCCCGATACATGCTCATTGGACAACACAACTGCGTTACGATTGGTCAGCCTGCTCTGCTAATACATTGCTTGCGCTATTCAATGGCGCGCGTAATTGCACTGAGTTTGTGGACGGTTGTGTAGCTGAAGATGTGTGTGGTGCTGAACGGACAGCTCTTCAAGTATGGCGCAGTGTCAACTGACAACCAATGGGAACACAGTAGACCACACCAATCATCTCAGACGGGGCGCGGACTACAGCGCGATGAGGCACGCCTACGGGAAATCACAGAAAGTGCTCTTTCCATCACTATCGCCTTGTCACACGCCAAAACACGAAAATATCGTCTTGCCGATTGCGCCTGATTACTGAGCACTGTTCAGGAATCAGGCGACGGCCAATGGGCGATTTATAGCCCCGAAATTGCCCAATCACACGCCGCAACCGTGAGGCAATTTCATGGCAATTTCGCTGGGCCGACACATCGCCTTTCAGATCTCCAGCCGAGATTGCGGCGTGTGACGGTACATTTTGACTTATATATTGAGCCACTTGCTTAAAAAATTCATACCCACCCATATATCAAAGGCTTTCCAACTCATCAAAGACAGTATAAAATCAGCCTATTTGCAGACAACATACTTGTCACCCTTACAGACCCCTCATTGAGAAATCTCTTAGAAACAATTTAAAATCAGAAATTTCTCTATCTTGGGAAAAAGATAGCCTTAAATACCTTGGCATTAAAATTGCCAAACCCATTTCAAATATCATTGATATTAACATATCTGATATAACCAAAACTATTCACTCAGACATTCTCCTTATATCTAAAATCGATGTCTCCTGGCTCGAAAGAATCAATTCCTACAAAATGTTTATTCTTCCCAAGCTCCTCTATATTTTTAGATCCATTACACTTCCCATTCCAAGAAAATGGCTTCAAAAACTCCAAACTCAATTGAGCAGCTTTATATGGAGTAAAAAAAAAACAAGAGTAGCGAAATTTATATTGGAAAAGGGCAAAAATAAAGGAGGTCTGTCTGTTCCCAACCTCACTGCACACCACTACTCTGCTATCATTAAGCCCAGCCAGAGATGGCGGGAAGGAGAGGATAGACCCACCTGGATAAATCTTGAGGAACCTAAGAATTTAAGAGGAGTCTTAGGCCCCATGTTATTGTCCTTTTTGTGTGCCACAGGAAATCACAGTTAAAGCCACCATCCAGTCTTGGAGATACCTGTTTTCTAAATCAGCAAACTCTTATGCAGTTTCGCCTCCTAATTGGATACTTATTGACCTACTCGAAAACTTCTCCCCAAAACTTAAAATGGCTGCATGGAAAAGCTCTGGCTTAAACTATATTTCGGACATCCTGAACCAGAAAAACCCCTTCAAATCTCTACAGACTTCACATAAGTTAAACAAATTCGAGGAAGATATGTGGGAAAAAGTCAAACACGTAGTTATCTCCCATACATTAAACTTCCTTTCCCCAAAAAATTTAATGCAAATGCTGAAATTCCCCAACAGTTCTTTCTTCTGGAAATTTAAAAATATCCACCAAGATTTAAACCAAGACATTGCAACTCACAGATTTACCAACGTGGAAGCCTGGGAAAAAGAATTGCAACTCTCTCTAAACACCGAAACATTAAACAAATCTTTCGACAACATCTACACTAATGTTCCACCCATATCTCTCATCGAAACACAGTATAAAATCATCACTAGATGATACCTTACCCCCATGAGACTGTTTCATATTCAAAATCTTAATTCCCCACTACCGTATGTTGACGAAACTGCATCAAGCCCGCAAACCTATCCCACATATTTTGGGAAAGCGAAGTTCTCAAGCCCTTCTGGAGAGAAATTCAAATAATCATTGGTGATATTACAGGACTCGACATGAATCTTACACCGGAATTGATACTACTTCTGTACGGGATCGACTCGGTGCCTAAAAGGCACAGACCTATCATAACCCATATTCTTTTAGCAGCGTAGAACAGCATAGCTGCTCTGTGGAGAGATCCCCACCCACCCACAATTCAGAAAACCATCGAAAAAATTGCGATCCAAAATTCTTTTAAGTACTCTTTCTCACTTAGAAATAATCTACTCAACAAATATCACAGAAAATGGAGCGATTGGAATGCCCACTTTCCATTTCCAACTACTTAAAATCGAAACCTAGTCCCATTGAGACCATATGCCACTGCATCAACCCAAACCCATATTTTCACATATTGACAAATAGCATTTTCACTTCAAATCATTATTGGTGCTCATTACAACTCTTCCTGACCTTCCCTTACCTTATCACCCTTAACTTACCTCCCTCTCCCTCAGATGTCGTACCACTACCTTCCCTATCTGTGAATCAGATTGTTGTAAATACGTAACTTACCCTGATAACTTTCTTTTCTTTTTTTACAAGTGTTCTACTCGCACTAATGTATTGTCTATTGTATTTGAACCTGTTTCTCGTTGGTACTCTTAAAGTTCCTGATGTCTCATACTGACATGGGGACTCTTAATAACAAAACTCAAACTTTTTCACTTATCCCCATTAAGCTCGAGAAAGTTAATGAATAATATTGTTACTATTGTTACTACTGTTACGATTGTTACTTTACAGTATGTAATATGTATTATCCTCCAACTGTTGTACGCTATTTGTGCAATAAAAACCCAATGAAAATTATAAGATATTTGAAACATATATTTATAGATCTATGTATCTATATATCACGTATCTATATATCACGTATCTATCATTATTTCTATCTATCTAAATATCTATCTATTTATCTACATTATCTATCATTCTATTTATCCATCCATACATACATACATACATATATTCTATCTAGCTATCATCTATATATCTATATATTTATTTATAATATCTATCTATCATTCTATGTATCTATTGTATATATGTATCTATATATCATATATATATCATGTCACTCTATCTATCCATCTATCATCTATATATTTTTCTATATTATCTATCTACGTATCTATCTATACATATATATATATATATATCTTTATATCAAATATTTATCATTCTGTATATCCATCTATCTATCCATCTGTCATCTATATATTTATCTATATTATCTATCTATGTATCTATTTATATATCTATGTATCTGTTTATCATTCTATATGTCCATCTATTTATCCATCTATCTTCTATATATTTTCTATATTATCTATCTATGTATATATCTATGTATCTGTATATCACATATCTATCATTCTATATGTCCATCTATTTATCCATCTATCAATCTATCTATGCATCTTTACACCAGTAGCAGTTAAATTAATGCTGGGTTCCAGCAAACTGAAGCATAATAAATATAAGTCACATTTATTTAATGTCTATATTTAGGCTTCTTCTATATCTTTCCTTTTTTTTTTCTTTCCATGTTCTTTCTTTTTATCTTTTTCTTTCTTTCCATTTCCTTTTTTCTATCTTTTTCTTTCTCTCTTTTTCTTTTTATCTTGAAAACATCCTTTTTTGATACATTGTTAATATATTGTTCCTATTCCTGCATTTGTTTATACAGCTATCTACAGTACCTCCATAGTGCATTTCTATTCGGGAGTCTATACTGCCTACTCACTTACAGCCTACATAGGTAGACATACACCTTGTACACATCTATGTACATTTATTGATCTCGTCTATGTATGTCTATCTATTTATCTATCAATCTATCTATTATCTATGTGTCTATCTACCTATCATTTACATATGCTATTTGCACATAGTCTTAGGTCTACAAATGTGACATCTGTGTCCCCAATTTTCCCAGTATAGGATTTTAGCTCCTGGCACAGTTATTGTTACCTGCTAATAAGAAAGGCATCACCAGATAATCTAGCTCCAATGGCTGCTGCTGGTGGATCTCCTTTGACTGTGATCTTCCTCTAATTAGTGTGACTCTCTGGGTGATGAGGACAATGAAAGCCCCCATCCCTGTGATCAGGGTTCTCTATAGATATATATTCCAGATCAGCAAGGTCGTGGATTTCAATTGTTTAAGCGTTCTTTAGAATAGGCAATATGGGGGATGGGACAAGGTATAGCCTCTGACATGGGTCATCCCTATATTCCTGGATTTAAAATCTCATCACCAGAGTCAGAGAACAATCTCATCTCTCCAGTCCTCAATCAGAGGAGCTAATCCACAGAGATGGAGGCATACAATAACTGCAATCTCCTCTTTTGTAGACTGTAATAGTATTAATACTAATAATAACAACAGCAATATTATTAATTGGAACATTGTTGGATCACATTACAAACTCTGAATCGTCATGGCCCTGATCATCATCATCAGTTTCCATTTCTTAACCAATGATCCATGTCTGTACACACCAACTTTCTCCCATTTCCCAAACACCTTCCCCATCACCCACAGGCACAAGTGGTCAGAATGAAGCAACAATCTGCTCATAGCAAAGCTCTGACTTCAGTCTTGTCTTGACAAACAGACTTGATGCTTGGTGTCTATTCACACGAAACAAAGCAGTGCCCATATTGGGGTTTAGGCTTCTAAGGTCAGTACCCCACCTGCTACCAACCAGCCTGAGATACAAAGAAATGCAAATTAACCCCTAGTCTGCCATAAGATACTCAAATGAATTCTGTGTAAGGAAAACAAGTATTTTCATTATATTTATGAATTTCAACCTAAATTTGACTCTACTAACAAAAACATGCATTACATATACAGTGTATTGTGTACTGGAATTCTTCTGTCTATGTATGGCTCACATATCTGCTTATCTTTTCATTTATCCTTTATCTATTTACCCAATTAACAATCTGCAGAACTGCTTGGTGTATTATATGTATGTAGATATACACTGCCCAAAAAAAAGGGAGAAATGTTAAATGTTAAATGTTCCCTCTATTTTTTTGAGCAGTGTACTACTGTTTGACAATTCACTGGGTCTAGGACTGCTCAGAAAAGAAGGGAAACATTTGACATTTAACATTGTTCCCTTTCTTTTGAGCAGTATATATATATATATATATATATATATACACACACAGTGGGCAAAATAAGTATTTGATCCCTTGCTGATCTTGTACATTTGCAGAGATATGAACAGTCTATAGTTTTAAGGGTAGGTTAATTTTAACAGTGAGAGATAGAATATCAAAAATAATCCAGAAATTCACATAAATGATATTTGCATTTTGATGAGGAAATGAGTATTTGATCTCCTACCAACCATTAGGAGTTCTGGCTCTTACAGACCAGTTAGGCTGGCTTCACACTGCGGTCAGGTCCGATCCAGGGCTGTCAGGGGTGAACCTGACAGCCCCAGACTGGATCTGGACACAGAGGTGTGCTGCCAGATGCTGCAGAGCTCAGCTGTCCCCTGTGAAGTGGTGCTGAACTGCTTCACAGGGGACAGCTCCCTGGTGCTGATGTTCAGCGTAGTTAACGCTGAACTTCAGGCGCAGGTGTCCGATTCCCGGATCCTCCCGCATCCCATGTTAGGGAGCGCGGATTGCCCCGGATCCGGGAGGATCCGGGAGAATCTGAGAGGAGTCGATTTGGGGAGATTTTTCTCCCCGGACACAAAAATGCAGCATCCGATTCCTCGGTCAACTGAGTCCTACCTATGATGTCTGTAGGTGCCTGTGCCTCACATACCCCTGTATTACTGCCTGTGTCTCACGTAGCCCCTGTATTATACCAAGAGCCTACACATAGCCCTTCTAGTGCACTTACAGTCTGTGCCTCACATAGCCCCGGCATTAGAGCCTGTGCCCCACATAGCCCCTGTATTACAGTTTGTGCCCACACACTGACCTTGTATTACACTTACAGCCTGTGCCTCACATAGCCCTGTATTAGAGCCTGTGCCCAACATAGCCCCTGTATTACAGCCTGTGCCCACTCATAGCCCCTGTATTACACCAGAAGCACACACAACGTAACGTCTGACTTTCGGCAAGTAAGAAGTTGTGGTCACAAGATGGCGCTGTGCAACCGGAGTGGCTTCGGTAATAGGTAAATATGATGAAATGGGTCCAACAGAAAACCTCGCCATACTAGAAACAGTCAAATTTAAAGGCTGCAAAAAACACAAACTCTTAACAAAACTCTTCTAAACCTCATCAATACCGCTTCAAAAGCATACAAATTCCTCCAAATAATCCCAAAAAGACACATTTCCCGAAAGGATTTAGGCTACATTCCCATGATGAGTATATGATGTTTCATATTTTCTGCACCTATTTTTTTTCATTGAATTTTTGAGTGCATTTTTTTATCAAGTTTTTGATGCTGCTTCTTTGTCTCTTTATGGTATGCCATGTTACATATAAAGATCCTTTTTTATTTTCATTTGAAGGTATTTGGCCTTGACCACAGGTCAGTTTGCGCTGAGTATAAAAAAGAAGCACAGTGGGCAGGAGATTTCCATAAATCCCATCCACTGTTCTAGAACCATAAGGCCATGTTCATACGTTGCGTATTTGGTGAGTTTTTAGGCTGGCTTCACACCACGGTTTTGTGCATCAGGTTCTGTCTGGTGTGAACCAAACAAAACCTGATCCGGTTTTGCCTCCCATGTATCTCTATGGTGCTGGATTGGTCCTATTTGGCTATCAGGTTTTGTGTATTCTGTGCCTGATCCAGTTTTGTCAGGTTTTTCACCATCCCCAAAATCGGAGCCTGCAGCATTTTTTGTCTCCCCGTGCAAAAATCTGACAGAATCGTACAGAACCGGATCCAGCAAAGTTCGGTTTCCATATAATGGGAGTCTATGGTGCTGGATCCAGTAAAAAACCTGATTTGTTTCCCTGATCTGGTTTTTAGCACTGAGCATTTTCAGAATGCTCCTTCAGCACCATGGACAGCGACTCCACCCATTATAGCCTATGGAGAAGTAATTCACAATGCTTTTCAATAGAGAAATGAAAGAAACGAATCCTGCAAAAAACAGGATCAGGATGCTTATTTGCCATCCGGTTCAACCCATCAGGTTCTGTCTGGTCCTGTCAAGGAGATCCTGCAAAAATGAGGATCCACCCTGACAGACAAACCTAGCTGTGAAGCTAGCCTTCTTTCAGAACTTGTAATCCAAAACCAGTACTGGAACAATCAGAGGAAAAGTATAATGAAAACACGTCACCACTTCTGTATGTTCCACCCACTCTTGGTTTTGGCTTACAAATACAGAGGTAAAAAAACCTCACCAAATACTCAACGTGTGCACGAGGCCTTAGGCCGGTTTCACACCTCAATTTTTGACTGTCAGGTTCTATCCGGTGTTTTGCAGGATGCACCGGACAAAACCTGACAGCCACGGACAAGCAGAACCTTTTGCCAGCTTCATTGCTGGCGCTGTCCAGTGCTGAAATTTCAGCACCGCGGCTGCAGGAGAGCTGGCTGCGGTGCCGAAATTTCAGCCGTGGAGCTCTCCAGGTGCTGAATTGCAGTGGTGGCTGCCTTTAACAGCCGCCACTCTTCAGCACCAGACAACCAGGACGATCCGGCGTGATTCACCACCCACAGACTCCCATGCTATGGGCACCGGATCTGGAAGGATGCGATCTTGTCCAATTTTTGCGTCGGACACAAAAAATGATGCTGACTCCATTTTTGTGTCTGATGCAAAAATCGGACAAAACCGGATCCTCCTAGAAAACCTGCAAACCGGAGGCCAAATAAGGCTAATCCGGCACCATAGGGATACATGGGGTGCAAATTCAAATCCGGGGCTGTCTGGTTCACACTGCACAGCCCCGCACCGGAAAAATCGTGGTGTGAAGCCGGCCTTAGACACTACACTTTTGGCACTGCAAAAATATGCAAAAACTCATTGTGGATACACAAAGAGCCAGTCTTCATGAACTCATCGTTCAGTGTGAACATAGCCCTAAAGTTAATGAAATATTGCTTGCAACGTTTGTCTTCACTCAAGTCTGACTTAGGCTAGGGTCACACTAGTGCTATGATTCCGTTCAGGGGGGTCTGCCAAAAAGATAAATTCTGGCAGCAATATCGCATTGCTACCATAATGGAACACTGCCTCAACGCTGCCAACGCTTGAAGATAGTGGAAGATTTCACACTCCGGCACTTTCATGCCAGCGGTTGAATGCACTCGGGAGTCCGTCCACCATAGGATTCTATTGTCAGCGTTAAGACAGCGTTACCTTACGGTTACGATGCGTTAATGCTGCCAGATTCTGTCTTTTTAACGGAACCCCCTGAACGGAATCATTGCGCTGGTGTGACCCTAGTCTAGCTCAGGTGATGCAGGAGTATCTCAATGAATTAGAATATCATCAAAAAGTTAATTTATTTCAGTAATTCAATACAAAAAGTGAAACATATATATAGAGTCATTACTAGCAGAATGATCTATTTCAAGTGTTTATTTCTATTAATGTTGATGATTATGGCTTACAGCCAATGAAAACCCAAAGGTCATTATCTCAGAAAATTAAAGTAGGGAGGATGAATGGTCTGAGAGATAAAATATTACCTAAATAGGTATCAGAGGCTTCACCTTATGTGGTTGTGAGAGTCACAACCACTATAAAAGCATATCACGGCTGCTGCAGTCCCCAGCGTGGTGCATACAGAGTAGGGAGGATGAAGGGTTAAAAACCGCACTGCCGTATGCCGAGACATCACAGGGTGAATATAATATTGATTTATTAGTCAACATGTTTCAGGGCTCCCAGGCCCCTTCTTCAGGACAAATCAATATCACATTGCCATGTTTCAGGGCGTTTCAGGGAGCCATGAAACGTGTTTATTTAATAAATCAATATTATATTCACCCTTTGATGTCTCGTGGAATACGGCAGCGCGGTGAGTTAAAAAATCATTTTTTCTGTTGGTCTCATATAATATTCTAATTTTCTGAGATAATGACCTTTATTGGCTGTAAGCCATAATCATCAACATTAACAGAAATAGACACTTGAAATAGATCACTCTGTTTGTAATGACTCCATATAGTATATGCGTTTGACTATATGTATTGAATTACTGAAATAAATGAACTTTTGATTGCGGAGCCACATTTCTCTAAATAAAAGCTAACATTTGTTGGGAATGCTGGTATTTTGATGACAATGACAATCATTTTGTCCCATGTTTCCTATGGTCCAGTGCAAATCTTTTTTGAGAACTCTGTTTTCTACATGAGCCCAAGGGTGATGAGAGCGTGTTGTATTGTACTATGGCCAGTATTGGTGTAACATTTTAATCTAGTTTAGGTTGGAATTAGCAGCACTTTACATGCTGTGCCTGAGGATTGATAGATAATAGGCTGTGTAAATTACATATATTAAGCTAGCTGCAGGTTTTATGCTGAAGTTCTAATTTAATAAACTTCTTGGAGCAGAAATACAGGAAAATTAATATAATATGCTTAAAAGCTTCGTCTTGGGTACGTAAGAGTATATTTATGTTGAAAAGAAAATACACATAAGCAGTTAAAAGCCTTATTAAGATCATCTGTATTAAAAATAAATCCGTTTCTGCTCATTAGGGAAGTTACAGTCAATTTAATTAATACACATTAATCCATAGCTGACATTAAAATCGTCTATAAACCAACATTGATATAGATTATTTCAGCTCTCTGGGTGCCAAAGGTGACTAAAGCGTAGAGGGGGAGGAAGGCAGAAATGGCACAGAATTTACAGCTGTGTAGGTTACCTGCAATAAAAGAAAAATGTATTCAGTGGTGCTTGTAGACAGTCATATTGTACAATGCCATTGCGTATGATTGTGCTATATCTAACAGCAAAATGTGTTGGATGGATTCCCTAATGGTGGGTTTACACGTTTCAATATCGTTGCGATATCGCAACTCAATGGCGCGGGAGCGCGCATTTAGTGCACGTTTCTCCCGCATCGCATTGGATGTTTACACGCTGCGATATCGGGATACAACGTCCCTGCGATGTCTACGCCTCCCAACCCAGGAACGACCATTTAACATGGGAGTGAATGGGTGACGTTGAACTTCACATCGTAGTTGGGCTGTCACACAGCACGATCCGGCTCCAATCTCCATTCAATATCGGAGCATTGAATAGCGCGCTCATTAAATCCCCGATATCGCATTGACGTCGTTCCTGCATCGTATTGGACGTTCACACCATACAACGCAGGAACGATATCGGCTCCAACGATCGAACCACGTGACTTTTCATTGAAATTGAACTACGATATCGCAACGTGTAAACCCGCCATTAGAGGAGAATGTGGGTGCAGGAGAGGAAAATAAAGATAAATCAATGAAGTAACCTTTAGGACATGTTCACACGCTGCGTTGTTTATGTGTCTTTTTGGTGCAGATTTGGTGCCGTTTTGTCACAATTCTGTATGTCAATTCTTGGTGCGTTTTCGCCTGCATTTTTCAGCCCTTCCAACCATTGAGTTCATCATGAAAAAGGCAAAAAAACGCACCAGAAATGTGGCAAACGTTTTTCTTGCAGGAGAGGCAGATTTAGTGCAGAACATTTCTGTTAATGAGGGGTTAATGAGAAACTGTGATCAGGACTCTATAGCTCAAAACTAGGGCATATATGTAAAGACGTTTTAATGCTGATTCAACCCTTAGTTGCCTTGTTCAAATCCTTTTTTTCTGTTTTAGAGATATCCATAGCTGAATAAGTATACTCATAAGTTGTAAATGTAGTGTGCTGGGCACTACTATAGTGCATGAGGAATAGTGAAAGAGGTCAGAATAGGTGTAAGGCTGGAAACACACATGCAAGTGACATGCGAGTTACTCACATGAGTCTCGGATCATTCACCTGGGATGGCCTCCCAATCTCTGGACAGGAGCAGTGGAGCTACATAGAAAAACATACCAGTGGCAGTATCCCGTCCAAAGAGGCAGGGGTCATGGCTGACAAATGATCCGAGACTCGTGTGAGTAACTCATATGTCACTCAGACAGTGTGTTTCCAGCTTAAGTGTAATGTCCACCCCATTGCTCTTATAACTCATTAGTAGTGATGGGCGAACCCCCCGATGAACGGGATCGGCGGGTTCGACCAGGTTTTTTGTAAAGTTCGAGCTTGGTGCAGGGATGACGCAAACTTGTATCCGAACCCCCAAACTTGAACTTTACAGATATAGTATGGAGGGGGTGGGTCTTGGGGGCTGTATAAAAACACATAAAATTGTTAATAAACATTATAAGGCTATGTGCCCATTGGACGTTTTGTGGGCTGTTTTCTAGTGTTTTCCGTCGGCGTTTTCCGCTGAGTTTTATGTTAATTTATGTTAATCCTAGCCACCGGTTTGATTAACATGCTAGTCAATGGAGTTTAGAAAACGCTGTGTACTTTAGAACGTTTTTTTTTTACTCCTGTCCACTTTCTTCACCGATTTTCCACCGGTTTTCAAAGATAGAGCAAGTGACTTGTTTTGAGCGTTTTTCCAGCGGTTCTAGCTTACAAGTGCACGAAAAACCAGTCTTAAAAACGCTAAGGAAAACGCCGGGGAAATCGCCAAGAACACGCTGTACAAACGCTAATAAACAGAGCACAAAACGTTAGAAAAACGCTAACAAAACGAGGGACACTGCTGAGGTCAGGAAACTCAGTTTCTGCAATTCTCCACCGGTTTCCTGACGGTCTGCAAAGATGCAGAACCGTCCAATGGGCACATAGCCTTATTATACTTAACCCCCCCGTGACACATCCTGCAGTCCTGCTGTCTCCTGGTGGCTTCTACTTCCGGGGCTGCTCATTAACTTCCAGGTTATTCACTGCACTGCTCGGCGCTTGCCAATTTCCGGCTGGCGTCAGCAGTGTTTGGGCAGGACATCAGTGTTCACCCGCAGTCATGGCCCAGGCCATGACCTTTGGTGAACTCTGACTGTCACTAACAGTCCTCAGCCTGTTCTCGCTCTGCATAGACGCTTGACTATGCAGAGCGATGTAGCAGTGCTGACATTGCTCTCTTTTGGACTACGTCGGACTGAGGATTGTTATTTAGAGTAAAGATGGCGTCTCTAAATTTTTTTTTGCTTTATTTCTAAGAAAAACATTTTTTCTCTGTGCTGTTTTTTTTTTTTAAACACTTTACTAGAAGTTTATGGTGGTCATGTATAATATTGGTGTGACCCCATGAATTTTGAGCTTAGGGCCAGCTGATAATGCAAAGCTGGCCCTAACCCCATTAATACCCATTGAGCCACCCCCACTAGGGCCCTGGATAAGTTGGATACAGCGCCAGAAGATGACACTTCTATAAACACGCCATTTTCTGGAGTGGCTGCAGATTGCGATTCGCAGCGGCGGGGGGTGCAGGAAGCTTGTGCCACCCTGCGCTGTGGATTCCAGCCTCTAGCTGCCTAGTTGTACCTGGCTAGCCCCAAAAATAGGGCAAAGTACACGTCAATTTTTTAAATTATTTCATGAAATTCATGAAATAATTAGAATAAAAAGGGATTCCCTATATTTTTGTTCCCAGCCAAGTACAAATAGGCAGCTGGGGGTTGGGGGCAGCCCGTACCCGCCTGCTGTACCTGGCTGGCATACAAAAATATGGTGAAGCCCACGTCAATTTTTTTTAAATAGTTCATTAAAAAAAACAAAAAAAATACACAAGTACATTTAGGGACTGCATCTTTATTGACCCCTTGACCCTCATCTCTGTGCTGAATACTCTAGGCTCTGCTTCATCAAAGACCAAGGAGACGAACAAAGCTTCTATCCCCTTGGTCCCTGAAGTAGAGTCCAGAGCACTTCGGCATCATAAGGGGGTGTAACTCAGGTCACCCGAGGACCCCCAGTATGTATTCAGTACAGGCCCAGAACTTTACAGTTCGGGTTCACCCATCCCTACTCATTAGCTTACAATTTTGGTGATGGATTCACTGAGATTTGAGCAAAGTTGAAGGCTAATGACAAGTGAACACAACCATGTTAGGGAGCGCAGTACTCATAATGAGCAGTCAGATGCTCAGACAGGCTCGGCTGGAAGTCAAAGGGAAACTCAACCATTTTTCCTGGAAGATCTCCCAGAAAAATGTTTGAGTTTTCAATTGACTCCCATTATACTTGGTACACGAGTTGAACTCGTCCAAGCATCTGACTCCACATTATGAGTACCGAGCACCCGAGCATGGCCGTGCTTGCTCATCACTACTGAAACTTCCTTAAGGACCATTAAGAATTCAGTTCACTCACTGACTCAAAAGTAAAAATGCATTATTTTTGTATAAATAGATAATGGGCCCACGTAATCAATCTGAAGATCTAAGGAAATGCTCCTTGTGCTACTGTCCAAAAGTTGCATACTATATTTACAAATATACAAAGAAAAACAAGAGATCTGGTTTATCGGATCTTAGGGCGCCTTCACACTGGCATTCCCCTCCGCAGCGTTCTGCGGGGGGGAATCGCCATGTGTACGCAGCGGCCGCCAGCTCCTATCTTTAGAATGGGAGCGCACGGTGCTGCGCTTGACAGCGCATGACCGTGCGCACCCATTCACTTCCATATGTGATCTGTGCGCAGGCGGATGCCTGCGCACAAGTCACACACTCCTGCCCGCACCAGGATGCAACATGTTGCATCCCTGGTGCGGGCGAGAGTGTGTAACTTGTGCGCAGGCATCCGCCTGCGCACAGATCACATATCGGAGTGAATGGGTGCGCACGGTCATGCGCTGTCAAGTGCAGCACCGTGCGCTCCCATTCTAAAGATAGGAGCTGGCGGCCGCTGCACACACATGGCGATTCCCCTCCGCAGAACGCTGCGGAGGGGAACGCCAGTGTGAAGGCGCCCTTAGTTTAACATGTCCCGACTAAGTTCATATGTTGGACGAAGCGCATCAACAGATCTGCCTCCTCAAGATAGTGTAGTCTTGTTAATGGAGAAATACAGAAGAAAATTTTATTGGGATAAACCGGACCTCTTGTTTTTCTTTTGGATATTGCTTTGCGTAGGTGTGCCGGTGGGCTTAACGGTTGGATAAGCGGTTGTGGAGACATCATGCTGCTGAGATGTAGTTTCTTTTTTCATTGACCATATTTACAAAGCTGTGTTCCCGTAAAATCAATGCTTCTAGGAGAAAATACCTGATAGATGCAAGTATTTTTTTAGTTATCATTGTCTATATAAAGCTTGTAGTTTTTTATTCTTGAAAATCCTGCTTATATTTTGGTCTTCAGGATTTTTCACCAAATTAAACAAAAATTTGTAGGCGATCACTGAATTCTCAATACCTTTAAATCTGCCTCGGTAAAGAAAAAAAATGTTCTGGTTGGTCCATATACTTGTCAGTGCTATTCAGGACATGACATGGATGGTTTACCTCTAGAGAGTGTGGTAAACCAATCCGAGGATGCTATTGAGCAGATAGATGCTCTGCAATAAAAAAGACATTCAACAAAATCAACACTTGGAACTAAAAATAGCCTGGAATATAATTTTCCAGGAAACAGCTGAACATGTAATTCCATAAAAATGTAATATTCCTTAATATTATACCCACGAGTGTATAAATGATTATCAAAGGTGATTAACATTGAAAATAAATAAAAAAATAAGGACACTTTATTCACCAATACCAGCTACGTTTCAGATTTTTCTATGAAGTCTTTACCAACCAGAGAAAGACTCCGTAGACATAGCTGGTGTTCATGAGTAAAGGATCTTTAATTTTCACTATTTCGGATGTTGTGCATACATTTTTTTTATTTTTAATGTCTCTTATTGGAGGTTTTGTCACTTTCCTGGAGAAGCTTTGCACCCATTTAGGCAGTTGTAAATTTTGGAGATTATAATAATATAATACTCATTTATATAGCGCTATTAATTCCTTAGACTTTACATACATCAGTAATGTTGTCTCTCTTGAGGCTCACAATCTAAACATCCTATCAGTATGTCTTTGCAATGTGGGAAGAAACTGGAGTACCTGGAGGAAACCCATGCAAACATGGGGAGAACATTTAAACTCCTTGCAGATATTGTCCTTGGTGGGAATTGAACCCAGGACCTTGGTGCTGCAAACGCTGCAGTGATAACCACTTGAGCCACCGGGCTAGTTATCAAAAAAAAAATAGACCAGTCTCTGATGCACTGTTCAATCCATCATCAAAAAATGGAAGAAGTATAGAACAACTGCAAACCTACCAAAATATGGCTGGCCACCTAAACTGACATCCCAAGCAAGGACAGTACAGACTTGAAAAGCAGCCAAAAGGCCCATGGTCCCTTTGACGCAGCTGCAGAGATCACAGCTCAGGTGGGAGAATCTGCCACAGGACAACTATAAGGCTGGCTTCAGACTTGCAGATGCATCTGCAGCGTTTTGCAGATGCATCTGCAAGCATCTGCATGCAGACCGCGGCCCCTATGTTTATAATGGAGCGCACGGCAGTCTGCAGATGCTTGCAGACCGCCGTGCGCTCTCATTGCCCACCATTAGTGATCTGTGCGCAGGTGGATGCCTGCGCACAAATCACACACTCTCGTCCGCACCAGGGACGCGAGATGTTGCATCCACCTGCGCACAGATCACTAATGGCGGGTAATGAGAGCGCATGGCGGTCTGCAAGCATCTGCAGACCGCCGTGCGCTCCATTATAAACATAGGGGCCGCGGTCTGCATGCAGATGCTTGCAGATACATCTGCAAAATGCTGCAGATGCATCTGCAAGTCTGAAGGCAGCCTTAGGCCGTTGACACACAGTGCAAGATGCATGTGAGATACTCGCATGAGTCTCACATGCATCACCCGGCATAGCCGCCGTCTTTCTGGACAGTTCCACCCTTCTGTCAGGAGGGACGGAGGCAATGCCGTGAGATGCAGGTGATATTTGTGGGAGTATCTTGTTTGCATCCTGTACCGTGTGTCACCAACCTTAGTCTTATACTCCATATATCTGTCTTTTATTGAAGAGTCGCAAGAAGAAAGCCATTTGTGAAAGCAAGCCATATGAAGCCCAGTTTGCAGATTGCAAAATTCCATGTAGGGATCACAACTAGCATGTATAAGGCTAAGGTCACACTTGCGCCATTCAGGGGTGTCCGTCATGAAGATAGATTCTGGCAGCATTAACGCAGCGTATCCGTAATGCAACTCCGCCTTAATGCTGCCAATACAATCATATGGGGGATGGACTCCCGAGCGCAGTGAAACACTGACATGTAATTGTTGGAATTTAGAATTTCACGCTATTTCCAAGCAGACCACATGATGCGTGCTTCCTTGTCATCTTACGCGCTTGGAAATAGGGCGAGGTTTCAAACTCTGGCACTTAGATGCCGGCGTTTGACCTGCGCTTGGGGTTCCGTCACCCGTAGGAATGAATTGGCAGCGTTAAGGCAGCGTTACCTTTACGGCAGCACTGCGTTAATGCTGCCAGATTTTTAATGGAACCCCCTGAACGGAGGCATAGCGCTGGTGTGACCCAAGCCTAATTTGGTGCATTTTTTGGTGCTCTTTTTCCCATATATTTCTATTATATAGTCGATGAGAAAAACGCAGACAAAAACACAGAGAGTATAGACATGTTGGTTCTTTTTTCTGCACCAAATTGTGCAAAGAAAAAAGCCTGAAGGTGGACACAGCACTTCAGAATTCTCATTGACTTTGCTAGCATGTGTTTAATAAAAATCAGCAGGGAAAAATCCATAAACAATGCACAAAAAACGGTAGGTGGGCACATAGCCTAAGGCTGGGGTCACACTTTGAAAGGCAATTGCGGTGACTGCATCCACATCTGGATGCGGTAACCGCAATTGCCTTCACACACATTTTTGTAGAAAAATGTGTGCTGTAAACCGCATTGCGGTAACCGGATTGCTCCGGATGTATAATCCGGAGCAATGCGGTTACCGTATACTTTGTTACAGGGACCTGTAACCATTAACATTAGGTCTATGGGGGTGCACTGCCCATAGACCTAATGTAACTGCTTACAGGACCTCGGACAGCGGCAGATACTATACGTACATTACGTACAGTATCTCCTGTACTGTCAGGGGAGCCGCGGCTTCATTCATAAATTTGTACAAAGCCGACAATAGCCGGCTTACTGTAAAGGGCTTATTAACCCATTACATACCCACTGGAGTGGACAGCATGTCTCTAGGGGGGTGGGCACCCCCTAGAGACATGTTCCCCACTGCTAATATTAATATTTAATGTTTTAATACACATTTAACGCTTTGTTCATCCCTGCGGCAGCCAGGATGAACAAAGTATACGGTAACCGCATTGCTCAGGATTACACATCCTGAGCAATACGGTTACCGCATTGCGGGTCACAGAACCGCTACGAAAACTGCAGCCTGCATGATTTTTAGCGCAGGCTACAGATCCGGAGCCGGTAACCGTATTGCATGTAGTGCAATCCGATTACCATAATGGGCTCCTATGGGGAGCAGTTCCTGATCCGGTTTTGAGCTTTTTGACAGCTCAAAAACGGATTAGGTTTCCAAAATAGAATCGCATATGTGACCCTAGCCTTAGTTGGCAAGTTGAATAGGATAGGATACAGGCATGAAGGCTTCTTGTCTCAGGGGGTTGTGTAGTGATATGAAGAATTTAATAGTAGCCTCCATTGCAGCTTGCTAACTTTTATGAATGCCACTGCCCATATTTAAGCCCACTTGTGTTTGAATAGGTTTCCTCTTTGTATATTTACATCTATAATTTATAACGGAGACTATAGTAGTCCATTTCTACTGCTAATAATATATTTAAGCACTTTCCGAACATAAGTCACAACCCAGAGCCCAGAGTTCATGTGCATTGTGTAAAGAGATAAGGCACACAAGCTCGTTCACACATACCATACCCTGTGCTCACCTGCCCAACACTTTCTGTATTTACCTTGTAACAAAATACATGTGAAGGTGAAAGGGTGGAAAATAGGAGATAGCAAACATTGAAGAATCATGATGAGACCCAAACATTTTAGCCTACAACGAACAATAAGCAACATTACAGATTAACGTGATCTGTCAACAGTCCTTTGACCCATATGATTATGAGAGATCTATTAAGTGCCACCTACAATGCTCTCCTGCTCACCTTGGTACGACTTTGTACCCCCTGTCGCAGCTGAGTCATAAGTCAATATTTTCTATGCCAGGCTGCTCTCTCTCTTTGGACCCTGTGTGTACTCACTCTGATAACATGTGTTTTCTTAGTAGAAAGATGGACCCCATGGAGCCTTGCAAACATTTCTGTCATCCAACACTCGCTACAGTACAAACAACAAGTCCACTGAATCAAATGGCCAACAACGACTTATCAGCCGACGGGACGTGCCTCTATGGAGACTACATTTGCCAGCCGTTAGTGTATTTATGATAGAAAATGACCTTTGGATGTATTTATTTTTCTTTAACATCACCCACACTTTCCACAATAAAAATGAATAATTTAACCTATGGCGTGCCAGATACATTTGTTTTAAAAGGGACGTTATCAGCTTGAAAATTCTATGCAACCTATAGACACCATGCTACAGAACAGGGGAAGGTGAGAAAATTGATATAAAGATTTGTAGTGAAAGGTTTAGTCTAACTATTTCATCACTACCCCCTCCAACTGTAACGCCACCCGTCCCTTTTAGGCCAGTGCCATGCGTTTGTTGGATGCATTTTTTGGTTCAGCAGCAAAAAAATGCATCATGCTGCATTTTTTGGTGCGTAGTCAAAATCGCATGCGTTTTTGTAACATGGGGCCCTATAGGAATCGCATGCGAAAACGCATGGCACTAAATGGTGCCATGCGTTTTCGCATGCATTTTTGCTTGCATTTTTTAAGCCTACTCCAGACCTAACATCAAAAATGCAGACCAAAAACGCAGGCTGTCAAAAACAACCTTAAAAACACAGCCAAGTCTGACCCTAGCCTTAGACTGTGAGCCCTTGCAGACAAGGTCCTCTCCTCTCCTGTACCTGTATGACTTGATTGTCCAAATATATTGTACTTGTCCTCGTCTACCCTTTCCATATAGAAAGTGCCATGGAATCTAATGGCGCTATATAAATAAATAATAATAATAAAGTGCTTATTAATTATGGTTTTAGTGGTAAAGGGCTGTGTACCACAGCAGGAACCAAAAGAACTCCACATTAAATATGGCAAGCCGACTCCATTCTACGCATAGAGGATCGTTAGTGTGACAGGTCCTGTAATAATTACACAGCCAGATCAGAATATCTCACACACTTCACTGATGAGGGGCAGTTACCCCAAAATGCAGCGTCTGTAGTTTGGGGTTCTGATCTGGCACAAATCCCTTAGTCATATTAAAAAGCTTGTTAGAAAGCGATTATGACTTTGAGGAGCTACTTAAAGGTGGTGCTGGAGGTATTCCACTTCCTTACTGAAGTGAAAATTTGCAATGATAAGTAGAGAGTTACATACCCCACACTACACATCGAGGACAGGTAGAGAGTGAAAGACCCTGTGCTACATATGGAGGGAAGGTAGAGAGTGGCAAAGCCCACACTACATATGGATAGCTGGTAGAGAGTGACAGATACAACACTACAAATGGAGGGCAAGTAGAGAATGACAAACTCCGCACTACACATGGTAGACTGGTAGAAAATGACAGGCCTTGCATTACACATTGAGGGCAGGTAGAGAGTGACAGACCCCACACTACACATGGAGGATAGATAGAGAATGACAGACCCCACACTACATATGGTGGACAGGTAGAGAATGACAGACCCCACACTACATATGGAGGGCAGGTAGAGAATGACAGACCCCACACTTCATATGGATCTCTGATAGAGAATGACAAATACAACACTACATATGGAGGGCAGGTAGAGAATGACAGACCCCCGCACTACACATTGAGAACTGGTAGAGAGTGACGGACCTTGCATTACACATGGATGGTAGGTTTGAAGTCCCCACTTTATCTGCTTTTGGCTAGGGTCACACATAGCAATCTGTTTTTGGAAGTGATTTCCATGACCAATCCGGGTTTTTTTGGGTGCTTTTTGAGCCTCTTGTACCCCTGAACGTTTTTGGACTTAGTCATTTTTTTACCAAAATCGTAGAAAAAACGGATCCGTTTTTTTAAGGCACCAAAAAAAAAAACGGATCCGTTTTTCCATAGGGCCCATGTTAAAAATTTTTTCTTTTTAAACAGCCCCCAAAAACGTTGCTAGCAATGTTTTTAGGTGCAGAAAAAAAACGGATAGGATGTTTATTACATCTAATCCGTTTTTCTATCAGTTTTTGAACTTAGAAAAAAAAATCCAAAATCTGATGCCAAAAACGGACCAAGGGCTTACGTGTGACCCTAGCGTTCCTTGTGTTATGTGGATCTGTACATTTCTACGTTCCTAAGTGCACACATGCAAAAACTCAGGCTGCCAAAAAGCACCTTAAAAAACGCATGCCAAGTGTGACCCTAGCCTTACAGTCACATATTGACTAGCAGTTCTTCCTAATTGTCTCAATGTTCAGGGAAAGAAGTGGGGTCTCCCTGGTATCCTACCATACAGTCCCTTTTCATTTAGATGCCGACGGATAGTACGGGTTGACACTGTTCTACCCTCGGACTGCAGGGCAGCTTGAAATTGTTTGGATGTTAGGCTAGAGTCACACTTGTGTTTTTTTCATGCTTTTTTGGAGACCTGCGTTTTTAAAAATGCATGTAAAAATGCACCCATAGGCCCCCATGTTAAAAAAACGCATGTCCTTATAGAAAAAATGCATGTCTTAATAGCAAATACGCATGTCTAAAGTGACGTGGGTTTTTGGCATGAGTTTTTGCACTTATGTGAGTAGCTGACATCAAAAACGCATGCAAAAACGCATGGTACATTAGTACCATTTAATACCATCCAAAAACGCATGCGTTTTCCATAGGGACCCATGTTAAAAAACGCATGCATTTTTAAAACAGCACCAAAAAATGGTGTATGAACTTTTTTCGGGTGCTGATTTAAAAACGCATGGAAAAACGCAGGGTACCATCAGACACCTTAAAAAACGCATGCTGAAATGAAAAAAGCATGCAGAAACGCATGCTTTTTTTTAAGGCACTAAAAAAACTCATGCCAAGTGTGACCCTAGCCTAAGCCAACGTTCCTTATCCACAATCTTGTGTTGAAATCTCTTGTCAATTTTTCTTTTCCATCCACATCTAGTGAAGTTAGCCACAGTGCCATGCGCTTTAAACTTCTTGATGACACTGCGCATGCTCAGTACACTAAAATCGGGTGAGAGAGACAATCCTGTGTTTTCTCGGACCCCTGCTCCATAGGCCCCCATGTTAAAAGCCGCGGTGAGGGTCGGATCTGATTTGGTCTCATTTGGTCCGCTGTGCCCAAAATTGGAGCAGTCTCCAATTTTGGGCACAGCAAAAAATCGGACAGGATCGGATCTGACACAAGTCGGATGGCAATAAGGCCAAATCTGATCCGATCCCCATTTAGTACTTTTTAAGGGGTCTAATGTACCATTATTACTTTGTAAGGGGCACTCATGGCATTATTATTTCATAAAAGGGCATTTAAGACATTATTACTTTCAATGTGGTAAGTTCAAAGGGACATACATGAGGCACTATTACTTTCTAGGAGATAAAAATAACCAGTAGGATGACACTAATATTTCTAAAGTACAGAATTTAGGGTACCATGCAACATAGTAAGAGCAGCAACATGCACCAAATTAGGGTCCGCTCATATCTGCTTAAAAATATGATGAGTGTAATGTAATAAAAGATTGCATTGCACTAACACCCAGGTTATTCAATGGGGCAGTGTTGCTCTGCAAGTTTTAACTCAACTGTAATCTGCCTGAGGAAAAAAATCTCAGCATGTTGCATATGGCCATATATAACTCACCAATGCAAGTCTAAAGGTGCAAGAAAAAATGGACAGTACACGGAACATCCGTATGCCGTCAATTTTATACAGACACATTACTATTCTGTAGCATAGACCACAATAAATGATTGTAGAATAATAGTTGCTGAGTAAAAAATGCATTGCATATGGATGTCATATGCATGTACCATGGACGCTATGTGAGAAAATCTCCCGTTCAGCAGTTTTAGTGCCTGATTTATTGACTTATTAACCAATCACAGTAATGATACAGCCATATTAGTTGTGGCATTACTGTGAATGGCTGGCCATCCAACAATATAGGGTCTATATAAGCCCTGCCGCTGCCATCTTGTGTACATCAATCCAGAACCAGCACAGTAGTAGCATGGGGAAGGAGTGAGAAGTATGTAGGTAGAGTGTTTCAGGCATCTATATAACACAAAAGCTCTTTTCAGAGCTACCTGGAGTATATAGTAGGTCAGTGTAGTGTAGGGAGGGAGAGTTTGTGGAGAAGGGAGAGTGTTTAAAGCAGTGTTACAGTAGCTGCATAATTACAAGGATACCACAGCTCAAACCTCAGAGCTCAGAACTCAAACCACTGTGCACTAGGTCACTATAGTGTAGGGAGGGAGAGTTTGTGGAGTAGAGAGAGATTAAAATCTTGTTCCAGTATTTCCATGTTAGAACAGCTCTTGTTAGAGCTTCTTTTCCAGCACAGATAGAATAGTTGCACTTTCTGCTGCCTCGTGTTAAAAAGCACAGGTTGTTTTTCCCCGTCATTTTTGGGGTCACAGCTTGGCTTGTGCTCAATTAAAAAAAATGAAAGCACCACAATATTTAAAATGGGATCCGCCACAACATGTTGGAACAATGCAACAATATTCAGAGAAAAGACGAGATATATGAAGAGGGCGATCAACAAATGACGAAGAATGTATAAAAAATGTTATTAAAATCAAAGAAAGACACACAAAAACAATATGCAAAAATTAAAAACAATTAAAAATGGCCAATAGCCTGAAATCTCAGGGTCCCAACTGGATGTTATCACAGCTTATAACACAGAGATCAAAAAACCTATTATCAGTAACAAATATTCTTTAAATAGTCAATATTTCAGTTAGGCTAGGTTCACATTTGCGGACCCCTCCGCAGCATTCTGCGGAGGGGATCCGCAATGTGACCGCAGCGGCCGCCAGCTCCTATCTTTATAATGGGAGCGCACGGTGCTGCGCTTGACTGCGCATGACCGTGTGCACCCATTCACATCCACATGTGATCTGTGCGCAGGCGATGCCTGCGCACAAATCACACAGCCTCGTCTGCACCAGGGACGCGACATGTTGCATTCCTGGTGCGGACGAGAGTGTGTGATTTGTGCGCAGGCATCCGCACTGCACACAGATCACATATGGGAGTGAATGGGTGCGCACGGTCATGCGCAGTCAAGCGCAGCACCGTGCGCTCCCATTATAAAGATAGGAGCTGGCGGCCGCTGGGGTCACATTGCGGATCCCCTCCGCAGAACGCTGCGGAGGGGTCCGCAAATGTGAACCCAGCCTTAGCCAGATCTCTATAGGCATCCTAAACAGTATGAAAACAGGCACTGTAATAATTTCTGTATATACACCTCAGATATCAAACTGAAGTGAAGGCATCATACCACTCCCAAGTATACCTGAAATTTCCACGATATTGCAAACCAGACTAAGCCGGTAATGTTCACGAGGCTGATAGGAAATATCTAACTGGAAGATAATAAAAAATGCCTGAACAAGTGTATTTTCTTTGAATTTATATAAAAATTTTGATACATTCCCGTAATTTGGTGGTCGCCTCTTCATATATGTTGTCTTTTCTCTGAATTTGTAGCTGGCTGTGCTGTGAAAAGTCACCAATTTACATGGCCTAGTGTGTTTGTAAAATCAAAAGCAGTGCTAGTCTTTTATGCTGCTGGTATAAAGCACACATGGTTATTTACCCTGTCATTTTTGGAGTTACAGGTTGGCTTGTGCCATCAAAACTCACAAATATGTCACCAAAACCCAAATACAAAAGCCTGTCGTTAAGGGACACGGATGTGAAAATGGTGTGGAAGTGAGCGTGGTGCTGACAGTGGTCCCGACAAGGCACTGAGTCTGTGACAGGTCAGAAGAAGCTTGATGCATCCACTATATTCCTAGCAAAATTTCTCGGTCTGGAACGTAAACGTATCTGGAAGCCAGAAGAGCGAAAGCAGATTCTGTTTTGGATTGCAGACAAGGCCTCTACTACCAAACAAACAGTAGTCCTACTCCTACCTAATAGTTGTCATTGGAGGCACTTGTGCTGGTGTCTTCATGGGTCAATCATGACACAGCCATAGGCTAATTTTTGGAAACACAATGCACATTGTGCAGTGAACCAGCCAGAGCAGCAGTCCTACCTAATTAATATTTGTCATTGGAGGTCCTTGTGTCAACCATGACACAGCCCATTGGGCTCATTTTTGGAAACACAAAAACCTCTCACATTGTGCAGTAGACCAAGTTCTGCCTATCACAAACCCCCAGCTGCCTAGTTGTACCTGTATGGAAACTAAAATACAGAAGAGACCTTTTTTTAAAAAAATATTTCTTCATATAATTTAAAAAAAAATGGCATGGGGCTTTGCTGGAAATACGGGCTGCCACTCATCCTCAGCTAGCTAGTTGTACCTGGCTGTTAATCAAGGCCCTGTGACCCAACCCTTCCAGTTGCCCTGGTGCCGGAAGAAAAGTAGGTAGTAAAGGGGTTAATGCCAGCTGAATATTACCAGCTGGCACTAAGCCAGAGATTCTTAATGTCGGGACAATATTAGACCTGGCCAGTAGGAGTCTCTAGTAAATAAGACATAACACAGAGAAAAAGCATTTTATTACAACAAAAACACAGACACATACTTAATTCCCGTCTTTATTAAACCTATATACACCTCCACGTCCCTCTGCCACGACCATTCAATATGAGACCCAAAACTGAATGAGCTTTGACTCTCACAGTGAAGAGGTGATGTCAAAGTTTAGGTCGCCTGAGTTCATCTTGAGTGACGTGGCTCAGCTCTGAACTCCGGTGAATTTTCCCACTTCACAGTAAGAAACTAGTGAGGCGGGAAAGTTCACTGTATGACAGAATAGCATGCAGATATTATGTCTGCATTCTATTCCCATTCAGTTTGAGCAATTCTGCTATTTTACAGCCCTCCCAGACCTCGTTAGGTCCAGCAGAAAATTACTTACGTTTCCCATAGATTTGCATTGGACTTGCTATTCGGTATCAACACGAGAATATTACAAACTACTTGTTACGATTATTGCAAATCCGAATGTTTCATTCATTACTTGCTTTTCCCTAGTTCTGGAAATGCAAATATATGAACTATGAACAAATATAAGGTAATCTAATAACATATTGATAGCTTGGAAATCACTTATAACAAGCTCTTTTTTGCCTAGTTGGCCAAATGCAAACACTTTAAAAGTAGCAGTTGGTGCATTGTCCATTGCCAGACAGCTGTGCTGTAGTACTTGTATTGGCCACTAGACTTTGACAGGAGCTGGCTCAGCAGCTCAGCTCAAAGTGTATATGTGGCGCCCCACAGAGGGGTACTGCACCCAGACCAGCATGTGTAGTATCCATGTGACCAGGGGATTGGAATATTAATTTGAGGCCCTCATCACACGCATTCACACACCTAGAGCCAGGCGATCAATTGGTTAACCCGTTGCTAAGTGGACTGACCCCGGTGGGCGGATTTAGGTAAATAGTGGAAGAGTAGAAAGGAGTTAGAGCAGAACGGCTGTGGAGAGAGAAGAATCGGGACCCTGCAAGTGGCGCAGAGGGAAGGCACCTAAAGGACGGTGACCCTGACTGAAGGGGGATCCTCGAGTGTCAGCTAACACCCTAATCTGGTCCGGTACGGTACCCAGTCAGAAGGACCCAGTCCACCAACGGAGGACCGGCTCCGAGAGTGGTGCAGGAGTTCAGCCCTGAGCCGCCAAACTTGCAAACACGAGCAACTTTAAGGGAGCTGTGCCCTGCATACATCCCACAAAGGCCCCCGTATAGGGTTATGAGCCCCTCAGTTAAGGGATAACTCTATTACAACCCATGGGACTGGCGAAAGGCTCTGTGCAAGAGAAGCGCTAGGAAGGACAGGAGTAACAGTGCAGTGCGAGGACAGAGGGAGAATCCTGAAGGAACATCACTGAGGACTTTAAAGAGACATTTCATCCTCTGGTGATTACCCACGCCAGCTACCCGTCACTGTATACCTGTAAGCTGCCTGAAGGTTACCAGTAAACCTGTGCAGAGCCTAATCAACATTTGGTGCCTTATTCCATCGCGCTGGAGAAAAGCTGCATTCCAGTCTCCTCAGGCAGACTGCATCAAGCCTCCACCTGCAAAGCAGCCTTCCTGTGTGAGTTCTCCATTTCCATCACTGCCCCAGGGATTCTGCTCCACCTGCGGGGAGCATTACCATCTGGTTGCCTACCATCATCTCTGGAGGTCTGAAGCAGCACTGGTAACATTACCAGGTAACATGGGTGGCGTCATGAACAATTTATATTAATATTTTATTTTTACACATTTTTCAGCGTCCACCAGTGCCACAGCCCCGGGCACCGGCCACCAGTGACAGCAACCTTGATCAACACCCGGGATCCGAGTACCCCAAGGCCCTGGGGTGGGTCATATACATCCAGTAGCTTCAAAGCAACAAGTGCTGATTGGTTAAGGGGCCGAGTGTTGGACCCCCACTGATCTGCTATTGATGACCTGTCATGTAGGCTTGAACAAATCTTTTAAGGACACGAATTGAGGAATGTTGATCTTTGCAGAGCATCATGAAAAGTATTATGTAGCTAGAGATGGAATGCCCGAGACTTTGCGTTCATTCCTTAACCATTTTATTCTGGAGAGCGCGGAGAATATTCTGATCTTGTATTGTCACTGAAGTCTATTCCCTCACACTCCATTCCTGTACAATCCATTTTAGAAGTTACATCACTTTTAATTTGGTTCCTCTATCACTAAATCTCACCACCGCTTTGCAGTCTCATTTTTTTTTTCTTCCAATGAAACTCCTTTACCAGAGTTTTTGAAATTGAGCTTGTGATGTAGAACCTGCTGCGTTAAATTATGATCCAAAGGCTTTGGGTGGTGACAATCAATCAGAATACCTGGGGTAGTGTGTAATGTGTGTGCTCTAAACAGCATGAGAGGACTGACCCAGGACATGGTCCCCCAGCAGGTTAAATAAATATGATACCATAGACAAGCAGGGAGGATCACATAGCTGCTTCAATCAGCAGTTGATAAAATACAATCTTGCTTTAATGCACGCTGGGCAAGTTATTTAACACTTACAAAACCTGCATCCCTTTTATTTCTCCCAGTGACAAAAAAAAAAAATCTCTGAAAGAAATGGCCTTTCAAGTGATAGGAAAGAAATGGCTTTCTGTGCTTTGATGCTGGGTGCAATAGTCGGTTTAAATTAAGTCATACAAACTGTAAAAGTACATCTGGAAAGGGACACCAAGCCTTGCCGGAGCGGCAGGAAAGCAGGAGACATGTTAAGAACTTAAGTGGTAGCAAATTGAGGAAGGTCTCTCTTCTCATACAATTCAGCGACTCTCCGGCATCAGGCTCTCTGTATGTCGCATAGCTTTGATCAGGAGATGAATATATGTGATGCAAAAATGTGCGGAGCGGAGGCTGGATTATTTACTGTTGTGTTTGTTCAGGTGAGCACATACTTATACCTGCTGATATCATTGATAGCAAATAAAGAAACCTCTTCATTGATGCTCTGAAATGGGAATCACTATGATATCCTGCTAATCTCAGACTGGGCACATCAATGCTGTCGCCACTAGGGTGGAACACGTGGCGCTTATACACATATGCAAGGTTCACTGTGGGTGATCAAGATTTATAAGTCATGTGCCAATCGTGAACCAAAATGTATTAATATGCACCCTCTTTGTAATAAATTAGGCACATCTCTTGGCCTATCTCTGTACCAGAATTACATCTTTGCCAGCCATGAGGTGTAGAATTCATCTACAATGACAGTGTTAGTGTCAGTCGCAAGGGCCAGGTTACTCAGCAGCTGGGTCAGAGTTGTGTTCATGGTAAACATGCCCAGCTGCTGTGGTCCTAACCACATATATAAAGGGGGTAGTAATAAGGATAAAGTTTATTCATGACACCAGTTGGGATAATCAACCTGATGTGGCTGGCACTGCAGATGAATCCTGGGAGATAGGTGGTAGTAGGCAGTACAGATGGTTTACTCTTCACAACCAGGGCTGGCTCTCAGCGAGATGATGAGGATAGTGGTGATAGTTGTAGTGGAGGAAGTAAACAGCAGGAGACAGCCTTTTGCTTTACCTTTTTACTGTGGCTCTGTACCAAGTCCAGAGTAGTACATCCAACCCCAGGCATGTGGTCTGCTCTACTGGTTGAGTGTATTGGCCTCCCTGCTGACTTGTTTTGAGCTTTAGGTTTCTTGGTGCCAGTAATTATCCAGTAGTCATTCTTAGTTGCTGTGAATTGCTGTCAGTCGAGCTGGTAGCCCAAGTCCTGTGGGTATTTGTGCCTATAGCAGTTCCCTGACCCTATATGCTACTGAAGCCACAGAGAACTCCACTATGTTGCTGGTGAGCTTGAAACTCACAAAGCATCCAGTTATATCACCAGGCCCTCCAGTACTGGATGTACTAATGAATCACCCAGGGTTGTATGGGAACTCGGGTATCTGGGCCCTGCTGTAGCTGGGATGTCACTGGTGGCCTGCCCAGACCCATGGCCCTTCTGATCAACTGAAAAAGGGGTTAGGGATTGGTGATGAGGAAAATATAAAAGTTTGTTATGACACCACCTGCAGATTCTGGTGATGGGCATCAGCGCCGCTTCAGACCTTCGGGAGAGATGGTACTGCAGCTTGAATGGAACAGCTCTAAGGACAGTAAGTTGGGCTCCCCCTACTTGGTTGGGTGGAAGGTGTTGTTTGTACTGTGTACCCACTGTGGAAATCCATCCATGCTATAGGTGAGCCTGTGGTTACCTGTGTGAGCAGGGCACCACATTCCCCCTAGGTAAGGTCAGTACTCCTGGACTGAGAAACATTTTTGGTTAATAGTGAAATAACATTTTCAACGGCAACAATCATTGGTAACCTTTGTACAGAGTCTCAAAAATCAAAAATTTACAAAAAACACTGAATAATGGTAAAACAGATGCAGTCCATACGGCACTAGTCCATCTGCTACAGGCTGAGGAGTAAGTTTTTGTCACAACTAGTCCTGTGACTGTGGTCCTTTAACCCCTTCCCGACCTATGATGTTAGAGAGACGTCATGAAAGTCGGTGCGTTCCCGACCCATGACATCTTTATAATGTCATGGGTTGTTTGTGCTCCTGCAGCTCCGATGACAGTGACAGTGTCACTTTAGCCAAGGGTGGGTGGGTTAGCCTCCCCATGGCTAAACTTGCTCTGATTGGCAGTTGAAATTGAGACTTCCAATCAGAGCGAGTAACCCCCCCCAGATCTGATTGGAGCTCTCCATCAGATCTGGAGGGGTGGGATGGCAGGTGCCCTCCCCCTCCTAGCCCACTCCTGCTCCCCGATCCCTTTCTACCCCCACCACACCCGGCGGTAACAGTCATCCGCCGGGGGTGTGCCTGTTAGCTTTCTCAGCTCCCTCCTGGTGTGATCACGGAGATGGCTGAGGAAGCTGACACCCCCCTGTGCTCCTTTCCCACCCCCTCTCACCTCCTGGCGGGCTGCACCTGCTGGTGCACCCGCCGGCCAGCTCCGGTATGGGCCCCTCCTCCTCTCCCGGGCTCCTCCTCCTGGATGAGGTAAGAATGAATGAATGAATGAATGAATGAATAGATGGATGGGTGTGTGCATTGATGGGTGCATGGGTGGATGGATGGGTGAGTGGGTGCATTGGTGGATGGATGTATGGATGTATGAGTGAGTGGGTGCATGCATGGGTGCATGGGTGGATGGATGGATTGATGGGTGAGAGGGTGCATGCATGGGTGCATGGATGGGTGAGTGGGGTGCATGCATGCATGGGTGCATGGGGTGGATGGGTGAGTGGGGTGCATGCATGGGTGCATGTGATGGATGCATGCATGGGTGGATGGATGCATGGGTGCTTGCATGGGTGGATATATGCATGCATGGATGTGTGCATTGATGGATGTGTGCATGCATGTGTGGATGTGTGCATGCATGTGTGCATGCATGTGTGCATGGATGGATGTTGCATGCATGGATGTGTGCATGTTTGGTTGCGTGCTGGGATGTGTGGATGCATGCATGTATGGATGTGTGGACATGTGCATGCATGGATGGATGTGCACATGGATGGATGTGTGCATGGATAGATGTGTGTGTGCATGTGTGGATGTGTGCATGCGTGGATGTGGGCATGCGTGGATGGGTGCTTGGATGGATGTGTGGATGTGTGCATGCATGGAGGGATGTCTGCATGCATGGATGTGTGGATGCATGCGTGAATGTGTGGATGCGTGCATGTGTGGATGTGTGTGTGCATGGATGGATGTGTGTGCATGCGTGGATGTGTACATGCGTGGATGTGTGGATGTGTGTGTGCATGGATGGATGTTGCATGGATGGATGTGTGCATGGATGGATGTGTGCATGCATGGATGTGTGCATGCATGGATGAATATGTGCATGGATGGATGTGTGCGTGCGGTGATGTGTGCGTGCGTGGATGCGTGCGTGGATGCGTGTGTGTCTTTTTATTCTTTAATTAGTTCTAGAATTAGTTCTAGAAATTAAAAAATGGGCTTCGCTGTATTTTTGGTTGCCAGCCAGGTACAACGAGGCAGCTGGGGATTGCTTGCAGTCAATAGCTGCCAAGTTGTACCTGGCTGGACCAAAAATATGGTGGGGCCCCACATCATTTTTTTTTTCTAAAATAGGTTCTAGAAATAGTAATAAAAAGGTCTTCGCTGTATTTTTGGTTGCCAGCCAGGTACAACTTGGCAGCTGGAATCCTCAGTGTGGAGAGACCCAACTGTGGGCCCCCACGCTGCAAATTGCAACCCACAGCAACCCCAGATAATAGTGCATTCATTAGAGGCGCTATTTTCTGGTGCTGCACCCCGACTCTACTAGTTGCCCTTGTGCTGGTGGCACATGGGTTCTCCATACACGACATGGTGTCCGCTAACAATTTCAATGGAAAAATTAGCTCCAATTGTTAGCGGAAATCATATCGCGTATGAAGAGTCCCTCCCTGTGTGCCTGAACATTGGAGCACCCGCAAAAGTGACCCCATTTTGGAAACTAGAATGCCCAAGGAGCTTATCTAGATGCATAGTGAGCACTTTGAACCCCCAGGTGCTTCACAAATTGATCTGTAATAAGGAAAAAGTACTTTTTTTTCACACAAATTTTTTTTTTTAATTTTCATGGGTCAATTTGTGAAGCACCTGGGGGCTTCAAAGTGCTCACTATGCATCTAGATATGTTCAAAATGGGGTCACTTGTGGGGGAGCTCCAATGCTTAGGCACACAAGGGCTCTCCAAACGCGACATGGTGTCCTGTAACAATTTGAATGGAAAATCAGCTCAAATTTGTGAGCAAGCACCATGTCGCGTTTGGAGAGCCCCTGTGTGCCTAAACATTGGAGCTCCCAAACAAGTGACCCCATTTTGGAAACTAGACCCCCCAGGGAACTTATCTAGATGGGTGGTGAGCACTTTGAACCCCCAGATGTTTCACAAATTGACCTGTAATAATGAAAAGTTCTTTTTATTCTACAAAATTTTTCTTTTTTTCATTTTTACAAATTAATTTGTGAACCACCTGGGGGTTCAAAATGCTCACCACCCATCTAGATAAGTTCCCTGGGGGTCTAGTTTCTAAAATGGGGTCACTTGTGGGGGAGCGCCAATGTTTAGGCAACACAGGGGTGCTCCAAACACAACATGGTGGGCAATCACTCTTTCTCTACCCCCTTGCTTTTGAGAGAGTACTGCTCCTAGCCCCACATTGCTGGCATCTGTGTACATCTGTGTACAGCAGGAATGGTAGGTTGTAGTCGGGGTAAGCCAGGATCTCTTCACCGTCAGGGCCTCTTTCATCTGCTGGAAGGACTCTTCTTGTTCCTTGCCCCGCTCGAATGGAGGTTCCCTGGACTTACCTTTCTTGAGTTGGCCCACTAGGAGGTTTTGTAAGGGAGCAGCCTTCTTCGTGTACTCCTTGATGAAGCTCCTGTAGTATACCACCAATCCCAGGAACTGACGTACTTCCTTGAGGGTCTTTGGTTCTGGCCATTCTCTGATGACAGTTACCTTGTCTGGGTCCGGTGCCACTTCCTCTGAGCTATGTGTCCCAGGTACTGGACTCTTGGCTTTAACAGGTGGCATTTGGATGATTTTAGCTTCATCCCATACTTGGATAATGCTTCAAATACCTCTGCTAGATGGGTTAAGTGTTCTTCATAGGTTTTTGAATACACTATGATGTCATCTAGATAAAGCAGCTCAGTCTCAAAGTTCTTATGCCCCAGGCAACACTCCATTAGCCTTTGAAACGTTCCAGGTGCATTGCATAGTCCAAATGGCATGCTCTTAAATTCACATAGACCCATAGGTGTCGGCAACGGAGATGTGCCAATACCCACTAGTGAGAGCTATTGTTGGAAAGTAATTAACAGACTTCAATGCAGCTAGCGATTCTTCTATGCGTGGTAATGGGTAAGTATCTTTATGTGTTATGCAATTTATCTGCCTGTAACCTACACACATTCTCATGCTGCCATCCTTCTTTCTGACTAGGACTAGTGGAGCTGCCCAGGGGCTACAAATATCTCTTATGACCCCTGCGTCCTTCCTGTCCTGTAACATCTCTTTGACTTTTTAATAGTGTGCAGGTGCAATAGGCCTGTATCGCTCTTTGATTGGTGGATGTGTACCTGTGGGGATGTGATGGTGTACCCCCTTGATCCTACCAAAGACAAGTGGATTCTTACTGAATACTTGTTGATACCCGATAGACACCATGCGTTTTATGTGTAGGAGTGGAATCAGTTCCAACATGGAGCTGCTGACACCAGTCCTCTAGCTATCCCTTGTAGTTATTATCCTCTACCTCGTTGGGTGGAGGTAAGGGTCTCACTGATTGTATCTCATTGTTATGCACAGTGTACAGCTTAGCAATGGTGGAATACCTGGGTAGTTTGACCTCTTCACGCCCACAATTCAAAATGCAGACTGGCACTCTCCCTTTGTGTACATCAACTACCCCTCTGGCTGTCAAGAGTGTAGGCCTGTGTTCTGAATTGATGGACTCCGCTTCCGCCTGATAGTCCTGCCCCCTTAGGCCTATAGCAGCTCAGCACCAGATCATCATTTCACTCATTGGGGGTATCACAATAGGAAGCGGGTCTGTTACCCATGCACTACCAATTACACCACCGGTCAGTTTTACCTGTTGTTGATGCAGGAGGGCTCTTATCTCTCTCTGAAAAACCTGCTTCTGCACAGGTTTGGCAGTGTCCGCAATCTGTTACATCTGTTGGACACTTCACACAGACAGTTACTGACAATTACTGTATTGTTTGTGCCCTTACTGTGTTAACAGTCAGCAGGGATCCTGTCATTTGTGCCCTTGTGGCCTTTTTAATTGTTTTTAACTATTTTTGCATATGGTTTGTGGTTTGATCTGAATAAACTTTGATATATTGTTGGATTTTGGTGATCATCTATTTATACATGTCATCTTTCCTTGAATAATAGTATATGCCCCCGACATGTCATGGCAGATCCCATTGTAAATACTGTGGTGCCTTCAGTTGCCTATTTGAACACAGTCTCCTAATAAGGGATCAGGCAGTGTGTGTTCAGTTCAGTCACCTAGCAGAGGGACCACAATATTACTCAGATATGGCATTACATGGCATGTTTACTTGCAATACCATTTTGTGGTGGCAGAGGCAGGGATGCTACATTCCCCCTTAGATAAAGGTAGTACATCCTCGGACTACACAAACAGGAAAACAGGTTCAGAAAAACATTTTTTTACATTAATTAACAGTTAAACATTTATATTTACTACTTCTAATAACAGTGGATCACATTATTATTATTAAAGCAAACAGGTAGAGTTCTTTCTTAAAAAAAAAAACTCTTTATCTTTGCACCTTAGAACTGCAAAACAAAAGAAAAGGGCACAATAGGTGTAAATAAAAACAAAATAAAAGATTCCACTATACAGTGGGGCTTAAGCTCCACCCCAGCAGTAATGTTCACTCATCACACACATTAAATAAACAGCTGAAAGCCTAACGTTGTAAATTTAACCAGAGAACTAGGCCCTACTGGCTCAATACTACCAGGGTGGTGGACTACCTGAGTGGTGGACTGTGGCTGGACCTTTGCCTTGTGTTGGCACACTTTTGACTCTGGCTACTGCAGGACTCTTTGGTCTCCTCCTCTTCAGCAGTAGAGGGAGGATCCTCCATGTCCTCCATTTTGCTTACTGCTGCAGCCTACCAGCCATGTCGCCCCACACGTTAATGAATTTCACCAAATCCCCCAGTTTCAGGTTGTGCGGATGCTGGGGTAGATAACCTCGCTTCATCTCATGGCGGTTGACAAATATGTCCAGTCTAGACCCAGGTTCCTTTTTGAACCTGTAGCCCTGGGCTTTGTCTCAGCTGACCACAGTTCCAATAACCATATCGGCCTCTAAAGCTACTCCACTAGTGCCCCGAAGCCACTCTTTAGTAAAACACTTGGTGTGCCTCTTCTCTTTAATGGTTTGGGACAGCCAAGAATATTACCTCTGCTCCCTGGTGTCAGGTGTCTGGGGCTGCACTGGTGGGGAATCTGATGCGGCAGCCTGGTCAGGCTCTTTAGGTGAGCAGAAGAGTGCAGCTGCCTGACCAGGCTTCTCAGGCAAGCAAGCAGGAACAGCAGCCTGGCCAGGTTTGTCAGACTGGCAAATAGTAGGGACTACAGCCTGCGAGGGCTTCTCAGGCAAGCAGATGGTGGCAGCAGCCTGGTCAGGCAGGACAAAACCCTCATTGTTACTAGGAGCTGCAGGGGTTGGAGAGGCAGCAGTCGAGGGGAGCCAAATCATATGTGGATCAGGTAGGGGACCAGGTATGAAGGCACTTAACGAGGGCCTGGCTTTGTGACGGCAGATCATGAGTGGGAGTTCACGGGAGCGGACTCATATAGGATTGCCTTTTTTAACTTTTTTCAAAGGTACTCCGGTATAAGGCAGGCTACAGTCTGTGTCTCTTGAGTAAGGATCCAGGTGTGGGTGATTGGCATCTAAGGCTCCAGATGCAGCTGTGTGACAAGAGATAGCAGGATAACCCATGTGACTTCAGTTGCATCAACAGGGACTGCAAGCAGAGTTGTGCTGATACCTGCTGGAGATCGCGCAGCTGCCACTTCCTCCACATGGGCTTCCAGGTTGCGCCCCTGCACAGCTCTCTGCTTCAGGGGCCGGGCCATCAGGTTGGTCACCAGGGAGTCCGGCGCTTGAATCCTCAGATTCGATCGAGGGTTGGCTACCTCATCCGTCTATGTTTCAGGAAGTCAAGGACCGCTCCGGCAACTTCTTCCTATAAATCAAGATGGCAGCGCCCTCTCACAGCAATATGATCTTTTTTTACTCAAACCTTCTCACTTGGAGGTGGGCACAGTCTTTTTGATTGAGTAGCAGTTCAGGCAGGGTGGGGACAGCTATTATGGGAGGCATTTTCACATGCAAGCACTAGGGAAGCAGGAGGGACTACTTTTGGCGGTGTTACAAAAGGCAGAGTTGCAACTCAATAGCTGTATGCCTCCCCCGAAGCCACAGTTGCCATCTTTACAGTACAGAAACACCATTAACATCAAACGTTTCTAAGGCACACAGGATCCTGTTTCCAAGGTTTCTCATCCTGTTCGTGATGGCAAGGTGTGTTGGTCGCAAAGGCCAGGTTACCCAGCAGCTGGGCCTGAGTTTAGTTCATGATAATCGTGACGAGTAGCTGTGGTCCTAACCGCACATATAAAGGGGACAGGGATAGGGATAAAGTTTATTTGTGATGCCAGTTGTGATAATCAGCTTAATGTGACTGGCACTGCAGATGATCCCTGGGAGATAGGTGGTTGTAGGCAGTGCAGATGGTTAACCCTTCCCAGCCAGGGCTGTCTCCCAGAGAGAGTATGAGGGTAGTGGTGATTGGTGTATTAAAGGAAGTAGGCAGCAGGAGACAGTCTTTTGCTTTACCTTTTTACTGTGTCTCTGTACTAGGTCCAGGGTAGTACATCCACCACTAGGCTTATGGTCTAGTCAAATGAGAATGTGGTCTGGTTTACTGGGTGAGTGTATTGGCCTCCCTGCTGACTTATCCTGACCTTTAGGTTTCTCGGTGCCAGTAGCTTTCCTGTACTCCCTCTTGGTTACTGTGAGTTATTTCCAGCCAGGCTGATAGTGCAGGTTCGGTGGGTATCCGTGCCTTTACCAGTTCCCTTACATTATATACAGTTGTGGCCAAAAGTATTGACACCCCTGCAATTCTGTCAGAAGATTTTTCTAACAGTGCCAATACTTTTGTCCACCCCCTTTTTTAAGTTTGGTGTGGAATTATATCCAATTTGGCTTTAGGACAATTATTTTTGTGTTTTTTCAATGAAGACAAATTAAATGAAGATAATAATACCAAAGAATTTGTTATTGCAATCATTTTCAGGAAGAAACTGAGTATTATCTGACAGAATTGCAGGGGTGTCAATACTTTTGGCCACAACTGTACTACTGAAGCCCTGGAGAACTCCATTATGTTGCTGGTGAGCTTGAAATTCACACAGTATCCAGTTCTGCTCCCAGACCCTCTAAGCCTGGATGACCTATGGACTGGTACCCTGACCATGACTGCACCTGGTGTCTCCTCTCCTTTGCCTACTCTGTCCTACTGGACCCTAACCTCACCAGGGAGTGTGGTATGCCTCTGAATCTGAATCCATACTAGGCTTCCAAATGAAATGTCTCTAATTATCTGCACTATAAAATGTATGCAAAGTAATTAAAAATTGTAGTCATGGCGTGGCTTGGGCATGGAGCTGTAAGCACACATCTCTCCTGAGCTCCAGCGTGCCTGAGGCCTCTGCAGCAATTATATAGCCACCATCAGCTCCACTCACCCACTGATCATGAAGGGCAAGGTCGGGCTCCGCTCCCAGGCCCCCAGGGAGCTCACATCAGGTCCCGCAGGCACAGGAATCACCAGGTACATGTCGATGCCTGGAAGTGTGGGAAGGAGAGCAGCTCCTTCAGCCATGGTGGAGGGGGGAGGTGCCTCCTCCTCCATGCAGCAGCACACACACAGAAGCTCCTTTCCTGGGACCTCGAGTGCACAGAAGAATGGAGCCACAGCAGAGAAGGCACAGGAGAGAGGACGAGTGACTGCTGCACCAGGGACTGGCCACTCACCACAGAAGCTGACAGGAGGGAGCCAGACACAGAGCAAAGGAGAGGTGAGAGCTGTACCCTGTCCCTCCACCCCCGGACAGAGGACATCACAGGCTGAGCTGGCTGAGGAACTGTCTCCCCCTATACTGCACCCTTATCAGGCTCAGGAAACTGAAGTGGGCCCCCCACTACTACCCCCAGGGAGACATGAGAGAGGGGCTCCTTCCAGCTTAGTGCCCCAGGACATTGTGCCCACCATCACTACATCTCATGGCCTCCCCACACAAGCTCCTGTTAGGTCCCTGGGCTCTGATGACTGTATAACTGCCTCTGAGCTGAGAGCGCAGCTGAGTGCCTTCCCTACAAAGGCTGACATGGAGTGCTATATACAGCGTCTGGAGGCAGTGTGCAGGAGTGAAGTGGGGTCCCTTAAGGAAGATGTGTCCCACCTTACCACCACTGTCTCTGCATTAGAAGCTAAAGTGGAGTCGCTTTCCTCACAATTGCAAAGTCAGCAACAACTTCTGGACCTACACTCAGAGACTTTCAATGTGGTTCTAGATATGCTAGAGGACTCTGAGAACAGGAACCGGAGGAATAATATCAGGCTCCGTGGGATCCCTGAGTCCGTAGCTCCACGTGACCTTTCCTCAGCCCTCCATGGCATTTTCAATTCTCTCTTAGGGAGGTCACCCACTGAACACATTGAAATTGACAGAGCCCACCGCTCGCTCGGCCCAAAGAACCCCGATACATCTAAGCCGAGGGACGTCATTTGTAGGATTCACTACTTCCAAATTAAGGATGACATCATGCGTAAGGCGAGGGACCACGATGTTATTGACTTTAATGGGTCTGATGTCCTTCTCTTGTCTGACCTCTCACGCTTCACCCTGGCTAAACGGAGGGCTCTGCGCCCCCTCCTGGAGGTGTTGCGGGAAAATGAGATCCCCTATAGCTGGGGTTATCCGTTTCAATTACAAGTACGCAGTGACAAAGGACTGATAATTTTGAGATCCCCGTCAGATCTCCAGAACTTCACCGCTGAACTGGGCCTACCCATGGTCACATTGGGAGACTGGCCTCGCCTTACTGCGTCTGACCTATGGGGCCCACGCCGTACTGGAGGACCCCCCACCGGGTCGCTGGGAAAGAGGAAACGGGGCTCCCGCCGTAGACGTGCCTCCGTTACTCGTGCTGATGACACTTGATCACCTAATTCAGACCTTATGATCACTACTGCCCTTTTTCTCGTTTTGCTTTCTTGCCGCCTACATTGTCCCCCATGTTGCCGGACTCCCACGGGGGCTTTTTCGTGACTTTGCTTTAGTCTGTTTATTATGGATGGATTAGAGCCGAATGTTTTGTAGCGGTGACATTTCTATTTATGAATGTCCACCTACTTCAATTGACTCCTCATGTACTGTGCTCAACTGTTGCACTACCGCATTAATGTGCTAATGTTATTCTATGTTGGCTAACGCCGCTCTTTCTCCTGAAATGTGACTTGTGATGATACCCCTTCGGGGGCTTGTTGTGACTCTGCTCATTTCGACAAATGTACTTGGCCCATGATCCGCTGTTATGTTCGTTAACAATGTTTATGTTACCAGGGTCATGGGGCTATTGGGTAGAGTTGGATTTTTTCTTTTTTGCTGCAGGGGCTCGGTTGGTTACTCTCTGCTCAATCACCTCCCCACTAGGGTGTGTCTCTGACACTACTTCTCAGAGTTTTCTCTGATATTGTCCTGTACCCTTGAGGCCTAGTGGCTTCCTGGTTTTTCTCTTTCTTTTTGGTCGGAACCCTGTCTTCCGGCTGAACTACTCTCTTTCCTTGGTGCTTTACTTTCTCTGTTTCCATCTCTCCCCACTTCCCACCCCTCCCACTCCTTTCCGACCCGATTGTACCACCCGCAGGCCCGATAGTTCCTATGGCATCCCTACAACTCTGCTCGCTTAATGTCAGGGGGTTTAATGTCCCAGAAAAGCGATCGAAGGTTTTATACGGTATGCATAAGAAACGGGTTGACATACTTCTGCTGCAGGAGACACATTTCCGATCAGACAGAATCCCTAAGCTTAACCATAGATACTACACACAGTGGTTCCATGGAAGTAACTCTGACTCCAAGTCTAAAGGAGTCAGCATTGCATTGCACAAGTCTTTACAGGCTCAGGTAGTTGCCTCTAAAGCTGATTCTAATGGTCGATTTGTGTTTTTGAAGCTTAAAATTGCCCATGATTTGTTCACCATAGCTAACATTTATCTTCCCAATCAAGACCAGGTCCGAGCGTGCAGAAAGTACCTTCAGGACCTCTCGGCCTTTGCGGAAGGCTATGTGATTATGGGAGGGGACTTCAATATGGTGTTGGACCGCGCTGTGGATTCCTCTTCGGGCAGGTCGGCGGTGTCCCTCTCACAGCTGGAGAGATTACAGCGGGCCCTGACGGACTCAAGGTTGGTAGATGTATGGAGGTTACTACACCCCACTACCCGGGATTATACCTACTTCTCCACAGTTCATAATTCCTATAGTAGATTGGATTATTTTTTGGTCAGCCATGGGCTCCTGTCTCTTGACCCAAAGTCTGACATTGACACGATGTTGTGGTCAGACCATGCCCCAGTTTTGCTCTCCCTTCGGCTGCCGAGCCTTTCTCCGAGAGAATGGACTTGGTCCTTAAACCCTGGTCTCCTTGGAGATCTAACGTGTCAGGCGGCCGTGCGAACAGCAATCTCGGACTTTCTAGATTTTCACAAACATGACCCCACGGCCATCCCATACCAATGGGAGGCTTTGAAAGGAGTTATACGGGGAGTATTCATACAACAGGGGGCCCGGCTGAAGAGAGAGAGGGAGACTAACATTGTGGGTTTGTTGACTCGTATCCAAACTCTGGAGTTGGATCATAAACGGACTAGAGATGCTGGGGTGCTGGCTGATCTCCTCCGGGCACGCTGTGAGTTGAGTGCCTTGCTGGACACGACGTTAGCACGACAGAGGGACCACTTTCATAAATTTCTGTACAAGTACTCTGATAAACCCGGGAGAGCTCTGGCGAGGTTTTTGCACCCCCGTGCCCCCACCACTTATATCCCTACCATGAGGTCTGCTGCGGGTAAACTGGTCCATTTTCCTGAGGAGATTGTGGACTCATTCAGAGCATATTATGACTCTCTCTACAATTTAAGCGGCCCGTTGTCTGATATGTCCCCTTCCGAGTTTCAAGTACGGGTGGAAGACTACATCCGGGACACTGAGCTCCCGCCTATGTCGGTGGAGGAGTCTGAGGCCCTGGAGAGTCCCCTCTCGGAACAGGAGGTTTTAGACACAATAAAATCTTTGGCTAATGGTAAAAGCCCTGGTCCTGACGGATTCTCCGCCGCCTTCTATAAGTTATATGCGAATTCCCTGGTCCCCTTCATGACCAAACTGTTTAACTCCATCTCGGCCTGCTGCCCCTTTGCCCCCAAACGCTGATGGCCACAATCACCGTGATTCCTAAACCGGGAAAAGATCCCCTATTATGTGCAAGCTATAGGCCCATATCCCTCATTAATGTGGATGTGAAAGTGTTCGCGAAAGTGTTAGCTGGTAGACTGAACCCTATTCTCCCTGGGTCCATCCATAGTGATCAGGTGGGCTTTGTGCCACACAGGGAGGCCAAGGATAACACGGTGAAGACGTTGCTTCTAACTTCGTACATGCGCACGGGGAAGGTACCAGCATGCTTATTATCTATTGACGCTGAGAAGGCGTTTGATCGCCTAGGCTGGACCTTTCTACGTGCCTCCCTGAAGCAACTGGGAGTGGGACCTACCATGTTAGAGAGGATTTTTGCTCTGTATCATAGGCCTACGGCCCGTCTTAGAGTGAATGGCACCCTTTCCCCGCCCATTGACATAAGAAACGGGACCCGTCAGGGGTGCCCCCTCTCCCCCTTACTTTATATCCTTGCGATGGAGCATCTGGCAGTGGCATTACGGAAGACACCTGATATTGAGGGTCTACGGATTGGCCAACATGAGTTTAAGATATCCCTGTATGCGGATGATCTATTGCTATACATTACCAACCCGACTGTGGCTTTCCCTGTACTCCTCAGGGAGTTCCGTAGGTTCGGGGAGGTCTCAAATTTTAGAGTCAACTACTCCAAGACGGAGGCGCTCAATATCTCCCTGCCTGATGATCTAGTCTCTCGGCTCCAGGCGTCCTTCTCTTTTAAGTGGCAGAACGATGCCTTAAAATATTTAGGAGTCTTAATACCAACTGACATTAGCGCAGCATATGCTCTGAACTATGTCCCGCTCCTGCAGAAAACTATCTCGGACCTTAAACGGTATAGCAGACCTCAGCTATCTTGGTTCGGTCGGGTGGGAGTGATCAAAATGGATATTTTACCCCGATTCCTCTATCTCTTTCAGACAGCTCCAGTGCAGGTTCCAGATTGCTTTTTCAGGCGCCTGCAATCGGCTATCAATAGCTTTATTTGGGGTACTAGGAAACCACGGACTCGGTTCTCAGTACTAGTGAGACCCAAGACTAAAGGGGGGGTAGGCCTTCCTGATTTTAAACGTTATTATCAGGCAGTCTTGCTCTCTAGGATTGTCGACTGGAGGTTCAGTGATGCTCATAAACAGTGGGTGCTCTTGGAGAAACTTTTATCGCCCTCTTCTTTATACTGGCTGCCTTGGCTGGGGGGGACCGGACGCCCACCTGTGTCGAGTTTTGCTCTACTCACACAGATTGTTTTGAAGTTTTGGGATAGATCCTATGCGAAATTACGCCTGACCTCTCGATTGAGCAGACTGAGTCCCCTTTTTGACAATCTGGCCTTTCCCCCAGCAATGAATAGGTCTACGTATCTGTGTTGGTCACGACTTGATGGGGTGGGACTGGGTCAGGTGAAAGATAAGCTTGTGGGGCTCTCCGGCGTGCAGGGGCTACGGGGCCCTGGTCTTACGACACCGCTGTCCTGGCTAGAGTTTCTGCAATTGCGAAGCTTTCTCTCCAGTGTGCCGATGGGGGCGCTGACGCCATTTGAGTCCCTGATGCTCCCTGCCGAGGGTCCCTCTCACGTGGTTTCGGTGCTCTATGGCCTGGTCTTGAATTCACTTCCCCCTACCACTCTTGGATTTATGGAGGCTTGGGAGAGGGACCTGGGGATCACCTTTTCTGAGGCGGATAGTTTGAAAATTTTTACTCTTGCACATAAGATGACAATGTCCAGTCAGGCGCAGGAGAGGAATTATAAATTACTGACACGCTGGTACAGGTGTCCCACCCTTCTCCACAGGATTAACCCGGAGATCTCGGACGCCTGCTGGAGATGTGGCTCTGCCACGGGCTCTATGCTTCATATTTGGTGGTCCTGTGGTCCCCTGCAACCCTTCTGGAACTCAGTTTTCGATGCCTTTCATTTGATGACTGGGGTCCGTCACGAACCGTCTCCCCAAATGGCCCTACTGTCCCTGATACCCAGTTCGATAGTTTCCGTCAAAAAGGGGATTCTGAGATTCTGCCTAATAGCTGCCAGAGCAGTTATTCCCCGGCATTGGAGGTCCACTGAGGTCCCCTCCACGGTGGAATGGATAGCTGAAATGGATGGATTAAATCGTCTGGAGTCACTGGTGGCGGGTGATGGTGATGCCGCATATGAACAGGGACGCACCTGGTTCCTCTGGCAATCCTTCAAGGAGAGCACAGGGTTCCTTACTTGGCTGCGTACATATTCCTAATTGTCAACTCGTGGGCGTTTAAATTTCTGGGTCTCCCTTACCCCCCCCCCCCTCTCCTTCCTTACTCCCCTTCTCCCCTACCCCTTTTTTCTCTTTTTCTCCTCTTTTTTTATTTCCACAATTGCCTTTTCATAGGTTCTGTATTCTTTATATAAGGTCCTTGTCCAGAGGTGATTCCTAAGATGGGAAACATGTACCCTTTAGGTGTTAGTGTCCTTATTGGACTACTCCTGTGCTGCTCTCTTCAGGACGTAATGTATCTCTGTATTAAGTCCTGGACATTGTACTGGTTCTTTCTATTGTTTTTACTGTTGAAAATCTCAATAAATATATTTACTGAAAAAAAAAAAAAAAAATTGTAGTCGTGCAGGTTTTCATCATGTGGGATAACAATCATGAATCTGAATTTATGACAAAATGATATGCTCCATTGTGCCCTGGTATCAGCCATTCCAGATTACATATCCAGATGGTAAAATGCTCAATACAACTTTTTTCTTTTTAGTATTGTCATTAAAATTGGAGTTCCACAAGGTTTTGTTAAGGACTATAAGCGAGCTTACTCAATTATCCTAACTTAAAAAGTTATTACATTGAATCTGTAGTTAAAGGATGCTCTCAGCTCTGCTCTATATGCTACTATATATGCAGAAGTGATTACTTCCAGGAAAAAGTCCCTAGAACGGTCATAATGGCTTCCCAACGTACTTACGACAGGCTCCAACATAGACTTGCTTTAATAGGCTCTTTACCTGTAATAGACACTTACAAATGCTCTCTGGAGGCTTGTTGTGTGGATGTAATGGCGAGACACTGGGACATTTGTCTGCAGTGACCCATGAGCCTCAGCTTGCCAGCTCTGGACTGTAGTTTAATGTAATGAAACAGAGGAGACAAGAGGAAAGGCCAGGCCTGCCCCAGGGCCAACACATGCTTGCTCCCTTTTACTGTCACTGCACCATAGCTGTGACTTCATTTCATATTCCATTAATATTTACTGCCACTATTGAGTTCTCCATCACAAAGTTCAGGCTAGAACCGCTCCTATGAAACATTAATGGGACAATGAACATTATCAAACTAGAAAGGGTGGAAAGAGTAGTGAGGGGCAAGCAATTCATTACTGTGTCATATTAACCACAACAAGTTTACCTGTTAAGTAGCCCCCAAATTATTCATAATAAGGAGCCTGCCCCTGACCTAGAAGGCAATGCGGACACTGAAGGTGTCGGGGTGCTAACATTACTCAATGCTCTCTCTATGTACCAATTAAAATAAGAGTGTGTCTTTCTTCCTTTCTTCCAAAAAAGTGGTATGATTTTTTTCTCACTTATCATCCATGTGCAATCCATTTTTGACAGCAGCAGCTGTAAACCATTTATAGTTTTCTATGTTACAGAATTTGCAATGTATTGTAAAAATCGGATGCTATACTGCGGCACCTGTTCTTTTTTCTCGAACCAAATAGGCGAGTCTCATTCAATCTCCGAAGGAAAATCCAGCATGCTGCAATTTTTTTTTACACACAGATTCTGTAAATGAAAAACATCAGTCACCTGATCCGCCCTATTAAATAACATTGGTCTGGGTGAATAGCACTTAGACCAAAACACGTTCATGTGAACCTGGCCTAATGTTGTTTTTAATTTGTGTTGTATCCTACCTGCCTCTAAATTTGTCGTCAGTTAGCCAGGGAGAGGCATGTTTGATGAATGTTAGGTTAGGGACCACCAGCAGTGATAGGGTCCCATCAAAGAAAGCCTGTTTCTGCTGGTGGGCTCTCATAAATTGACCAACGTCTGCTCAAAGTATCATCAATTTATAAGTATATTATAGCTATCAGTTATGTAGACCACATTTCAAATAGTCAATATTTGCATGCATCTTAGTGCTCACAGAGGCTGATGTCTTCATTGTGTATTATGCAATCAAAGCAACTTGCACCTGTTCACACTTGCTTTATTCTGTTTGGAGGTGCAGGCTAGTTTTATCTATCTATCTATCTATCTATCTATAATGAATGATGAGGTTGTGTGGCGACCTGCATGGTCAGGCGTCACAGAGGGGTATTGCACTCGTAAAAGAGGTGTAATTGCCCCAGCTGCAAGCGGACCCTAGGTTGGTGGGTGGGACCCATTCCCAGCACTCCCACATTAGATGAGCGGTGGGAGTTTACCTGCGAGGGGATATATTCACCTCTAGGGGGATCAAGGAGGTCTTTGGGCTGTAGTCAGCAGAAGAGCCAGGAGGAGGAGAGGAGTTAAGAAAGAGTGTGGAACGAGGCGGAAGGGTTACCCGGACGGTTTCAAGCCGATCCGGAGGGAAGAAGGGATCTTGAGGAGATCCTGGAAGAGGGCGCCCGGCGCAAGAAGTCCGGGCCCTAGAGAGAAAGGGAGATCCTCAGAGTGGAGCGACCATACTCCATGGGATTCTCCAGTCCACCATGGGAATGCCGGACCCGAGGATCCGGCCAGAGTTCATCTTTGCAGTCGGCAACTGGCTGCTGTGGTTCGAATATCGCCACAGCACCCTGCCAGATGGAGCGGTTTGCCTGCTTTCTCACCACGAGGGAGAGGACCCCCAATACTACCTACACGGAGCCATTGGGTATGGGCCCATCCTAGGTGGGGAAGAAAGGACAGGGGTTCGTCAACTAAGGTACACCACGGGTTCCACCATACCACCTGGGATCCACTTGCAGCCACCCTAGAGCTACCTGTTATTCTAACATCAGATGCTGAACTGTGAACTTTGTGTGATGCTGCTACAAGTTGACAGTAAAGTACCCGGGAGAAAGTGACTTGGCCTACGTGTGTTTTCCTACATCAACTTGTTCCCTTGCAGTAACGCTGCCCCGGAGCAATTGCTCCGCCTGTAGGGTCCTTTGCCAACTTAGGATCTTACTTGTGGTGACGCTGGTGACCCATCACCAGGTACTACAGGTGGCGTCACATAACAAACTCTTATCCCCTCGAAATTCACCCCTTTTTGAAGTGTCACCCAGGCCACGCACCCGTGACATCCCTAAACGACCACCAAGCCTGGTACCCAAGTACCCCAGGGCCTGGGGCTCAACAGTTGCAGCACTCCAATTCTGATGCAAAAAAGAACTTTTATTCCAGCATGGGCATAGGTGGAAACGTTTCAGGCAAGACATGCCCTTTGTATAGCCAAGCACTAGACAAACGGCGCGTGTTGCTCGAAACGTTACCACCTATGCCCATCTGGAATAAAAGTTATTTTTGTGCATCAGAATTTGCAGTGCTGCAACCTCATCATTCATTGTATGTATCAGAAGCTTCACCAAGGGAAGTTTGGTCTGCCTGCACCATATAAAGTTGTGCTGCTCCCTGCTTTTGTCATCTATCTATCTATCTATCTATTATCTATCTATCTATCTCTCTCTCTCTCTATCTATCTATCTATCTATCTATCTAAAAAATAGAAAAAATTAATGAGCAGCGGTCCTTTTACGCAATATGGAAGAAGGTCACAAGCTGACCGAAACGTCGCTGTTCCATTGCCTATAGGCCATTCAAAGGCTAGAAATCATCTCTAATCCTGAGTGCTGCAGCCTTTATTTTGCATCTATATCTATCTATCTATCTATCTAAATCTCTTACAACACATTGGTCAAGTAAATAAATAATTGTAATTAGGTTGAGGTGAGCACCAGGTTGGGATGTGCATGTGCCTCTGGCAAGTGACGAGTTTATTTGCAGACACGATCCCTCTATGGCTGCATTGATCTGTTCTGAGCAGTATATAAGGGCAGCGTGGAGGTTGCTTTTTCCTTTTTGTCCCTGAACAGAAGGCACTATCCTCCCTTTACTAGTTGATGTTATCTATGAATCACAGCTGTGTTTGAAATACTTTCTATATTGATTGCCTTACTATTATTTGCCTTAATGTAGAAATGAATACCTGTCAGATCATCATCAGCAGAGCTAGGCTCCACAGCTTTGGTCAGTGTCTCTGATATCAGAGCTGCCCCACAATGTACATACATTTATCTATCAATGCATACAGATACATATAGCGTATATAATATAGGCTATACAAAAGCTGCAGAGAAGTCATGGGTGAGTGTTGGCACTCTACAAATTATTCCAAAAAATGAAGTATTTTCCCAGAAAATTACTGCAATTACACATTTTGTCATAGACATGTTTATTTCCTTTGTATGTATTGGAACAACACTTAAACAAAGATGAAAAAAAGGCAATTTGCACATAATTGAACAAAAAACCCGAAACATGCTCATTTATGCTCACCTGTGGCAAGTAACAGGTGTGGGCAATATGAAAATCACACCTGAAACCAGAAATAAAAGGGAGAAGTTGACCCAATTTGTGCATTGTGTATCTGTGTGTGCAACACTAAACATAGGGAACAGAAAGAAGAGAACACTCTGAAGACCTGAGAACCAAAATTCTTTAAAAATATCAACGTCAAGAAGACAAGTCTGTCTCCAGAGATTTGGATGTTGCTTTGTCCTCAGTATGCAACATAATCAAGACGTTTTACAACCTATGGCACTATAGCTAATCTCCCAGGATTTGAACAGCAGAGAAAAATTGATGAAAGATTGGAACGCAGTATAGTTCGGATGGTGGATAAGCAGTCTCAATCAAGTTCCAAAGAAATTTAAGCTGTCCTGCAGGCTCTGGGTGCATCAGTGTCAGCGAGAACTATCTGTCAACATCTGAATTAAATGAAACACTATGGCAGAAGGACCCCACTGCACTGACACAGAGGCATAAAAAAGCTAGACTGCAGTTTGCCAAAATATTTTTGAGTAAGCCAAAATCCTTCTGGGAAAGTGTCTTGTGAAAAGATACCAAGAGACCAAGATAGAGTTTTTTGGAAAAGAACATCATTGTACCATTTAGTGAAAATGGAATGATGCCTACAAAGAAAAGAACACATACCTAAAGAAAAATATGGTGGAGGTTCAAAGAAGGTTTGGGGTTGTTTTGCTGCTGATCTGAAAATTGCTGTTGGGAAAAGTCGCCTTCAAATATGAGAGACTGGAGCAGTTTGCAAAAGAAGAGCGGTCCAAAATTCCAGTTGAGAAGTGTAAGAAATTTGTTGATGGTTATAGGAAGTGATTGATTGCAGTTATTTATGTAAAGGGTGGGCAACCAAATATTAAGTTGAGGGTGCTAACAATTTTGGCTGGCACATATTTGGAGTTTTGTGTGAAATTTTATCCAGTTTGCCTTTTTTTCAAATTTTGTTTTTGTGTTGTTCTAATATACAGAAAGCAAAGAAACATGTTTTGACAAAACGTGTAATAATTTTCTTGTAGAAATGCCTAATTTTCAGAAACAATTTCAAGGGTGCCAACACTTTCAGACATGACTGTATTTATACATATTGCAACCCGGTATTTATTTGCATTATCTACCAATATATGCATATCTAATATATAAAGCTGAATGTGTGTGTGTATGTGTGTGTGTATGTCCGGGATTGGCATCTACACCGTCGCAACTACAGCCACAAAATTTTGCACAGTCACACGTCTAGACCCCGACAGCATCATAGGCTATGTTGTGAGGCGAAATTTTAACCCCGCGCATTCCAATTCACCAAACAATTTTGCCCCTACCTACATTTTGGGGGAAAAGTGGAAGGAAAAGTGTTGGAGGCAAATTGACAGCTGCCTGTTGTGAACAAGGGGGACTTAAAGAATGAGAGCGATGGCGCCAAAGAGTATATACCATACAGTTGCTAAGGTGGGGCCCCAACATAGGATACTCACCACACACGGGATATGATGGGCATCTACACCGTCGCAACTACAGCCACAAAATTTTGCACAGTCACACGTCTGGACCCCGAGAGCGTCATAGGCTATGTTGTGAGGCGAAATTCTAACCCGCGCGTTCCAATTCACCAAACAATTTTGGCCCTATCTTCATAATTGAGAGAAAGTGAGTTACCAGTTGACAGTTGTATATGAGAGGGGCTTAATGACAGCACCAAACACTAACAGCAAATACTAACATATAGTCACTAAGGTGCAGCCCTGACATGGAATATTCAACATGCACGGGGACATGTATACACACCACATGCACACAAAGAGTAACAGCTAAGGTGGAGCCCCAACATTGGATACTCACCACGCACCCGAACACAAACACACTCCACAAAGAGACACACACAACACAGAGACACACACCACACAGGCACACCCCCACAGGGACACACACACATAGACACCCAATTGGGACACATGCACTCACCCCACAGGGACACACCACAGGGACATACACATATACACACCCCACAGGGACACAGAGACACACACACACACCCCACAGGAACACACAGACCCCATAGGGATGGACACACACCACAGAGACACCCCTCCCCCCACAAAGACACACGCACACCACTGGGACACACACATACCCCAGGGACACACACACCCCAGGGACACACACACCACACAGACAGACACAGATGTGCGCAAATCACCTCACACAACTCGCCTCATACGTGTGCTATCTTTAATTTCCAAAAATAAACATCTGATTAAAAACAGCCGATGTGCAACACATGTACCATATAGGGAATTAAGGCAGATGTCAGTCACATGAGCTGTCTTTTATGTGTATGTGTGAGGTAATGCATACTGCCCGCCCGGGGCGAGGGTTTACTGTTGGCTGGAGATTTATTAGGATGCCTATAGCAACCAATCACAGCTCAGCTTCTATTTTCCTACAGGTCATTAATATCACATATTCAAATTCTATTTTGTTATAGCATACAGCAGTTATTTATTAACCCAGGCGTAGCCAGGTAGTACAGATAGTACTAGTAGAGAGAGGCCCTTTTCACATCTAATGCAGGTCTGCATTTTCCTGCATTTGCATTTCTATGCATTTTTACCGCTAAAAACGCATCCAAACGCATGCGGTTTTGGCCTCATTGATTTCAATGAAAAACGCATAGAAAACACATGGAATAACGCAAAACACATGCGTTTTTGCACATGCAGCCCTAGACGCAACAGCCCACGTTTTTGGCTGCGTTTGCAAAAACGCATGTGTTTTGCATCGTTGCAAACGTTTCCATTGAAATCAATGGGGCCAAAAACGCATACGTTTGAATGCGTTTTTAGCGGTAAAACGACATAGAAACCCAAATGCAGCAAAACGCAGCCCAGGCTTAGATGTGAACTAGGCCAGAGTCTTCTGTGTAGCTTCTGTATAGCCTACATTTTATAACCTACATTTATCTAAACACACACAACACAGCAAATGTATGGAGATAGATACAACAGCATGATATAAGAGCACTGACCCAAAGCTTGAGTCTAGCTCTGCTGATTAATTTTTATTTATTTATGTATGTGTTTCTGAAAGCGGTAGATAAATATTAATGCATGTGTTGGGTTTTTGTATATTGTGCTCATGTATATACTGTATGTTGTGCTTATGCACTGGCAGAAAAAGGCAGAAGAGGGTCCCTGTGCGAAAACAATATATGGGCTCATCCTAATGCATAATTTAACCTGCTTTGTAAGTTATAGTGAGCCCCCAACATCTTGGGCCCCATCGCACCAGTGATATGTCCACCATTGTGCTTATTTGTATATGTTCCCAAATGGACGGTGATACTTGGCCGCGCACAATTGCAGTTAACAACCGAACCGAAACTCCTATGTTGTGTTTATTTGTGTATGTTGTGTTTATGTTATATTTATGAGTGTATGTTATATATTTATATTTTGTGTGCATGTTGTGTTTATGTGTGTACATTTCGTATATGTATGTTGTGTTTATGTGTAGTGTATGTTGTTTGTATGTTATGTTATATGTGTGGATATTGTGTTTATGTGTATGTTGTGTTCATGGTGTATTTTTATGTGTTGTGTTTATGTGTATGTTATGTTATATGAGTGTACGTTGTGTTTATGAATACGTTATGTGTGTATGTGTATGTATGTTATGTGTGTATGCTGTGTTTATGTGTATGTTGTTTATGTGTATGTTATGTATGTTGTGTTTATGTGTGTGTTATGTGTGGTGTGTATGTTGTGTGTACTGCTTTAAAGATGAGAAAAAGGAGGCACTCACCATTCGATGCTCTATAAATATATGTATATATGGTCAGGAGCCGGTAGTGCCCGGATATATCTTTGGACTCCTATGTTGTGTGTATGTTGTGTGTATGTTATGTGTATGTTGTGTTTATGTGTATGTTATGTGTGCATGTAGTATTTATGTGTGTATTTTGTATTTATGTGTATGTTGTGTGTGTTATGTGTGTGTATGTTGTGTTTCTGTGTATGTTGTGTGTATGTTGTGTTTATGTGTATGCTGTGTGTTATGTATGTTGTGTGTATGTTGTGTTTATACAAATGCTGTGTGTATGTTGTGTTTATGTGTATGCTGTGTGTATGTTATGTATGTTGTGTGTATGTTGTTTATGTGTACGCTGTGTGTATGTGGTGTTTATGTGTATGCTGTATGTTGTGTTTATGTGTATGCTGTGTGTATGTTATGTATGTTGTGTTTATGTGTATGCTGTGTGTATGTTATGTATGTTGTGTGTATGTTGTTTATGTGTACGCTGTGTGTATGTGGTGTTTATGTGTATGCTGTGTGTATGTTGTGTTTATGTGTATGCTGTGTGTATGTTATGTATGTTGTATTTATGTGTATGCTGTGTGTATGTTGCGTTTATGTGTATGCTGTGTGTATGTTATGTATGTTGTGTGTATGTTGTGTTTATGTGTATGTTGTTTGTTATGTATGTTGTGTGTATATTGTGATTATGTGTATGCTGTGTGTATGTTGTGTTTATGTGTATATTGTGTGTATGTTATGTATGTTGTTTATGTGTGCGCTGTGTGTATGTTGTATTTATGTGTATGCTGTGTGTATTTTGTGTTTATGTGTATGCATGTTATGTATGTTGTGTGTATGTTGTCTTTATGTGTATGCTGTGTGTATGTTGTGTTTATGTCTATGCTGTGTGTATGTTGTGTTTATGTGTATGTTGTATGTATGTTATGTATGTTGTGTGTATGTTGTGTTTATGTGTATGTTGTATGTTATGTATGTTGTGTGTACGTTTTGTTTATGTGTATACTGTGTGTATGTTATGTATGTTGTGTATATGCTGTGTGTATGTTATGTATGTTGTGTGTATGTTGTATTTATGTGTATGTTGTATGTTATGTATGTTGTGTGTATGTTTTGTTTATGTGTATGCTGTGTGTATGTTATGTATGTTGTGTGTATGCTGTGTGTATGTTGTGTTTATGTGTATTCTGTGTGTATGTTGTGTGTTTATGTGTATGTTGTGTGTATGTTATGTATGATATGTGTATGTTGTGTTTATGTGTATGCTGTGTGTATGTTATGTATGTTGTGTGTATGCTGTGTGTATGTTATGTATGTTGTGTGTATGTGCATGCTGTGTGTATGTTGTGTATGTTGTGTGTATGCTGTGTGTATGTTATGTATGTTGTGTGTATGTGCATGCTGTGTGTATGTTGTGTATGTTGTGTGTATGCTGTGTGTATGTTGTGTGTTTTTGTTGTCAGTGTCTGTGCACACAGGCTCTGCAGTCACTGTGTGTAGTTTGTGCTGCAGTGAGGATGCTGCTGCTCAGGGTCCTGTGAGAGTTGGGTGTGATGGTTTGGGGATGACATTTCTGCACTCTTTCTCCCTCCATCCTTCTTCCTTCCTTGCTTCCCCTGTGTTTTTCTCTCCAGCCCTAAACGTGTCAGGCTTTGTCACATGCTCTGTGTGTGTTTTTTGAGAGCATTTGAATAAAAGGCTCTATGCCAGGTATTGGTGACACAGTGGGTGGAAATTTCAGCCTCTCCACAAAGAGTTGGGAGCTTGTATTTGCATAAGGTCAGAGTAGCTTCTGACAGAACTTTCAGCATCGCTGTCGCCTAGCAACGCTCTTGCACTCTTGGTCTCCGCATTAAATTGACTGGTCCTTCCCTTTTCTTCCTTTCACAGTCAGCCTTACAATAAAATGTCACCCTTCCAACCTGTGCCTGTCACCCACCAGGTCAACTGTGTCCCTCTCTCCTCCAACCCTGCTCCTTGTCTTCTAATCAGACAAGGAATGAGCTCATTTCATTTAAACTCTCCAAAAAAAATCTCCTCTATTGGATTTTCTTAATTAATATTAATCATATCCCCCTATTGTGTTATGATTAAATCCTTCATAAAACACATTAGAGATTAGTGTCACCTGCATATCAGCAGCCTGGGAGATAGGGGGCTCACCAAGCTGTAGGGCAGCCCCCTGCACCCATCTAGTTGATCCAAGGTTGGGCTCAGCATGGCACTCTCACAATGAAGCCTCTCTTGGCTCTGAGATGAAAGCTGCTGACAGGATACAGATGCTGAGAGCTGGTGTTAATGGAGGGTCATTTCTGGACAATGGTATCCATCACTCGTCTCATGACTTGGGTGTCACATGAAGCCATTTGTGACAATCAGACGAATATGGGAGTGATCCCATCATTATATTACAGAAGAGCTACAGTGCATGCCAAGCCATGCATAGACTAATACATTATTTATGTATATGGACTCATAACACAGCCAGATTTAATGCATTCCCCATCAAATCATCTCCCCTACTTAATCTACTGTTTGGAAGTATCTGATGATCAGCCAGAGAAATACTGTGTCAATGCATAAAACACACAGAAACTCCAGAGATTTAAGGTTCATTATGACACACCAGAAAACCATAGTAAATTATACAGCAGGAGTTTGGCTATTGCTCCACTGATTCAATTTGTCCATTGTTAATCACGTTAAAGATCCATCAGATTGTTATCATCATTAAAATGTTGGATCACACAGAAAGGAAAAGAAAAAAGTCTTTAACCAAAAGGCTGGTTAACCATTTCACAGCCAGAGGTGGCAGCAGGCAGTACCAGGATGAGAAGACCCTGGTAAGTAGGAGGTTAACTAGTTGTTAGGAGGCTGGGATGAGAACAATGACACTTCCATGGGGTTAATGAGTTCTCTTTCAGCTGAGATACTATTCTATTGGTGGCATCTCTTACAGATAAACTCTTTAGTAATTGAGGTCTGCAAGAAGCTCCAAGGATTAAGAGACAAATGCCCTTTCCTTAAAATGTATAGTTCATATGTCTACCCCTTTGGAGAATGGGGCACACAGAGCTTCTTATCCTAAGCCCTAGATTCACATTGCTCCATTTCATTTCTACTGACAATAAATAGGTATGCATTAGGACACAGTATGTGGCACCTCTGCTCCTATATTCTGTACATAGCTAATACTGCTGTGATCTGGAGATAAAGTGCAGCGGTTAGGAGAGAGGATCAGAGCAGTCTTTATAATGGACATGCTATCAGAAGGCTATACACAGTGAAAACAGTGGGAATAGTAATGTATACACAACCTGGGACACTCAGATCATCAGCAACAGGACCTGCTCTATCACCTGAAAATAGGTCTGAATCTTGATATTATCCCATCAATGTTCCATGTAGAAGCATGTATAATCTAAACTTTCTACTATATATTCCATGATTCCATGCAACAAATAGAATATCTATGCTTCTTGTGGTCTGCTATGCTATGGATATTACTAATCAATTAACACTGACTACAAGTGAATTAAAGTTTTATATGAAACTTGATTAATTAATTAGAACACACATATATATAATGTTACATGAGATCTATTATGCGGATGCACTTCTATCTATATCATCCTTCTATCTGATATAGTTAATATATATAGAGAGAGAGAGAGAATAAAAATGAGAGAGATGTATATATCTATATCTATATATATAATATATATATATATATATATATATATGATAGGTAATAGATAAATAGATGTTCTCATATACATAATTGTTCTCATATAACATTCAATAAACCACGGCAAGTTAGCGCCAGATACAGAGAATACAGGATTTCATTTATGGAACGTTCGTGATTTTATGAAATGTTTAACAGTTCGGAGACCCTATAGGACTGTGCAGCGCTCAGCTCTCACTGCTCCAGGTCTGTCACTCATTCGTTTTATACAATATGCAGGTAAATGTTCACACTGTACCTATAAAAATCATTTACAATTCGTATCTTTTCGTAGACAATTTTGTAGGTGCAGAACTCCAGATCAGAGAGATCGTGACGGTGACGGGCAAATCCACACGATACATTTAATAAAAGCACAAAATCAATAGTCTGCAAGGCACACAGTAGTGAAAGGGTTAACAGAGGCATTGTAATTGTAAAAAAATCTCTCTATATAGATTCTTTCATATAAGTTTATATATATATATATATATATATATGTATATTATGTATATATATATATATATGATATATATGATAGCATGAAATAGTATACATTCCTGGTAAATAAAGTGATTTGTGGGGCCATCTATATGTATTTATTGAGCAGTCTTCTTGCTCACAGCACGCAGCCCCTGGTGTGAAGTCTGCGCTATTCCTGCACATGGCCCCGAGGATTCAGGGAAGGAGCGGACTAGGTCACCGGGGTAGACAGGGGGCAACTTCATGGGTTACATTATTGTAGGCTGCAAATGAGCAGACAAAGCAGACACCAGAGTATGTATATATATACTGTGTGGATCATCATAGATAGCACTAGGAATATGTGCAGGAATGTAAATGAACCATAGTTAGATATCTACTGTAGATAGATGGATGGATAGATATATGGATAGATAGGTAGTGGATAACGTTTGTAATATATATATATATATATATATATATATATATATATATATATATATATATTTATGTATATATATACATATCAGTGTACTACTAGCTTATGAATGTACGTGTGCATGTAGATACTAGTTTATGTTTGCAAATATATATATATATATGGCTACACAAATTTATACCTACACAGAGGCATAAAACTGACAGATTGCAGTTTGCATCTGTACTTGCATATTGTGTGTGTGGTGATATGCTCTGTATGTGTGCACTGAATACCTCACTGTCTGCAGTCCTAAACAAAATCTATAGGTTATTCTGAAATATATTTTCATAATTAACAGTCATAGTGTCAGATTGATGTGCCTGTCATCTGTCTATCTATCTATCTATCTATCTATATTTCTATCTATCCATCCATGTATCGATCTATTTTTCATTGCTGTATTTTCTTCTGAAGATTTCTTTGATGTGCCGCACATATATTCAGGAGGGATCAGTCACTGAGAGGAGACATGAACACAGACCCCATATAGCTTTTGGTCTTCTGGTCTCAGTGGTTGGAGATGGGCAGAGATGTCTCCTGCAGTCCTCCTCATTAAGGCTATGGGTGCTGGACCACTGTTGGCCATTTCAGTGTGTGAGGCTAATAGAGTGAATGGAATAATGCGCATATTCTTTTCAGTACTGTCTTCCTGTCTATGGTTGCACATTAATTCACTGTAAGAAGCAGGTGTGAATAGGAGAAAGTGGAGCAGGATCATCTGCACATATCCCTCCACTGTATGCAGTAGGGATAGGGGGGTGCAGACACCTCATACAGCACTGACGATCATGTGCCCTGTGTGTGCAGGTGAACTCTTCACTCCATTGTCTACAGAGACTATTCTGGACTATTTCTTGATATTCGAGGTCACCAGTGCGCTAATTAAATCTTTACAGATGATATTTACACATTTATCTGATATATTGTAAATCATCAAGGCAGTAATTGAAAAAAACGGAGAAAAAGTGGAGGATGCACCAGGTTATCACATCCCTCCCAGAGGAAATAAGATGTACATTGTCCATTCATTTTCTAAAAAAGTGCAGTCTCTCTCCCTTTCTCTCCTTATCTCTATCACATCCTTCCTCTTCTCCACTATATCCTCTCTATCTCATACACTCTCTTCCTCTCTCTCCCTCACTATCAGTCCCTCTATCTATCTCTATCACACTCTCTTCCTCTCTCTCCTCACTATCAGTCCCTCTCATCTCTATCTCTTCACACTCTCTTCCTCTCTCTCCCTCACTATCTCCCTCTCTCTATCTCTATCACACTCTCTTCTCTCTCTCCCTCACTATCAGTCCCTCTATCTATCTCTATCACACTCTCTTCCTCTCTCTCCCTCACTATCAGTCCCTCTTCTATCTCTATCACACTCTCTTTCTCTCTCTCCCTCAATATCAGTCCCTCTCTATCTCTATCACACTCTCTTCCTCTCCCTCCCTCACTATCAGTCCCTCTCTCTCTCTATCTCTATCACACTCTCTTCCTCTCTCTCCCTCAGTATCAGTCCCTCTCTCTCTCTATCTCTATCACACTCTATCTCCCCCTCCCTTCTCACACACTCTCTATCCTTCTCCCTCTAATTCTCTCCCTCTCTCATTTCCCCTCTCTGTTAATCTCTATCTCTCTCTCCCCCTCTCTCATTCTCTCTCCCTTTGTCTCTTCCCCCTCTCTCTCTCCCTCCCTTCCTCTCTTTCTGTCTTTCTGTGTCTCTCATTATCTCGTTTCAGCCCTCTCTCTTTCCATCTCTCCCTCACTCTCTCCCCCTCTCTGTCTCCCTCTCTTCCCCCTCTCTCTCTCACACACACTCTCCATCTCTCCCTTTGTCTCTTTCCCCTCTCTCTCACCATCTCTCCCTCACCCTCTCTTCTTCATTTTCTCTCACTCTATTTCTCCCCTTCTCTTTCCATCTCTCTATCACCCTCTCTCCCTCTCATTCTCTCTCTCCATCCCTACCTCTCTTTCTGTCTCTTCCTCTCTCTTTCTCTCACTCTATCTCTCCCCCCCCCTCACTCTCTCCATCCCTCCCTGTCTGCCTCTCTTTCTGTCTTCCTCTCTCTTTCCCTGACTCTCTATCTCTTCCCCCCTCACTGTCCCATCCCTCCCTCTCTCCTTTCCCTTTCTCCTCCTCTCTCTCCATCCCTCCAACATTCTCTCTCCTCTCTTTTCTTTTAAATATTGTTTTACTGTCAGAAACGACCATGATAGAAAACTGTGAAACTTCTTTGTAACTGGCTTTCCACTACTCTTGCTATCCTCTGTCCGTCAGTTTGTCTGTCCATCTATCCGATCTGATGTTGCTGGCCTGTTGTGGATTGATTTGTATCTGTGTATCTGTGTAGCTGTGTACTGTAGTGTGAGCAGAGAATGTGCTGCCTGGAATCACTGCTGTATATGAGCAGCATTAGTGAGTCCCTCACAGTGATCTGATTACAGGGGCACTTCCCTGGCTCTGCAGCCCATCTCTCTGTGTCTCTCCATAGGGCAGCACTAGAGATGCAATATTTCAGATTACTGATTATATCAAGAATTCTGCTAACACCTATCATTTCAGTCATCTCCAGTCATCTTCCTCCTGTCTTCAAAACATCCAGAGCATTTGTGATTCCACTTGCTGCTTCTACTTATTGAGTTCTCCATGTCTCTCTGCAGCTTGTCATAACCTGTAATAAATGCCCTTTTGTGGGGAGTTAAAAGTCCACAGGGCACAGCTTCATATACAGCTCCAGGGCTTCATCTACAGCTTTCTCAATTTAACTCTTCAAAGCCACAACCTCTTCTGCAGTAACACTTTCAGGCTCACACTTGGACAAAAAGTGCTACTGTGTCCCCTGCCCAATTCAGGTCTTGATATGACATCTCTGTTAAGTTGATCAAGTCAAAATCTTGACAAATCTGAAACCTTCATATTGTAAATTTACTTCAAATATAGTATTTCTGTATGAATCTGATTCTTCAGCCAACCAACTTATATAAGGGGGCATCTCCATGAATTAGAATATCATCAAAAAGTTATTTTTTTTTCAGCGATCCAATACAAAATGTGAAACTCATATACTATGTGGAGTCATTACAAACAGAGTGATCTATTTCAAGTGTTTATTTCTGTTAATGTTGATGACTATTTCTCACAGCCAACAAAACCTCAACAGTCATTATCTCAGAAAATTAAAGTAGGGAGGATGAAGGGTTAAAAATCAAGCTGCCATATTCCAAGAGGCATCAAAGGATGAATATAATACTGATTTATTAGTCAACGCTCCCTGAAACGCCCTGAGACATGGCAATATGATATTGATTTGTTCTGAGGAAGGGGCAGGGACACTGAAACAGAGTGACTAATAAATCAATATTATATTCATCCTTTGATGTCTTGTGGAATACGGCAGCGTGGTTTTTAACCTTTCATTCTCCCTACTTTATATGCACCACGCTGGGGACTGCAGCATCCGTGATTTGCTTTTATAGTGGTTGTGGCTCTCACAACCACACAAGGTGAAGCCTCTAATACCTATTTAGGTAATATTTGATCTCTCAGACCCTTCATCCTCCCTACTTTAATTTTCTGAGATAATGACCTTTGGGTTTTCATTGGCTGTAAGCCATAATCATCAACATTTACAGAAATAAACACTTGAAATAGAGCTCTCTGTAATGACTCTATATAGTATATGTGTTTCACTTTATGTATTGAATTACTGAAATAAATTAACTTTTTGTTGATATTCTAATTCACTGTGATGTACCTGTATTTGCTGGAATTGAATTCTATAGTTTTGTGCTGCATTAATTTTGGGGTTCTGTTTGGTGACATCATGTGAACCCTCTGCCTGTGACATGGTGACATCTCTAGGTTTAAACCGACATCAAATCCTCATTCAGACATTACTGTTTTCTCATACGCAAAAAAAATCGTACAATTCTCGTCAATGTATTAGATCTGAGTGTCTTCAGTGTTTTATCAGTGTTTTTCATGGATGGTTAAATAAATAGATTACAAAGCTTCTCCTATCCTTTAGGGTACCTTTACACACGGCTACATTTGTAGCTTGTCACCAGGTAACTTACTGGTTGCAGTGAAATCATGGATACATGATTCCATTTGTACACAGCAACAAGATAGAACCATGTGTCCATGATTTCACTGCAACCAGTAAGTTACCTGGTGACAAGCTACAAATGTAGCCGTGTGTAAAGGTACCCTTACAGTGTTAAAGGGGTTGTCCGGTCTAAACTAATAATTCTGCAGTCACTCGATGTGATTATAAATTTACCAATCCTCCCAGTACCCACACTGTGCTCAGAGATGACTTACTGTCTCTAACCCTTGTACTGACCGCAGTTATGTGTTATACATGTTCCAAGGCCAGAACCCCTCGACTAGTGAGTGCGGTCTCACTCAATACAAGTGTATGGACGGCCGCTCCCATTAGTCAGACACGCCCTCTCCATAGACTTCTAATGAGCGAGGGAGCGCCCACTAGTTGTGTTGTTGCTGGGAACATGCATATCGTATAATTGCGGTCCATTCCCGGCTTAGAACCTGCGAACCCTTGTAGTGCCCAGACTGATTGATAAGTTAGGAGGATTGATACATAGAGTGACTGCAGAATTATCATGTTAGGGCAGAAAATCCCTTTAATCATGGAAATCACTTGGACTGCACATATATACCATCCATATGCTGGCTGTGATTTTCATACACCCATAGATTTACATTGGTACTTTTCATACATGCTGCTAGTAAACAAACACGTGACCAGCTCCATAGACAATAATGGTTGTTTTCTGTCTGACTGAAAAATAAGGAATGTAGATTTGCAGCATGGACCTCTGAACTGAACCTAACAGACTTTCCACCCTGAGCTACAGGCTCCATCCTGATGTCCATTTTTCACATATGTGATGTATCTAGTGATGAGTAAGAATGCTTGCCATTGCTCAATATTCAATTGAACATCGGGGGGCTCGGGGACGCTCGTTACTTGGTCAAGTATCATGAGAGCTTGAACACTATGCTCAAGTCTTCACCCCACATGTTTTGTGGCTATGTTTCTCTCACTAAACATGTGAAGATTGCTTGCCAATCACGGTTATGCCGTAGCCATGTTGGCTACTGGCATTACTGTGATTATCTGGCCTCATTGTATCATCATGTCTTATGTGAGCCCTGGGAATGTGATGCTCGGCACAGTGCAGTTCAGGAAAAGTTGATGTAGGAGGGAGAGCTTACATCAGATCTGGCATATAGGCAGGGTATAATACTTGCATACCGTAATTTATTTCCTTTCATGCGGCACTAAAGAATGCTATTAGGTTTGTTTAATGTAATAAATAAAAAAAATTAATAAAACACAACATGGAGTCCCTCCTATTTTTGATCATCAGCCAAGGAAAAGCAGACAGCTGCAGGCTGGTAATATGAGGTTGGGAAGACCCATGATTATTTGTTTTTTTCTAACCTAAATGTAACATCCCACAGCCACCCCAGAATTGGAACATCCATTAGTTACACCAGTCCTGGCCCTTTGTCTAGCTCTTTCTGATTGCCCAGTGCGGTGGCAAGCAAAGTAATATTTTGCGGGGTTGATGATAGCTCTGAATTGTCAGCTGACATTAAGCTCAGGGGTTAATAATGGAGAGGGTTCTGTCAGACATCCTCATTACTAACACAGTAAGTATAGTTAAAAAAACACACAGGAAAAAATAGCTTCTTTGACTAATGACTCCCCTACACTATTACTTGTTCACCAATTTATTTAAAAAAGAAAAAGCCTTCTGACATAATCCATAGTGTAGTGGTCCCACAGCATGCTCCGAATCCGTACTTCAATTGATGAAGTGCCAGACCTGAAATTTGTCACATGTTGTAACATCACAGAGTTGCTGATGTTACCATAAATGAGAAATTCCAGGTCTGGCGTTAAACGGGAGTAACTACAGTGGTCATGTCCAGTCAATGCCAGACCCAGAATTTCTAACATTGATTGACATCCCTGAGTTTCTGACATCACCGTGCATGAGAAATTCAGGATCCGGCACTGACCAAGAGTGACCTGGGGAGCATCGCTATCTGAGCGAGGTTCTTTTGGTTGAATTACAGATTTGGGACATATTCTGAGATCACTACACAATAGATTATGTCAGATCTTCATGGCCTTTTTTTTGTTTATAAATTGGTGAACAAGGGATAATGCGGGAAAGTCCTTATTCAAATTAACAATTTTTTCCTGTATGTGTATTTTTTTAACTTTACACTTACAGGATTTGAAATGGATGTGTCCGATAGACCCCTCTTCATTAATAATCCCTGGTCTTGTGCCAGCTGTCAATTCACAGCTGACATCAACCCCATTAAACATTACCCCAATTGCCACAGTACCAGTGGAATCAGGAAAAGCCGGGGTGAAATGCCAGAATTGGTGTAACTAATGGATGAACCAATTATGGGTCTTCCATTTTTAGTCTGGGAAGGGTCAAATAACCATGGGCCAAATATTTATAAGGCTAAACCAGGATAAACATTGTTTAGTCAGAATTAACCTAATAAATAAATAATAAAAAAAAGTGGTGTGGGGTTCCCCTATTTGTGACAATCAGCTAAGATAAAGCAGACAGCTGCATGCTAGTATTATCAGGCTAGGAAGGCCCATGGTTATTTTGCCCTCCCCAGCCTAGATATACTAGCCAGAAGCCACCCAAGAATTGGCATATCACATTAGTTGCACCAATACTGTCGCTTTGCCCTGACTCTTCCCTATTGCCTTGGGGCAGTGGCAATCAGGGTAATATTTTTGGGGGTTGATATCACGTAATCCAAGATGATACACACTGCAGCTCCAGCAACTGTGAGTAGCAGTAAAGTACAGAAATTCACAGGCGTCGAGTACTGACTAAAACTTCCATCAGAGCCGTTTGCACAGTGTTGCAGTCAGCGAAATCCAGCAATGTTGAGGAGTATTCTAGTCAGTACATGTGAAGTGTGACTGTGAATAACTGTATTTTACTGCTATTCACAGTCACCGAAGCTGCAGTCGTAGATCGTGGACTACATGGGAATATTGTGTGTACTTTTTTTAAAAGAAATTGGTTAACAAAGGAAAGTGTAGGGGAGTCTTTATTCAAATATACAATTTTTTTCAACTGTGTATTTTTAACTTTACCCTTACTGGGTTAGTAATGGGGTGTCGGGCATCATTACTAACCCATTGGCTTGATGCCAGGTGACATTACACAGCTAACATCAACCCCCAAAAATATTACCAACTCCAAACACACCAGGGCAATCAGGACAAGCCAGGGTGAAGCACATGACTTGGTGCATTTAATATGATTCACCAATTCTGGGGCAGCTGCTGGCTGATATATTTAGTCTGTGAAGGGCCAAATAATCATGGCCTTCCCAGCCCGGCGTTTTATGCTTTTCTTTGGCTAGTTATGAAAACTGAGCTGATCCCATGTCATTTTTTAAAATTATTTAATTTTTTTTTACTTCCCAGCAGCAACCTTGGAGTCAGAGATGCGTCATGCACCATGCTGCTTCCATTCTATTTCAGCGCTGTTTTCATCCATTTTGTCAATGTTCTGCACTCCTAGGGGGCTCTGCCAGAAAAATGCTCCAGTTCCCATACACTTCCATTATACTTGTTACTCAAATCGAGCTTGTCTGATCATTGGACCCACTCAATTCAAGCAACAGTACTCGAGCACTTTAGTGCTCACTCATCCACTATCCATATTTTTAACAGCTAGAACATGTACCCATTATAATCTAAGTTGCTACTCATTTATCTATGCAAAATCCTCAACACGTGTTCATTTTTTCCTACAGCACGGATGAAGAATGCCAATGCAAGTCAGTGTCCTTGAAAAAGGACAGTGTGCGGATGACAGATGTGTGCAATCCGTGTGCTGACCAGAAGAGAACTACCCCTTAGAGCGCTGTGAGAGAGAGACAGACCACCAGAGACAGGAACACCTAGAGAGAAAAGAAAGGGCACCGACCGTGGCTTGACTGCACTAACCCGGTTCTGGAGACAACACTGAACCAGAAATTGGCAAGAGACATACCCGGTGGCCATGCTGAAAGAACTGAGTAAAAGTAACAGAACTCCAGCTGTGGAGTATTAGACTTTTATTAGCGTGAACCACCGGCCGCAGAGGCCATATGAGACATCAGGGTACTGGCGTCCCAGTGAACATCTGCCAAGGTATGAACTGACTTCTCCATCTCGCTGCTCTGGAGACCACGCACCACCTGCAGGGAGCATAACCATCCAAGCTGACGGTCACCATCCCAGAGGTTCTGAAACAGCGGCAGTCACCCTGGCCACATACCACAGGTGGCGCCACGAATACCCCAAATCCCATTAGACTTTCCCTGTCATCTTCCCCCGTTTATTAACAATGACACCGCCATGGTCACGGGAATGGGTCACGACCCCCATCTGTCCCCGTGAAAAGAACCAAAAGAGGTGAAGACAACAATGAGTAACTGCCCGGTTCCCGAGTCTTACCTGGCCCTGGAGTGGGCATGTCATTTGTTTTGGCACTCACCGAGGGTACATGTGAATTGATCTGTTGCACTGGGGAGAGTTCTGCAAATCAAGGGCTGCTCCAAAGCTGAGACTCTTCTCACCCTCGAATACTGAGGCTCCCTATGGCCATCCTCTCAACACTTGCACAAAGGGCCTTCTTATTTCTGTGTCCAACAGTGATGCCACAGTTGATTCTCCATGTACCTTTGGACATTTTATGATGTAGCAAAATGACTGGTAGATTATGAGGATTATGACAGGTGGATTAAAATGGTGAATGGTGCACAGAGGTAATGCCCGATTCATTAAGATTGGCATTTTGTATGCCATTCTTAATAAGGGGCATACTGGAAAAAGACGTGCTGATTTCATTAAGAGGCTTAATGAATTTTACATGTCTAATCAGTGGTGCACGCCTCCATGCACTGCGCACAAAATGTTAATACAGTCATAGACTGGAGTAATATTTCCTAGCGGTACTCCCGAGTGTGACTCGGGGCTAACTTTCACTGACAGAAGCGGTAAAACCGTGTCACACTGATGACTTGGAGAGGACTGGGGGGGGAAGGGAGGGATTTCTAGTGATAGTTCGGCCGCGGCAGACGGGGGAGTGAGGGGGGAGCTGCTGGCGTGGCCGCGGCAGACTTTGCTAGCAGCAGTTCGACGTGGGGGCGGGGATGTGCTGGCGGCCGATCGGTTGTGGGGGGAAGTGCTGTCAACGTCAGCTGTTAGGAGGGGTTGTGTGTGGTGTTGTTGGTGCCAGCAGCAGTTAGGTTAGGGTTAGGGCTAGGGCTAGGGTTAGGGCTAGGGTTAGGGCTAGGGTTAGGGTTAGGGGTAAGGTTAGGGCTAGGGTTAGGGCTAGGGCTAGGGTTAGGGCTAGGGTTAGGGTTAGGGCTAGGGTTAGGGCTAAGGCTAGGGTTAGGGCTCTGGTGCAGCTGAACCAGCTGCACCATGGTAGGTCCGCCCCTAACGCTCGGAGCAGAGGAGCCTCCTTACCTTCTCCTGGTGATTCAGCGATGTCACCGCTGTGATCGCCAGTGAGAGCCCCTTCGGATGCCTCCATATGACAACCTGTTCCGTTTCTGTGAGCCGCAGCGGCTCATTGGAGGCGGAACTGGGCGGGAAATAAAAAAGTATAACATTTCGGCCCATAGTAAAAAAGTATAAAATTTCTGCCCATAAAAGAAATTTTTTATCAAATAAATGGTACCGCATTTAGTACAAAATTCCTGACATAATCATACCACCAGGGAGGTTAAGAAATACCACCACTTTCCATGATATTCATCAACCTCATATATATCATCAACCTCATCATCATCATCATCAGTATCATCTAATCGGGCTGTTTCCTCTTCCAACAGGGACGCATTGGGTCTACTCAGCTTTTCCTGGGCTCTGACTGTCTGTGTGCTGTGCATATACCCTGTCTCTTTTACTATTGTCTTACCTTCATGTCCATGCTATGCTGTATACCTCATGATTATTCTGCCATGTCTTGGACTGGCCCCCTTCAGGCCCTTCCTGTTTTTATGACCTCTGCTTAGCTGTTAGTATCTGGTCAGTCCATACTCACCCACCTCCTCATCCACACCTGATGATCCTTAGCTGTAGATATATTCAGAACCATGAGTCTGATCCAGACTCTAGTCAGATCCATGAATCTCCCAAACTACAACTCCCAAAGTACAGCTTCCTAAGTACAAGACTTTGAAATAGACTAGAAATAGACTGGAAATGACTGGAAGGTACTGGGATAGAAAGCCACTACAATAGCCATAGATATATTCAGAACGTCCTGCATGGAGAGTGGAAAGATCACGGATATGTCTCACCTGCATGTTCAACTTTGCATGGATCTACAATGGCGACTGCACCCTTTTTTTTTTTTGTCTCCTGGATTATCCATCCACCGTTGGCAAATTATATATATTTATCATCTCATCTGTCTCTGAGTAACTCCTCTGCCGCATGGACCCGCCTGGCTACATCTGACCCCAGCTGTATAGGATCCTGACTGCACCTCAGCATCTCGCCCCCAGCAGCACCTGACCGCATCCACGGCTGCAACTGCATCTCATCCACAGCTGCATCTCATCCACGGCTGCATCTCATCCCTGGCTGCATCTCATCCCTGGCTGCATCTCATCCCCACTATTGTACCTACATCTGTTCTCAGATTGCACCGCATCACCCTGCGTCACCTGCATTCTCCTGGACTCTGTACGCCTCCATTTGCTTTGCGATTGCCTGGACTTGATTGGTACTCATCCACTTTGCACACCCTTTCTGCTGCACCTGTCCCCTGTCGCTCCAGACCCCTGCCTCTATCTCACCCCTCCTGCTGCTCCTGTCCTCCTGTCCCCTGCCTCCATCCCAACCCCGGCTGCACCTCCTCCTCTCAGCTGCTGTTGCCCCCTGCCACCACCACTCCCCATCGGCACATCCCCCTCCTGCTCCACCTGTCACTCCCACTGAATCCTATACCCCCATGCAATGTTTTCCCTTCTCTTCACATTCCCTCCTATCCTACTCCACTTCCTACAACCCCCTCTGTCCCTCCTCCCGACAACACAATAACACTCTCCCGCTCCATTCTACCTAGCCATCTCACCCACTCTTCTGAACTCTTCCTCCACACCCATATCTTTATCTCCAAACATGCCCGCTGACCACGCAAGCTCTCATGCCCCCATCTCCTGACCCTCTCCCTCCTCCTACTTGCTGGCGACATCTGCCCTAATCCCGGTCCCCCCCCACACATCCACACAATCACCCCTAGCCCCCGCCCACTCCCCACCATTAACATTCGCAACCTCTGCAACCTTACACCCATCCCCTAAGCCGCCCCTCCCCCAATCCCCCTTTCTGGTGCACTCTGGAATGCCCGATCAGTATGCAATAAACTCATCTTCATCCACGACCTCTTCATCATCGAAAAACTCTCTTTCCTTGGCATCACCGAAACATGGCTCACCCCCTCCGACACAACCTCCCCCGCCGCCCTCTCCTATGGCGGACTCACCATCTCCCACACACCCCGCCCCAGCAACTCCCACTGCGGAGGTGTTGGCCTACTCCTGGCCAACAGCTGCTCCTTCACCCCAATTACACCACCCCCCTGCCTCCCTCCCCTCCTTTGAGGCACACTCCGTGCGTATCTTCTCCCCCTGCAACCTCCTCCTGGCTGTCGTCTACTGCCCTCCAGAATCCTCGTCCACCTTCTTCGACCACCTCACAACCTGGCTTCTCCACCTCTTCTCCTCTGACATCCCCACCATCATCATGGCGACTTCAACATCCCCATTGATAAACCCCACGATGCTGCCTCAAGACTCCTCTCACTAGCCTCCTCCTTCGTCCTGTCCCAATGGTCCTCCTCAGCCACACACTATAACGGTCATACACTAGACCTCGTCTTCACCTGCCTCTGTTCCCTCACCGAACTCACAAACTCAACCCCCCTCCTATCCGACCACAACCTGCTGACCTTCTCCGCCCTCTCCCCCCCTCCGCCATGCTCCCCCCTTTCCGGAAACTCCCTCACCCCCAAAGAAACCTCAAGCTCATTAACTTCCACTCACTCGCCTCCTCCCTCCTCCCTCTCTCTGACTTAGCCCCCTCTCATGTCGCTGACGCCACCCTCTACAACACCACTCTCGCCAAAGCCTTCGACCAGGCTGCCCCTCTCTCAAACAACAAAACCAGTGCACACAGACAACACTGGCTCACTGCCAGCACCAAAAAACTTCAACGGACGTCAAGGGTAGCTGAACGGAGATGGAAGAAATCCAACTCCGCAACGCACCTCGCCTTATACAAACAGTCCCTCATCGACTTCAAGACACCACTGACCGCTGCAAAACAAGCTTTCTTCTCGTCTCTCATTAACTCCCTCTCCCACAATCCCAAGCAACTTTTCATAACCTTTAACGCCCTACGTCCCCCCGCGCCCTCTCCCTCTCACCTCATCACCGCCAATGACTTTGCCAACTTCTTTAAACAGAAGATTGACAAAATCATAGAAAGCTTAGATTCCCAATCCCCTCGGCCCTCTCTCTCTATCACCCAACCCCCCTCGACCAAAAGTAACTTCCCCTCCATGACTGAATGGCGCCTCTCTTCCCTTGTAGCATGATCACACCTCACCACTTGTGCCCTCGACCCTCTCCCCTCCCAACTCATCCCTAACCTCACCCCTGTCCTTATCCCCGCATTTACCCATCTCTTCAACATATCACTTACCACCGGCGTCTTCCCCTCATCCTTCAAACATGTCCTCATAACACCCATCCTCAAAAAACCCTCCCTCGACCCCACAACAGTCTCCAACTATCGTCCCATATCTCTCCTCCCCTTCGCCTCAAAATTGCTTGAGCAACATGTCTACTCCAAACTGTCTACCCATCTCTCCTCGTGCTCCCTCTTTGACCGCCTGCAATCCAGTTTCCGAGCCCACCACTCCACCGAAACAGCCCTAATCAAAGTCACCGATGACCTACTGACCGCCAAGAGCAAGCGACACTACTCCATCCTTCTCCTCATCGACCTCTCTGCTGCCTTCGACACAGTCAACCACTCCCTCCTGCTTCAAATTCTAGAATCCCTTGGCATCACTGACCTAGCCCTCTCCTTGATATCCTCGTACCTAACAGACCGGACCTTCAGCGTCACCCACTCCCACACCTCCTTCTCACCCTACCCCCTATCTGTTGGAGTTCCCCAAGGCTCAGTCCTGGGATCCTTACTCTTCTCCATCTACACCCTCGGCCTAGGCCAACTCATCAAGCCCTACGGCCTCCAATACCACCTCTACGCCGACGACACCCAGCTCTACCTCTCCGGCCCTAACATCACCTCCCTGCTATCCAAAATCCCACACTGTGTGTACGCCATCTCATCCTTCTTCTCCGCTTGTTTCCTCAAACTCAACATGGATAAAACCGAGTTCATCATCTTCCCCCCAAGTTGCTTTTCTCCCCTACCGGGACTAACCATCACTGTCAACGACTGCACACTCTAACCCGTCCCCCACGCCAAGTGACTCGGTGTAATCCTCGACTCTTCCCTCTCCTTCAAGCCACACATCCAGGCCCTCGCCACCTCCTGCCACCTATAGCTTAAAAACATCTCACGGATCTGCTCCTTCCTTTACCATGACACTGCCAAAATGCTTGTCCACGCCCTCATTATCTCCCGCCTCGACTACTGTAACCTCCTGTTCACCGGCCTCCCCGCTTCCTCCCTTGCACCCTGAACCATCCTCAATTCCACTGCCCGACTCATCCACCTGTCGCCCCCTTACTCCCCCATCTCCCCCCTCTGCCAAGCCTTCCACTGGCTCCCTACTTCCCAGAGATCTCAGTTCAAAACCCTAACCCTGAAATACAAGGCCATCCACAACCTGTCCCCTCCATACATCTCCGATTTGGTCTCCCGATACCATCCCTCACGCAATCTGCGCTCCTCTCAAGAACTCCTTCTCTTCTCCCCCCGCATCTCCAACTCCCACAACCACATACAAGACTTTTCTCATGCATCCGCCATACTCTGGAACTCTCTTCCACGCCACATCAGACACTCCCCTACCCTGGGAACCTTCAAGCAAAACCTGAAGACCCACCTCTTCCTTCAAGCCTATAACCCACACTGAGTCCTAGTCCGCTGCACCATCTCACCTCACCCCTCCTACTGTCTCCCACCCATCCCCTATAGACTGTGAGCCCTTGTGGACAGGATCTCTGCCCTAATGTACCTGTATGATTTATTCGTTGTTATTTATGTTCTCGTTCTTGTTCTGCCCTTACACATGTAAAGCGCCATGGAACCAATGGCGCTATATAAATAAATAATAATAATAATAAAATAATAATATTTACAGTCTGTCTTGTTACGGCTACAACCCAACGCTGTCCATTTTGGTAGAGCCGTTTTAAAACTTTAGTGAAAACACCAAAAGTTGTAACTTCTGGTTGTACAAAATTTATAAAACTTTTCAAAGTATTTTATGTCAGTTTGAAATGGAGTCTAAATATTTTTTTATAATTTTTTTAAGCAAAAGGGAAAAATACAGGAAAAATATTGATGAATTATGTTTTTTCTTTGCTATATTTGTACCGTGTACGTACATTGTTGTTGATTTTTCCATAACCATTAACCATAGACATGTTGGTTACACCTCCCACTCTTATGCCATCTTCAATTGCCGTTATGACTTTTCTATCTTTTAATTGCATTATCTTCTATTGGTTTGTACCTAATTAGGAGCTGAGAACTGGTGTGCAAAGTGCAAGGAAGGAAGCAGGTATTGTTATTACTTGATGTTTGGTTGGAGTTATGTGGAGTGGTTCTGCATAGCTGAGCTGTCAGGAGTTTGTATGGTGTTTGCTCTGTGCAGTGACTTGTTTTATCAGGCTAGCAAACATTGGCTGCATAATCTGTGTGATGATATCAGAAAGATTTGTTTCTAGGTCCAGCCAAGGAAAGGTCACTCTAATAATACCCAAGGTCATTGCGGGGAGCCAGCGTGTCTCCCAGTCATTTTTCATTTGGTTGCAGCACTTAATGACAGTTGCAGGCAACTTGGAAGTGGTGTTTTGTGATGTCACCAGCACATGCCAGGAGATTATAAGGGCAGGCAAGGGACAGACTTGTGGATTAATCTGCTGCAAATATTGTTAACTAGTTCAGTGCGGCACTAACAGCAGCCAGCAGTCCCTCAGACAGTGCAAAAAAAATGTCCAAGGAGATGGCGCTGCCTAGCAGTCTGATAGAAGGGATTTCTTATAGGTATATAGATAGATAGATAAATTACAAATAATTATTGGGATTGTTCACCATAGCTCTATTATGCTGCCCTTAATAAAAAAAAACTGTGTTCTCAAATTTGAGACTGGCACCACTCCTATCTCCCAACATGCAGTCATATACCATTGCTGTATCACTTGACCGCTGCAGCCAATCTGCCGCTTGACCACAGCATTCTTCATTCCAGAAGAGTAGACTTTTGCAGTTATTTTATTTTGACACTGTTACTATTAGGCCAGGGTTACACTGGCCTACAGCTTACGATACAAGAGAATCGGATGCTATATGCTAATGACACTCAGCTCAAACTCTGCTCCGAGCGTGAACAAGAGTGTAATTTTATTGTGATCTGATTCTCTCGCATGTGAAAATCTGATCACATGCGAGAGAAGATGGAGAGATCAATCTCTCCATCTTCTCCATTGCAAGTCTTCTCATGTATCGGTCTGCACTCGGACAACATCTGAGTTTAGTCCGATGTTTCACCCACACCCATAGACTTATGTGGGTGTGCATGATCTGATATACGGTATGCTGCCAATTGCAACACGCGGTAATTTTTTCTCGTGCTAAATTGGCATCAGAAATAAAACACTAATCAGCAGTGCTTCATCGTATAACATTAGAGTAACTGCTATTCGATAAAATATTGTGAGTGCTCGTCCTTGTTATACGGTGGTGTGAGCAAGCCCTTAAGAATAGTTTGTCCAGTAGCTGACAACCAAAATATGTAGTCATCTTTGTGGCTTTTCCATAGGTGGTGCAGCTGCCTGTGTGGTGCCCTGCTCACACATGTAGCCACAAGCTTCCCTAGTGCACAGCTGGATTTGCACAGTAGGTACCACTTACATGTAACATCTTCCACCTCAGCACAGTAGGGGGAGCCCAACTTGCTGACTTTAGGCGAGATCCCCTATAAATACTGGTGCTGGGGGAGGAGTTAGGCAGAGTGTGCAGACGCTAGGAGAGCTGCGAAGTCGTCCTGGTGCTCGGTGCCGTGTTAGGCCCGAATCAGAGACCTGGAGTAGCCCTTCTGCTGTCCAGCTAGGCCCAGGAGTGGGGTCGAAATGTAAGGAGGACAGACAGCCGTGGGAACAGAGGAACCAGTGGAGGTTTGCCCAGCTAACTACCGGACTTCGGGGATCCGCACCTGCAGGAGCGCTTTAGACCCCGCAGAGAACCCAGTCCCCCTGTGTACTCTGTAAAAGGGAGAAAGACTTTTACATTGCCCTAGATGTAATATGGGAAGGACAGATATGTACCAATGACTATGGGAATGCGCAGCAATAGGGCAATAGTGGTATAAGGTACGACGAGTTTTTACATCAATTTCTACAATATCCATCCCATTGACACCAGAGATACGGCTTTTTCATGACAGGGAATAGGCGGGAATGAGAGGGAGTGACATTCACATTTTTCATATATTGACCTTGGTGACACTGAGGATAACTCTGAGACACGCTCCTCATAGGAGCCTATGATAAAAACTGGATTGCTTCACAAGCAATCCGGTTTCCGTCTCCAGCTCTGCAGCCTGCGTGAAAAATCATGCAGGCTGCAGTTTTCGGAGCGGTTGTAACTTCCGCAAGGCGGGAACCGGATTGCTCAGGATGTGTAATCCTGAGCAATGCGGTTCCCGCATATACTTTTCTTATCCGGGCTGCGTATGAGTTAACACATCTCCTCGAGGAGTGTGGTCGGGGCTGATATCATGTGACTTCTGACTGGTCACATGATGTGATGTTAGCTCAGGTCCTGGAGGATGAGAGAGCAGGCTTGTAGAGCACATGGGAAGAGACCAGGCCTGCAGCCTTGGACTAAAAAGAGGTCAGTGAGTGGAGTCTGAGAGTGCTCCATTAGGATATTTCCAAAGAAGTGAAACCAAACCTGTGCAGGTGTACCTGTGTGTGAGGTAAACGGACTATATACACAGTATTTTCTTGTACAGCCGAAGGAAGGTTCATATTTAATTTGCACTGTGCGGTTTATGGAATCTCCAAATAAACCAGATGCACTTATTTCATAGAAGAAACTGTTGCTGTGTATTGGTTTGTGCTGCCAAGCGAGTATACTCCAACCCGATCCGTGATCACTACGTCACACTATGTAAATGCTGCGTAACATCTAATACAAACAATGCAGGAAATATTTCTCCACTTGATCATAAGTCATTAAATAGTGAAGAAGTTATAGGCTTATCAGGTAAGGCCGGGTTCACATTTGTGTTCGGCACTGCAGCGTATGCAGCGCATACGCATATGCAGAGCCGAATGCAAATATTTTCATGTAAACGCAGCCGAGATTGTTCCCATGCGTTCACATGAAAATGTTAGTGAGGCAGCCCGGCCACCCAATCAGCGGTTGCGGCCGGGAGGTGGAGATCAGCGGCAGAGATCCAGGCAGCCACCACTGATCTCTTCCTCTCAGCCGCCGCCGCCGCTGAACTCCCTGCTGCCTCTGGTTCATTTAGAATAGCTGGCGTGAAAGCCAACTTCACCGCCGGCTTTCCGCACTGGCTATTCTAAATGGACCAGCGGCGGTGGCAGGGAGAGAGAGGAAGAAGAAAGAAGAAGAAGAGAACTTCGGGACAGGGTTCACCTGCAGATGACCTCAGAGGAGGTCATCTTCTGTAGCGTCTGTGCACATGCCAGCAGATGGCAATGCGCACAGATTGAATCCAATTCATTTTGTGTGCGGAGCTGTCTGCTTGCGTATAAAACAAGCACACAGCTAAGCACAAAAAATCCAACACTTTGCCTTTGCTGCGCATAAATTATGCGCAGCCGAACGCAAACGCAGCTGAATGCAGCCACAAACAGGCACTATGCGTTCCCATGTTAAACATAGGAGCGCATAGTGCCTGCGTTTTGCTGTGCTCAGATACACTGCACATCATGCGCAAATGTGAAGCCAGCCTAAGGTGGATTCTCATAGTTGCAGGTTAGGCTGGTTTCACACTACGAATTTTTAATTTCCGATGCTATCCGATAAAAATCGGATAGCATCCGACCGATTTTGGCCCCCCATGCAGCCCTATGGGCATCGGACCGAATCGGATGTGCACGAAATGGCATCCAATTAGGTCTGATCCGATTCTGTCCGATTTTTGCACCGAAAATAAAATCGGACAAATTCGGATTGGACCAAATCGGATGTCATTTAGTGCACATCCGACCCGACCCGACCCGATGTTTTTAACATGGGGCCCTATGGAGCAGGGTCCGAGGATACATTTGATGTGTCTTCAGACCCGATTTTACTGTACTGAGCATGCTCAGTAGAGTAAAACTGCTCCAGCAGGGGTTAAAGAAAAAGGAAAAGGACCTGCCGTGACATCACAGTCACGTGACCGTCTGTTACACCATGTTAACAGGTGGTCACGTGATTGTGACATCACGGCAGGTCCTTTTCAGAAGAAGAAGACCTCTGGAGATATCGGGAGGACACCGGGAGCATCCGGGATCGTGCGGGAGACGATGGGGGCCTCGGGGACAGGTGAGCATACGTATTTTTCTTTTTTTTATCAGCCCGGAGCGATTTTTTGCCAGAATCGGATGCCTATTTGGCATCCGATTCCAAGCATCAGAAGGGAGCCGATGCTGTCTGATTTTATCGGACAGCATCAGCTCCCTTAAAAATCGTAGTGTGAAGGTAGCCTTAGGGTGAGCAATACAGACTGAAGGTAATGGAACAATGAGCAAAAGGAGACAATGCAGCAGTATTTCCAGCACAGCAGAGAGATAAGCAGAGCAAAACACCAGAAGAAACAGAGCCAAAAGTGGAAATGTGCAGAAAATGCAGATTTAAATTAAATTATAGGCAGACCAGGAGTTGCAAAAATCAAATGGTTAATGGCAGAGTTGTATGCTCTCAACAAACAAATGGTTAATCAAAGGCAGTTGTGATTAACAAGACAACCCTTGCTTGCAGAAAAGAATACCTACTGTGGAAGCAACATAATAGTGGGAACAGCTCCGTAACAGGCACCTACCTGCCTGTTGTGCCCAGCACTGTTCACCTCCAACTGGAGCAGTCACAGACCACTCCTGTCTGCAATTTTTCAGCTTCCACTGACATCACGACTACTCTGGGGGTCGGGTTCTGCCCTCAGGTAACGAGGAGCCAGCTGTCAATCTGCGTGACGTCGGCTATGCGTCTACCTCTGCAGAGCAGAAAAGAAGCCTTTGCTCTTACGCTCTGCTCTGTTTACCCTGCCATGCTGCCCCGGCAGGAGCGGTAAGTAGCAACAACCTGCCTGATAGTGATTGGGCACATTTTTTTTTTAATCACGGATATCTCCTTTAATGAGCTTACAGCAGACAAATGGTTAACCACTGATGTGATCCAGGAGGTACATGCAAATAAATGATAAACAAGTAGAGGCTCTTTGAGGAGACATTTACCCAGCAGAGAGAAATGGACGGTGAAGCAAAACTCCTGAAGTACGTGTGCTAACGTATTGAAAAACTTACTGAACACTCAGATTGAACATATTTGTCAGAGTTAGCCTTAAACACTGTTCTAAGCCAGGAGGTACATACAAATAAATGACAAACAAGCAGGAGTTCTTTGAGGAGATAATTACCCAGCTCAGAGGAATAGATGGTGAAGCAAAACTCCTGAAGACATTTGGTAATGTATTAAAAAGCTCCTGAATACCTAGGTAGAACATAATTGTCAGGGTCAGCATTAGATGGCTCTCGCTGTTGATGTAAATGAAATTCTCTGGGTTTCTTGAAAACTCCTGTGTAAACTATCACAAAAGGAGGAGGCCATAGGACTACAGCAAAGGAAGGTGGCCATTATAGAAAGGAGCAGACCCTGACACTGGTGAGTAACAGTACCTCCCAATTTATGGCATATCACAGAAGAGTTTGTAAAAGAAGAAAATGAGGCTAGATTTTTATGGTCTATATAGATAGTCACCGCGAATTAAGCTCCTTCAAGTAGATGTTGCAATTCCTATAGAGTTCACTTTATAACTAAGAGCTCATGTTACCAATAGAACAATTTTATTCTGCTGGACAGAATTTCTTGGAAAACTATCCACAGAAATTCAGAAACATTTTAGGATATAACTACTCCTATACCAACAGAAAAGGTATCCACTTCAAAGAAATAGCCGAGGTATCCACTTCAAGGAAATAGTAGAGGTACCACTTCAAGGAAATAGTAGAGGTACCACTTCAAGGAAATAGTAGAGGTACCACTTCAAGGAAACAGCAGAGGTACCACTTCAAGGAAACAGCAGAGGTACCACTTCAAGGAAATAGTAGAGGTACCACTTCAAGGAAATAGTAGAGGTACCACTTCAAGGAAATAGTAGAGGTACCACTTCAAGGAAACAGCAGAGGTACCACTTCAAGGAAATAGTAGGGGTACCACTTCAAGGAAATAGTAGAGGTACCACTTCAAGGAAATAGTAGAGGTACCACTTCAAGGAAATAGTAGAGGTACCACTTCAAGGAAACAGCAGAGGTATCCACTTCAAGGAAGAATGCATATCAACATCAAGATGGTTTTTAAGACTGGAGCAATGGAAAAACATGATTTGCATTTACTGAAGGCTTGAACGGTGGAATCCAACCAATTCCAAGTATTGGTGCCCTTCCAAGTGAGGTCTATATAGCTATGTTCACATAACATTTTAGTCTATGGTCAGTAGCTCTATTGGGGCATGTCTGGAACCCTGAAAAATGGGATTTGGGTGCATGTGCTCAAAGGGCAATTGACTGTAATGATGCTAATGGAGTCATTGTTAGGATGTCATGCAGATATACTTCCACATATGGGTATAGTACATCATGAACAATTTAATTAAAAAGGTATTGGACTACAGTTGGTATGTTGCATAATCCAGACTGAATGGACAAAACTTCATAGTAACTATCATGTATGTTAAATGCAGTCTTCCAATCATAACCCTTTTTCATTTGGATTTAGTTATGTGCTCGGTTTATTTTAGAGAAGATGGTAGCACGATCTTTTCATACAATCAATCAATAACAGGAGTATATAGCCTTAGCCGTGAAAGTCCCCAAAGCACCACTTCAGTGGAAAGTGGCAAAATTAAAAGAGAAGTGTCCACTCCTTAACATTTATATAGTGTTCCAATCTAAAGAGTCATCAGAAATAGATACGAACACCAGGGACTATTCATTGAGTTTAGATTTAGAAACATCCGCAAACAAACAAAATACATTTTCAGCCCTTCGTTTTATAGAGAGGTTAATAAAATTCTCTGCAGCCCTAGAATCAATGATCTTGTCCTAAGAATACAGAAGAACAGAAGGTAATCATCGTAGGTACAATCAGTTTGTCTTTTGCGAAAGATGAATTTAACCTCAAAAGCGATACCTCATCCTTAAACTAGAGTCTGAAGCTTCCCTTGTTGGCTTTGAGTTCGCAATAGTTTATTTGAGGATGATCCAATTCACCAAAAAAGAAAAAAAAGTTCTATAGTAAAACGACAGTATCTTTTGGTTGACAATTTCTTTTGACCAACTTGCATTGGTTCCTGTATGGAATTTTGAAGAAGCTGGAGAATGTAGAACATGGAAATCATGAGCTTTCTACTTTGAAATCTCCCTAGATCAAGAGAACTTGGAAAATCACCTTCAACAGGTTTGTCCTTGATCTGACTGTAGAGGCTGGAATAGCAGATAGCCAGAGGAGCATCATTATTCCAGGCCAGTTCTGAAGACAGGGAAGTAAACTGATTGACCTAACGCCCACCAGAGTTGGATTCCTGTCTAATTATGGCAATAGTGGCTGAGTGATCTTGACAAAGTTCATTAAACACTCTATGGAGGGCTGACAGAAAGGATGATTGAGAATACATCATAGGATTGTGCCATTTCCATAATAGCTCGGGTCTAGCCAAAGCATCACTAGATTAAATATATAAATACACTGCACAAAAAATAAAGGTAACTATTAAATAACACAATGTAACTCTAAGTCAGTCACACGTCTGTGAAATCAATTGGTCTAGATATGAAGAAACACTAATTGTGATGTGCAAATGGAACAGCCAACAGGTAGAAATGATAGACAATTAGCAAGATGCCGCTATAAAGGAGCAGTTCTACAGGTGATGACCACAGACCTTGTCTCTGTTCTCATCCTTTTTGGCTGTTGTTTTGGTCACTTTAGCATTTTGTCATTGCTCTCTGTCCTAGAGGTAGCATGAGGCGGTGCCTACAAACCACAGAAGTTGTTCAGTTAGTGCTCATCCAGGATGGCATATCAATACGAGCTATGGCAAGGAGGTTAGCTGTGTCAGCACAGTGCCCAGATCAGGGAGCAGATACCAGGACACAGGCCAGTATACCGGTAAATGTGGAGGGGGACGCAAGAGGGCAACAACCCAGCAGCAGGACTGCAACCTCCTCCTTTTGAGCAGTGTATATATATATGCCGCTATCAACATACCAGAAAACGAAATTGCTGTACTCAAAGAACAAAGGGTATGGAGTACTGGTTCAGAAAGACCTGGTAGGCTTTAGAATCTCCATGAAATCAGAAAGGAGTAGGTAAAAAGGGAGATGCTGCCCAAGTATAATATCCAGGGTAAGAGTTAGGCTGTGGCAGGTTCTGAGAAGTTAGAGGAGTACCCGAATGAGTTTGAAGAAATGCATCAATTTGGATTTAGAAATTAAGAATAGATAGGACTTAATCCCATTGGTTCACAGCAATTTACATAAACAATCCAAATAAGTCCTCAATATCTAAAGTCAACAGTGCTTATGTGGTTGTACCTTTGGAATCCATGTTTTGAGTATTCTGTTAAAGGCTCATCCGGTGAGAAAACTTCCCTAAGGCTACTTTCACATCAGCAATTTTTGTCATTTGCCTGCAGATCTGGCAGTTGTGTTGCATCTGCCGCATAACAGCTTCAGCCCAATTCATACCCTATGGGACTTGCGGTCATGTGCGGCACTTGCGGTTTTGCCGGATCCAGCACTTGTGGCAAGTCAAGGTCTTTTTCCTTTGCTGCAAGTGCCAGATTTGCCGGATCAAGCAAAACAGCAATTGCCGCACATGACTGCAAGTCCCATTGGAAATGAATTGGGCTGAATGCAGGCTTGCTGCAAGTGAGCCGTTATGCGGCAGATGTGCGGCAAAACTGCAGGATCTGCCGCGAATGGAAAAAATCGCTGATGTGAAAGCATCCTTAGCCAGAAGGCACAGTGGGCAGATGTATCAATCAGTAAGAGAGTTGTTAACCAAAGTCATGATAAAATAGCAAACTGGATGCTTACAGAAAATATTACACGCTCTTGAAAAAGCATAATAGTGTGAGCAGCACCTTTGTTATAGGAGAAGAGGACATCAAAGACCATGCTTGTATACAGATTATGGACAGGTAAGCTTTAAGGATAGGTGAAGTATTTCTGTAAAATTATAAACAGAAACCAACCATATATATAAAGAATAAGACATATATAATACGACAAGACAATAATCAGAGGATGCACAAATACTTTGGCATTCATGGTATAGATGTCTATTTGCCAAACACGGTGTTTAGCACATTGTAGGAACATTTAACAGTCTGGCCCTTTAGTAAGAAAAAAGAGGTGAATGAAAAATGCAATGCCCTCTATCACTTCAATTACCGAGGAGAACTTCCAGCGACTGCCGTCATGACTTCATCAGAGTACCTTGCTTTCTCATTTCTCATTCCTCTCATTTAAAGCAGATATTGAAGACGCTCTTTGCCATAATGCTGATGAAGATGACACTCCAACAACTTTAGCACCCCATTTCAATTACCGACCCCTCTCAGTGGCACCAGATCAAAATGTAATTTAATGTCTACATTCTCACATAAGATATTTGTCTTGTATGTCATGTTGGAAATATTGCTTTATACTTTCTTCCTGGAATACAGAGAAATGTGCTGATGAATGTAAATTCTCCCATCCAAGGCAGCCACTATCTTACATCTAAGTATCTAATGGTACCAACGGAGAATCTATGGGAGAAGAGGATAAAGACACAACCCAAACTATACATACCTAGTTAAAATTATAAGTGGTTGCTTATTTAAAACATTCAAACTCTCCTCTAGATGAATGACAGTTATATCTTACCAGCCAAACCAGTGACTCCTCCAAAAGGAAGAAATGTCTGTATACAGATATCTATCCCAACTATCACTGGTCTATAAAAAGGTAAAAAATATGTTTGTACCGTGTTAGCCAGTAGACAGAAAAAAATTAAAATCTGAGAGTCCTCAGTGATTAATACCTTGTAATGGCTTACTGAAAGGATGGTAATGGTAAATAATAGCAAGCTTTTGAGACAACTCGGGTCTATTCTTCAGGCTTTAGCCTAAAGAAGAGACCTGAGTTGTCTTAAAAGCTTGCTATTTATTACCATCTTTTCAGTTAACCATTAAAAGGTATCAACCACTGAGGACTCTCAGATTTTAAGGTCTATTATAGTATTGGTCTTTTCATGTAGACTAAAAACAACTTTTGGACCCCCTAGACTCTATGTCTCAGTTACTGCTGTAAATCCTGCACCCGCTATAGTTATACACTTAAATCTTTGTTTTTTCTGGATTTCCCAATATACCAGTGATTGTGATCCCCAGTTCTGACTAGTGATGTAAAAAGCAGAATCTTCATTGGATGGTAATTTCCAACCTATGGCTTTCCAGATTTTCGAAAACTGTTACACACCTGTCCCCAATCCACTGAACTTTCTTGTGCTCTACATTGGGCAAAGGAAATAACCAGGCATGCTCCTATGTGATGAACCTCATAGGCCTATTTAAGGGCTTCCAAGACACACACACATGGGCCTTGGTATTGAGACTGAGACTTTGCTTGTGCATAGCATCCTGTCTGTGGTCTACAGGATGTCTACTGTGTACCTGTGGCCTACAGTACCTCTATTAACTTGTCTGCAGCTCCTAGTTACTCAGATGTCATGTCTGCTACTTAGTCATGTATTGTAGGACCTTTTGTAAGTGTCTGTCTGTAGTTTTCACAATGTCTTCCTGGCTTTGTGGCTCCCATGGTATTCATCCTCTCCTGTTACTCCATAGTTTTGTCAGCTTCCTACCTGCAGTTTCCAGCACCGCACTATCACTATGTGCTTCACCCACTTGATTCACTAAAGCCTGTGGCTCATGTTCCCACCCATACCTTGAGCTTGGAGAATCCACCTCACATTGTGATCTCCTCATCCAAAACCATAACACCCAACATTTACAGGCAGCGAGGGCATGTTGTAAACAGGAGTTTTGCAAAAGTTAGACATTCATGTAAATATTTTTTGGTCCATATACAGATGTCAGAATTTCCATTGAGATGTTAGAGCACGTTAGACTTTCGTTATTTTATACAAAATAAATTACCCTAGCATTCTCACCAAGATTAACCACACAAAATGAAAGAGCTTTCAGCAATTCACACAAAATGGTCAGAATAGTCAAGTTCATTGGAATGTCCAGTGAAAATAAGGACAGTTAGCAAGTAAACCTCAGGAGTAGGACCCTCGATGTGAATGCTATCCCTATGTATCCTATAGTCAGCCCACTGCTCTGTGGGTATACATGGATTTGATTACGGAAGAATTAGTCAATTGTTACTCGATAATACTCAAGTAATTACTTAGTCAATCATAATTAATTGTTACTGGAAAAAAAACCTTTGTGTCTATACCTTGTTGTCATGTTGAAAGGCTTGTTAAAAAGTCAAATATGACTTCTAGGATTGCTACTTTCAAAGGTGGCACTAGAGTTTGTTTCCTTGACCTGTGTCTATACCTGAAATTTCTAGCAATGCTTTAATATTTCATTTACTGGTAATATTTCTACTGTTTGTGAAGTTTGTGATACTTTTATTAGTGATACTATGGAACTTTAAGGTCTTCATACTTTATTATTCCGAAGTTAAAATACATGGCATTGACACGTTTCAACCCTTCCTTGGGTCTTAGTCATAAAGGTCATAAAGGTATTATGACTAAAACCCAAGGAAGGGTTGAAACGCGTCAATGCCATGTATTTTAACTTCGGAATAATAAAGTATGAAGATTTTATTGTGACGTGAGCTGGAAATTTCTCCTTGGAATCCTGTGTTAACCTGCAATACCTGCAGGGAGTCACCTGCTCCGTCTGAATGAGGTGTGGCACTCTGGGAATTACTGCTGGTGAGCTGGTCATTCTGTCTGGAGTATGGAACTTTAAGGTATGATTCAACATAATATAAATGAACATTTATCCATAGTTTTTCTTTTAATTGATCTTTAGGTTCATGAGTTCAACTGTTCACTTCCTGCCATATGGTCCATTACCCGAGCTTTAACAAATCACAACATAATTATATATCTGAGTCCTAATATACAACTGTAATTATGTCTAACAAGTCATATTTGTGAAACGTCTCCCCCTCCCCTACACGCCAAACACTTCCCTACCGCTCACTGCTTTGTTTCCTTTCCATGAAATAATCCGGTGACTGTAATATCATCACATCCTTGCCTTTATGAGATTTTCAAAGGAGCCACTGTTTATTTTAAGAATTCCCTCTTCTTTATAATCTCTTGGATATTATGTTAACCTTAATCTGTTTTAGCCAAAGTCCTGGCTGCAAAGAAATAAACATTGCGTTCACTAAAAAGAATGTAATATATTCAGACCGACATTTTTTTTTTCTTAGTTAAGCTGGGAAATTGGTTACAAACTAGGCCTGCGCTTATTCATGACCACTAATAGGATTAAAGTGTCAGGCGCTCTTTAGAAAATCCAAGTGTATAGTGAGAATATGCTACTGAATCAGTGGTGTCTCATTTTTTTTCTGCCTTAAAGGATGTAATGACACACCTAAACAGGAGAAAGTTTTGACACCCCCCAAGAAGTAACTTACAGATGATCCATATCTGGTAAAGCAATTCTTGCACTATCAGACTACACCACGATGTGAAGGTCGACACTCAGTCACCGGAACAGTAATCGTGTCACTTGCAAACTCTTGCACTCTTCATGTTTCATTTATTTCACTTTTATTTTAATTGACTATTTGAAAAGCAAACATGTAGACAAGCCCCATATCTGTTAAGATCCGTTTCTTCTTCTCCTACCTCTCAGCATCATTAGATAGTTTCGCTCACTGTACAGAAGGTCAGAGAGTATAAATATAAATTGCATTTTGCATTACTTCTAGATGAGTGAAACTGTCAAAGCAATGATATGAGCTTTCAGTCCCACATTCTGCCACTTCACTCCCATTTTTGGCCAAGAGGTCATGTGCAAATTAAACATGACAGGCCAGACGGCATGTCCAACAGACTGATATTGTTAGGCTTCACCGCCATGGTGCAAAATTACAAAGGCAGTGGTCTTTGAGTTACTCCATACCAAGGGAGAAGTGTTTAAGAAGATGATTTATTTCAGTAGAACATCAGCTGTCTTTCCTTTTTTTAGCAAAACACAATATTGTGTTGTACTCAAATGAGAAGGAGAGTAATCAGCTCATATTATACCTTCCGATGTGACAAAGTACAAGAAAAAGCAGAAAAACAAACAAGCCATTCAGTGATGCCCAAATGTCATCTCTCTGTGACATTGGCCAAGTTGCAAGATATCCACATGCATCAATGACCAAAGAGGGTTGGATAGGCTTATTCTTGTCTAAAATTCAATATAAAACAAAACATCCAGCCATATGCGGTATTGCCAAACTGGCTGCATGTCATTCAAGGACATCTGTCCATACCTTTTATATCCCCGTGAGTTGTGTACGCTCTTAGTCTAGTAACTCAGTAGGGAATGGAGAAACCCAGAAGTTGCCAGGTTGGAGATAATGTCAATAAATAAAATATTGCTTATTGTGATTCTTGAAAAAGATGCTGGAATCTCATACAGGGAGATGATATTAAACAGAATTAAGAGATTAGACGCAACAAGCACAAACCACTGAAATAGAAGAGAACGCCAATAGATTTAATAAAAGAAAACCCTCATGTAATTCACTAAAAATGATCTTGGACAGAGATGCTTGCATCTGAATTTCGCCTTCTGAGTGACTAAGACCACCTGTGTACACCTACTTCATTACAGGAATTTTGTGTTGTGAAGAACATTGAACTACACAACCTGTTGTATTAAAAAAAAGAAAGACTTCCGGTTCCGGCGCCGCTCCCGATGGCCGCGTGTTGAGGACACTCCTGAGACCCGGCCGCCAATCCGTCTCAATCTACCCGACGACCGGGCCATCCGCCCCCCAAACACGCTGGCGGCGACTCCCCGTGGCACCAGGACCCTGGACCGCTACCTGCTCCGGAGCTCCGGGCAGGAGGAGGACCGCGGGATAGGACAGGCCGGACAGGTGGCAGGCACAATAAACATGGCGGAAGATGACGGGACGAGCAGAGGAGGCTCTGCGATGGAGGACTCGCATCCCGGCGGGGACAGGCAGACCCGCAGCAATAACAGCTCCAGACATCGGAGCCAAACTCAAAGCACACAGGCAGCGGGTGTCCCCGGTGAGACGGAGGTATGTGACAGTGGGGAGATAATCACAGATGGAGGTACAGGGGTGAAGACGGGGCCACAAATGGCGGGAAGCCCACCTGTGCAGGCCACTATGGATGTGAAAGCCCTGGCCAGAGAGGTTGCCCCATATATTACAGCTGATTTGAAAAGTATTATAAAGGAGGCTATTGGGGAGGCGATTCTGGGCCTACAGCATGTAACGTCCCAACAGGGTGAGAGGCTGCTGGAGGCAGAAAAGAGGCTGATGGAAGCTGAAGACAGGATTTTAGCATTAGAGAGACATGTGGCCACCTTACAGAAACAAACTGCCTATAATGATGAGAAAGTGGATGATCTGGAGAATCGTTCAAGACGTAATAACTTACGTATGGTCGGTCTCCCTGAAACTTTCACAGGGGATCAATTAGATACTGTGTGGGAAGAGATGCTCCCAAAGACACTGGGATTCCGCAATCCTTGTAGAGTGGAACGGGCACACAGAGTGGGGCCACCCAGGGAGACATCTGCCAGTCCCCGACAAGTCATTGCACGCTTTCTTGATTATAAGGACAAGGTGATGCTGCTGAGAGAATACAGGATAAGACGTCAACCGCTCACCATTCAGGGTCATAAGGTGCGCATCTATGAGGACTATTCTGCCATAGTGGCGCGAAAGCGTAAACTATTTAGCCCGGTGTGCTCCTTGCTGTTCAAGCAAAACATAAGATTCCAACTGGCCTTTCCCGCTACTTTACGGTTCCGAGACTCTAAAGGCAACATGCAATCTTTTACCAGTAGCAAGGAAGCACTTAGGTTCCTGCAACCGGGCTCCGATCCTATGGACCATGTACGAGAGACACCACCAGCTGGGGGTTCCCCGTCATCATCCCCATCCTCTTCACGACCTACTGGGACACGGCCGACTTATGCTGATAAAGTAGCGGTCTTGATGGATGGTCAAGTAGAAGAAGAACCGAGTGGAGCAGGGTCAGGCTCCGGCTGGTCACTTGCTCAGCGCAACAGGAAAAACCGGGCAGACAAGTATGGTACGACTGGGAGGCCCAATTCAACCTATACTGCTACCAGAGGGAAGAGACGCTGAGAGACTAAACTGTTTTTCTTGTTTTTACCTTTTTACTTTTTTGACTTTTTATCCAGAGCCTGGATACTATGGATACTACTTCTACTTTTGGCAATAGATGGAGTTTTGTCTTGTTCTCTTATTCTTATTTTCCCTCTCTTCTTCTGCTATCTCTCCCCCCACACTCCAACACTCTTCATTCTTTTTTTTTCCTCCCTCCCCTTTGTTTTCTCTCTCCCTTCTTTTTGCCCGCTGTAGATGGACCAGGAAGCAGACTGTGACTGAAAATACCCATACAGCTCCAATGTTCTTCATTGCAGACTTACGATTGTCGACGCTTGTTGGACTCTGTCTGAAAGGCTGAAAGGTGGCACATCTGACTGGGACCACAGTGTGTAAAGCCCTCAGGTGGGAGGGGGAGGGGGAGGGGAGGGGGCTTCGGGATTTTAGCCTTAATTCGACACACATGTATGATATCCTGAATATTCCAGTATTGATGGCATGTGCTATGGGGGATGAGCTCCAGTTTTTGGCTTAAGGTACATAATTGAGCGAAGGTCACGTTGACCCGGCTCGGGGTCTACTTTGCTGTACTTGCATAGGCCGGGGTAAGGAGATTTCAATTTGGGAGCAGAAAAAAGGAAGTCCGTAATTGGTTGGGGAAGATGGAGACAGAGGAGGAGGTGACACTCACCCTCAAGAGAGGGACAGGGGGGAAGAAGTTTGTAATGTTTCTGGGGTTTGTAATGTTTTTTATTGTATTATATGTTTTCGCCGCTGCCACATTTGTCCTGCACTGCCCGCGTCTGTCTAGTCCAACTCCACTGCCAACAGGGATGGTGGTACCCTTTAAAAAAGTATTAATTCAACGAAAAGTTGATAAGGGTCAGATAGATATAAGTACCGGGGGGCGTAGGTTGTTGGAGGAGGGGACGCCCATAATGTCTTTTACACATATACTTGGGTTCCAATGGTGCGAATTGTGACATGGAATACCAAGGGTCTGCGATCACCACATAAGAGGTATATGGTCCTACGACATCTGAAGAGACTGAAAACTGATATTGCACTTTTACAGGAAACGCATTTGAGAGATGACGAGGTGGCGTGCATGCAGAAGCTGTGGGTGGGGGAGGCCTGGGCCTCGGGTTCACGAGCTGGGAAGGCAGGGGTAATGATTCTCCTCAACAAACACCTTGCTCATACCCTGGTGTCCATAACCAGAGATCGGGATGGAAGGCAACTACGGGTAGTACTCCAATTAGGTGATCGGCGAATCAGTATATATAATGTTTACGCCCCCAATACTACACGTACTGCCTTCTTTCGTGACCTGCGAGACGCCATCCTACAAGACAGGGAACGGCTAGTAATGGTAGGGGGAGACTTTAATGAGGTTGTTTCGGATGACATTGATAGACAGAGGATGACCGTAGAGGAAACTGCACAAGGGTCGACACACCGGAGGCAGGGACAGTTATCAGATATGTTGACTAATGCACATATGATAGATGTGTGGAGGATTTTCCATCCCCAGGACACCGAATTTACCCATTTTTCACACCCTCATTCCTCCTGGTCGCAGATTGACTTGTTTCTAGCGAACAGTAACCTATTACGCTTAATTGAGGAAGTTGAAATTGGAGATCTAGTGATTTCAGATCATAGTCCTGTCCGGATAGATATTCTAGACGCTTTCCCGCGAGGCACGGACACAATATGGAGGTTCCCCTCACATCTGTCATCTATGGGAGGATTTAAGACTCAATTAAAGGAATGGTGGCAGGGATATGCCCTTGACAACGAGATACATAAAAATGATCACTGTCTGTTCTGGGAAGCCGGGAAATCGGTCATAAGAGGACGTTTGATAGCGTACACTCGGACACAGTCGAGACAGCTCAAGGAGAATTATACAAAGGCAAGCACACTTGTTTCCGAGACTTATCAGACGTTTAAACGCTCGCGGGCATTGGTAGACAAGATAGCGTGGCTTGCAGCGAAAAGAGACTTCGACTCGTGGGCCGACCTGAGGGAAAAACTAATTCGGGGACAACTGGACGTCGACCTTCACAGACATGGCGACAAAACAGGACGACTGCTTGCTAATCTCGCAAGGGGCAGACGAAAACCCACGACAATAGCAGCACTTAACACAAGGGAGGGTCTCCGTACCACTGATCCCAAAGCTATTAATGATATACTGGGGGATTTTTATAGACAATTGTACCATTCAAATGACGTCTCGTCCCAGGAGGGAATGACATGGCTAGATGGGGTGCCTCTCACTCCTATCTCGGAGGCTGACTTAGAGCTCCTCAATGCTCCGGTCTCTGAGGGGGAGGTAGACGCGGTCATCAGGCATTTAGGGAATGGGAAATCCCCAGGACCGGATGGGTTTACAGGGGAGTTCTATAAGATACTCCGGCCAGAGGTAACTCCGGTACTGACGAGACTGTTCAATAATATCATAGACCAACAGAAACTACCTGAAACTATGGATATGGCCTACATTAAACTGTTGCCCAAGGGAACCACGGGAGGGGAAGACCCTACAAATTATAGGCCGATCTCCCTAATTAATGTGGACCTTAAAATTCTATCAAAAATTATGGCAGATCGGCTGGCGGAGATTCTCCCGACGCTCATAGACAACCATCAGACAGGTTTTATCAGGGGTCGGTCAGCAGTCACCAATGTCCGCAGGGCCCTTCTGGTTTTAGACGCAGTGAAAGATATGCCGACTCAAGGGGGAAGAAACCCAGCCATGGTCACCCTAGACTCAGAAAAAGCCTTTGATAATGTCAGGTGGCCATGGCTGGGCCAGGTGCTGGATAGGATAGGGCTTCAGGGTAATTTCAGAAATTGCCTACGGGCACTGTACGCCACACCTAAAGCGAGGGTACATACTCCTGGTTTTCTCTCTCCGGTGTTCCCTCTTTTGAAGGGGACTAGACAAGGGTGTCCTTTATCCCCGCTGTTATTTAATCTGGCCTTGGAACCACTAGCCAGGTACATTAACAGACACAGTTCCTTTGAGGGGGTGAGCATCGGACGAGCGGAAACGAAATCAGCACTGTTTGCTGATGACATTGTATTGTTTATGGGAGACCCTACGCGAGATTTACCACCTCTGCTGAGAGATATAGAGAGATTTGGAGAATTTGCAGGATTCCGACTTAATCGGAAGAAATGCGAGATCCTGTATCTTAAGCAGGGGAACACGCCGGGGGAGTCTTTGCTCTCATTGGGTATCCCGAGGGCGACGACACATATCAAATATCTGGGTCTGATGTTGGGACGGACATCGGGCCAAGTATATTCACTAAATTATACTCCCCTTATTGACAAAATAGAAAAGGAGCTAAAACGTTGGGCGGGATTGCCTCTATCACTTCTAGGCCGCTGTCATCTCATAAAGATGATCAGCTTTGCACGCCTCTTATATCCACTACAGACACTGCCTTTACTCCTGAAACATACAGACATCAACAGATTAAACAGGGCGTTTGCGGACTTTATTTGGAGAGGCAGGAGACCTCGGTTAAGACTGGGAACACTGATGCTCTCAAAAGACAAAGGGGGCATCAACTTGCCTGACATTAGAGGGTACAATTTAGCATGCATGATGCGACATGCGATAGAATGGGTTAAAGGGACCAATAAATTCTCTGATGAAAAATTGGAGACGGCGTTCTGCGAGCCTTGGGATCGATGTTCTCTCCTGCATACAGGGTGGGCGTCACTACCAACGCAAGTTCGTTCGTCTATAATATTCAAGGATACGATAGGAGCATGGAAGGCGGTAAGGAAAAAATGTAGTCTCCCTTGGAAGGTGTCGAAACATCTGAACCCCTGGGCATACCCGGAGTTTCCGATGGGCCAAACTAATATACTATTTAGAGAATGGGCCCGAAAAGGCATTAAAACCATGGGAGACCTCATGACGGTATCTGAACGCCGCTGGATGCTGGGACGGGAGATAATAGACAAGTTTGGTCTCGGGGGAGCCCAGAGCCTCCAGTACCTGCAGCTGAAACATCATGTCATGGATAATCTTTTAGATGCGTCAAAAGAAACTCTTACAAATGTGTGTGATAGACTGGTGAGCTTTGACGTCTCTCAATTAGGGATATCCAGCATCTATAGAGAACTCAGGATGTGGCTACTTCCTGGCGGCACCCCGAAGCTTTTTTCGAAGTGGTGCGCATATATAGATGAGGAAACGGTGTCTGATGATATACTAGACGGTTGGGGTAAAATAAGACGCTACATTCTGGATGAGAGATGGAGGGACACACACTTTCGGGTCATCCATGGTACCATATATGGCTTCAACATACCACCATCGGCATCCAACCCTGGTAGGTTGTTATACTGTCCGAAATGCAATCTTAACAGAACAGATATGGTGCATGGATTGTGGAGTTGCCCGAAGGTGCAGTCCTTTTGGGGCATGATATCAGACTTGGTGCGGAAACTCTGTGGTCATACGTTTGAGCTTGACCCGAGGGTATGGATTTTTCAGAATGTGACTCTATCCAAAGGAGGGGTAGCTAGCATTCGTTTCCTACATGTCCTGATACTACTGGCTAAACGTCTACTGCTGACATTTTGGTTACGAACGGAACTACCCACTGAGGTGGACATACTGACGGGTCTAAGGTTGGCGATGGATCTGGACAGACGCGGAGCTTTGAGGGACAAAGATGCCCTGATTGTCTCTTTCATGAAAAAGTGGAGATGTTTTATAGAATCACAGCTGTCAGATGACGACATTGCCAGTGTAATGACACCTTTCCACGGCACTCCCTGGTACTTGTTGCAGTCTTTGAGTCATTCATTGGGACGCCTGGCACCGAATGTACCCTTACAAGGACAGGCCAGGTAATGGCTGAGGTCATAAGGTAGCGACTGGATGACTAAACAGCAACACATGGGTATCTTTTTAGTGTCTTTACAGCGAAAATACTGGAACCTTCAATTCGCCTTGGGCGAGGAGAGGTACATATGATAGAAGGAGGGAGATGGTCGGGAAGGGGTGGGAAGGGATATATGTGGCGGTTGCGAGGAATTCTGCTAGGGATCTGCAGCATTTTCATATCCTATTGTGTTTTGGTTTCTGTTCTTGTTTTGGTTTGTGTAAACTAATGACCTGATGGTAACAGACGTTACTGTACTGTATCTATGTACATCATATTATCATACAACTGTATGTTTTTTTTCCTTCTCTTTATGTTATTCTATAAATGGTGAATAAAAATGATTTTTTCAAAAAAAAAAAAAGAAAGGATTTGTATTGTCAGATAGTTTTGTGTATGAATAAGGCTGCTTTCACATCAGCGGTATTGCAATTTCGCGGTAGATCTGGCAGATGTCGCCGCACCTGCCGGGTCTACCGCGTAACGGCCGATTTGCAGCACTGATCCGGCAAGCCCCATTCATTCTCTATGGGGCTTGTGGTCGGGTGCGGCAAGTGAGGTATTGCTGAATCCAGCATTTGCGGCTTTTGCGGCACCACAAAAAAACGCTACTAGCAGCATTTTTTTTTGCGCTGCCACAAGTGCCATATCTACCGGATTCGGCAATACTGCATATGCCGCACCCAACCGCAAACCCCATAGAGAATGAATGGGGCTTGCCAGATCAGTCGGCCGTTATGCGGTAGATCCTGCAGGTGTGGCGACATCTCCCGGATCTACCGCGAAATTACAATACCGCTGCTGTGAAAGGAGTCTTATACTGACTTCAAATATTTTTAAAAGGGGCTGCTTGGTCCAGAAGGTTCTATATCATTGCCAGTATACTTCAATAATCAACAATTTAGCAGCTTTGGTAAAAATGTACTTTTCGTTAAAAATAAAATGTTACAAAATAATAGACAAAAAGTGAGTTGGGGCACTAGACAGTGTTGTATTCGACAAACATGGCTCATCATTCGTATAGACTCCTACAGTACTGGGCAAACGTTTTAGCTAACTGTGGAAAAAGGGCTGCAAAGTATGTAAGAAAAAAAAGAACTATAATAGCTTAGAACATTTTTATCAATACTTTAATAGCTTAGAACATCTACATTAAAATCAACCTCTGATGTAACCATTCTTTGTGTTCAAAACAGCAACAATTCTTATCCATTCACTTCCACACAGTTTTTGAAGGCATTCGGCATTGAGGTTGTTCTAAAAATCTTGAAGAACCAACCACAGATATTCTGCAGATGAAGACTTGTGCAAATCCTTCCATCTCTTCGTTTAGTTCAAGACAGACTCAAGGATTCTGAGATCAGAGCCTTATGAGGGCAACTCATCACTTTATTTATTTACCGTATATACTCGTGTATAAGCCGACCCGTGTATAAGCCGATGCCCCTACTTTTGCCCCCAAAATCTGGGAAAACCTATTGACTCGTGTATAAGCCGAGGGTCGACCCCAGCACAGGTATACAGCCCCCAGCAGTGTGGTATACAGGCCCCCCAGTGGTATACAGGCCTCCCCAGTGGTAGTATACAGCAGCCCCAGAGGTATATACAGCAGCCCCAGTGGTAGTATACAGCAGCCCCAGAGGTATATACAGCAGCATACCCCATCAGTATCCAGGGCCCCCCCATCAGTATCGAGGGCCCCCCCCCTTGCTCTGCAAACCTGTAAAGTAAAATCATTATACTTATCACTGTCCTGTCGCCGCCATCCCCGCCTCTGCCATCGCGCTCCTCCGTCTTCATGCAGCGTCTTCCGGCTTCCTCTGGCGCACACAATGACGTCATTGCCTGCACCGACCAGAGGAAGCCGGATGAAGCCGGAGGAGCGCGATGGCAGCGGCGGGGACGGCGGAGACAGGACAGTGATAAGTATAATGATTTTACTTTACAGGTTTGCGGAGCAAGGGGGGGGCCCTGGATACTGATGGGGGTGGCCTGTATACCTATGGGGGGGGCGCCTGTATACCGATGACTCGCGTATAAGCCGAGGGGGGGACTTTTCAGCCCTATTTTTGGGCTGAAAAACTCGGCTTATACGCGAGTATATACGGTATTTTAAAAAATTTGGCCATGATAACATCAAGACTAAAAGATTCAGGCAATATTTTTATCAACCATTTTTTGAACTAGAGGCTTATAAATAAAATCAATAAATTCATTTTCTCCTGTCCTTTAACATTCTACCGTTGACTATTGTTTAAAACCGCTCAGACATAAGGAAACAAGTGGAGGTAGACTGTGCGCCATCATCATTGATAAAAGCTGTACAGAGATTTAAAACTGTTTAAATGGACTCTCCCGGCTCATAATCTTCACGAAATCTCTTTAGGCAGATCCTATCAATTCATGTTTTATGTTTGTAGTATAATATTCACGTCTTAAAGATATAGCATTTTCATTGTTGATGGAATTTTTACATTACCCATATCAGCTGTCATCTATTTTCATACAGATTTTTAACATCATATAAATATCAATTGCAATATTATATGTTCCCTGCCCCTTCTTTGCCAAATGCTCTGACTTTAGAAATACTATAAGGCTGGGATTACATTTGGAAGGCACAATCCGGTAACCGCATCCATTACCGGATCCGGTATTACCGTGTGCCGTCACATTTGGCATCACATTGCAGATCTGAATCCAGTAATGGATCCAGATCTGCAATGAGAAAAAAATGTGGCACCAAAAACCGAATCCAGTACCGCAAAGTAAGCTACAAGGTAAGCAAGGTAAACTACAAAGGAGATAAGAGCATAAGATATAGGAAAAAACAACTAATACTCACCTCACTGCCCACTGTCCCCTATATGGCCCTTGGTGTTTCCTTTTTCTGCTGAAATAGACAGGCAACCTGGGCACCTTCATACTACAAGTCCCAGCCGGGACAGCTCTTGCAGGTGTAAGGACATCCTAAGCCCAAAGCATGAAGAGTTATGAAGAGGTGATGCACCCCAGGGCCTTGGGGTACTCGGAACAGGGCTGTTAAGCAGTTTTGGGGAGTTACAGGGATCAAGACCGTGACCCGGGGTTAAGTTGTTAAGGGAATTCTTGGCTTTGTAGGGAAGGGGATGATGAAAGGGAAAGTTATTTGTGACGCTACCAGTGGTTTGTGGCTATTAGTGGCCACCGCTGCTGCAGACAGGGGTGGACTGGCCCAGGTGACAGGGAGGCATTTGGTTTAATGATAGTTCAGGGCTGCCCTGACAGTGAGAGCAGCCGCGTGTCGGCGCGGTCTGGCCGGAGTCGCCGCACTCACCTCATTGACAGCGGGACCCGGGACGCAGCAGGCGGGCTGGGGCGTTAGCGGACTGGCTGACAGAAACTCGGGACTGGAGTGGAAGCAGCAGCATTGCTATGCAGGTGCATCATGCAGCCTCAGCACTCCCCACGCTGTTCACTTGGCCAGTGGTGGGGAGGTTTTATGCAGCGATAGCACCCCCCCCACAAACCCCACCCCCCTGCTCCTCAACTGGCCTCTGGACACAGTGGACTGCCCCCCAGGGTAAAAATTGCCAGCCAGCCAGCCCCTGGCTGCAGAACCTCCGGGGATGATGGACGGGCGGCTGGGATGGAATGGCTCCCCACGGGCAGAGAGGGTCCCCAGGGCAGCAGGTGTAGGGTGCAGGATGGCGGGTGCAAAGCCGCAGACAGACAGTTTGTTGGTTCCTCAGTACTTTTACTGGTGTAACTGGAATACCGACAGGTGATGGTTTACTGAGTCCTTGTGACCCGCCCCCGGGCCATGGGCCTGTTGCCCGGTCCCGTGGCCCTTGTGGTCGCTTAATAATGGGGTTTTAAAGTCACTAGGAATAAAATGAAAGATGATTTGTTACGCCACCTATGGTTCCAGTAATGTTACCAGCGCTGCTGGACATACCTCCGAGGGAATTGTCGAGCAGCAAGATGGTCACGCTCCTCGTAGGTGGAGCTGAATCCCCAAGGCAGTAGTGGCAGTTATGATTGTCACACACACAGGGTTGTTATTTCCGCACCTTTACTGATATGATGAGCAAGGTGAAGTCCAGGGTACAGTCCGGGTGGTCTGGAAGCAGTTCGGGATCTCCACATCCGATGAGTTATGAGGCCTCCCTGTTGCTCTGTGTGTGTGCGTTAGTCCTGGGCTGTCAGAAGCTAGGCCCTGACCGTCTCCTGTGTCCTCACTGGTATTGCAGGCGGTGTGAGCCCTGCTACGGGGCACCGCTATATTCACTGCTGTCCCTGGCTCTGCTGAGTGGCTGTGCCTCAAGTGCTGCTGCACCACGAGACTTAAAACCTCCTTGGCCTCTGGTCTTTACTGCTCGGCTGACTGGACCCTCGCAGTCTCGGACTCCGGTGTCCGGGTTGTTGACGTCGCTCTTCTGGGGCAAACTGGTATGGCTCCACTCCCCCTGGCTAACTCACCTCACCTCCGACCCTCACTCTTGGGTCTCTCATGCTGGTCAGGCTCTCTCACTGGCACGGGCATAGTGTGGCACCGTCCACCAGGATGTCTTCTTCAGTACTGCACTGTACTGAACTGCCTAACTCTGACCCCAGGCCTGAATTTATAGGGAACCTTGCCTGAAGTCAGCAAGTAGAGCTCCTCCTTCAGGTCTGGGGTGGAAGGTGTTGTGCTTAAGCTTACCTGATGTGGAAATCCTTCCCTGCTCCAGGTCTTCCTGTGGCAACCAACCATGGGGTGCCACATTTGCACCTGAGAGCAACTCAAGCTTTTCCTCACCCAACAGCTTCTGAGGCCTCCTTGCTGCACCTTGTTGGTAGGTCCCTGCTGCTGCTTAAGCCAAGCTGCTGGTCCTCTCTCCCTACTGCTTCGTGCCGGTATGGCAGGCAACTCGAGTCCTTCTTTAGCCCCAAGTCTCAGGCGACTGTTCCTGGGCTCTTTACGCTGCTTTGCCCCCTGGCACAGGGTGGCTGGGGAGTTTGGAATTACCCACCTTCCAGTATTGGTTTAAGATAAGATAAGATAAGATAAACTTTATTGATCCCGGAGGAAATTCTGGGTCGTTAGGCCCTGCACAGCCTCAGACTCCAGTGTCCGTTTTGTGCCGCTGTTCCCCTAGGGTGAGCACGACAATGCTCCACTCCCCAGGCTTTCCTCCACTTCCTCAGACCCCTAACTTGGCTCCCTCATGCTAGACTGCGCTTTGCTGGGACAAGCTTAGTTAACTCTGCTCCAGCCCACAGGATATCTTCCTCAGCCCTCCTAGGAACTGAACTGACTAACTCTGCCCCAGACCAGAATTTATAGTGGAGCTCACCCTAAACCCGGGTCTTGGTCTCCCCCTTCAGGCCTGGAGGCAAGCATGACACTAACACCCGGGGGCTCCCAAGCATGACGCGAACACCCAGGGGCAATAATGACACTGTGGCACTTGAACCCGGGGGTGCCACAGAAGCACCAATGACAGAGTAGGTAAGCAGCAGAAGTTGTGGCAGAGGTGAGTGGAGAGGTAATTATAAGTATTTTTTTGTTTGTTTTCTACCCATTTGCCAGCCCTCTTCTGTTCAGCAAAAAGCCAGCTACTATTTTACTAACTTCATTCAATACAGATTTTTGTAAAATTCAGGTAGTTATCATTTCCACTAGAATAAATGTTCCAAATTCTATTTGTGGAGCATAGACATGAGTGAGTGTGAATAAAATAATGTATGCTATTATGAAACAATGGTCAATAGTATTTTGTTGGGGGACTCCTGAAATAGTCCCTTCAGCGCTTTTAAATAATACATTGGGTTACATGAAGGGTCCACTCATTAAACCACCCTGTTACCCCCACCCGTCCATATGACAGCATCTGTGATTGATTGCAGTCAGACTGTTCCCCCAATCTCTTTGCCAGCATCTGTGATAGGCAGCCCTACATGCACTTGTGTAAAAAATAAAGAAATAATTGGAAAATATAGTGTCGGTTCCCCCTCCCCCACCAGCCAGTAAAACCAGCTATCGTATTGCCATCATGTCTGTCAACCTGGTAGCTACTTCCGCTGAGTTCACTAATGGCAATGGGGAAGCCATAGGCTGTAAACTCTGTTTAACTCAGAGACATCTTCTCTTCTTACAATTGGGGCTCCCCAATGATTGTCAGTGTGTCCTAGAAGTGAGTGGTCACATTTTCCATCACTGTAGCTTCTGGATGTAGAGGAGCCAGGATCATCAAGAGACATTGTGTGATGTATTACTTCAGATATGCAAGAGGTTAGGGTTAATAAAGAAGAGGGTGTGTTTTTTTTTTTTCAAATAAAGTATTTTTTGTTGTTTGCGTTTATTTCTTTTCACTTACAGGTTAGTAATGGAGGGGTCTCATAGACCACTACCCATTATTAGACTACAGTTTTATGGTTTTATGGCATCTGTAAATTTTGACAAATCACAGCTGTCATGAACCCCTTATATTACCCTGATTTCCACTGCAAGAGGGCAATCAGGATGAGTGTCAGGATTGTCACATCTAATGTATGCCCCTATTCTGGGTCATCTGCGGGTTTCTATTATTAGCCTGGGGAGAGCCCAATAAACATGGGTCTCCTCAGGCTGAGAATACCAGCCCCAAGCTGTCTGCATTATCTTGGCTAGGTATCAAAATTGGGTGGTACTCAGGGCCGTATTTGTAGTTCCTGTCGCTCTATGCACTTTCAGTGGTCACGCCCCTCTACTGATCAGTCAGACTAAGCATATGTGCACATAGCATTTTTTTTTTTTAGGCAGATCCACTTTGTATCCCACCTGAAAAAGTGGGATTGCTAAAAGGGATACATTACAATGTAAAATGCACATGCTGTTCATATGTTCCATCTATTTCACTCCTTCAGGTTTTCAAAGATATGAAGCAGTAAAAGAGACCGGTCCTTAATGTATGCGGCATCTGCTTTCGAAGCCGCTTACTAGTTTATTAAAAATAAATAAAAATGTGGTAAATAAAAGATGTAGCACAAGATGACAAAAAAGAACCAAAAAAGTTGCTTCAGGACAAAATGACGACTGTGTGTCCTGAAGAGTCTGAATAACTCGGGGACGTTTACAAGATGTGGTGTGCACATATGGCACCCCAGGGTCTTAGTGCCACTGTGTCATCACTGCCCCCGAGTGGTAATGTTGCACTGAGAGCAACAAACGGGTCTTCTCATCAGGCGAGAACCACACACAAACACCTTCTGCCTCCAGGCCAGAAGGAGGAGACCAAACCGGGTTCAGGATGAGCTCCCCTATAAATTCTGGTCTGGGGCGGAGCCAGTAAGTTCAGTTCATAGGAGGACTGAGGAAGTCATTCTGGTGGACTTGAGGCTGCTGGAGCTCGTCCCAGGATCGCTGACTCGGTGCCAGGTCTAAGGATAGGGTTTGAGGAGAGTCACAGGAACACACCTGGGGAGCTGAGCGGCACCATGCTCAACCCAGAGGAATGCGCAGAGGATGGACACCGAGTCTGAGACTGTGCAGGGTACAATGTCCTGGCAGTCAATACCGGAAGGTGGGGAATTCCAGGTTTCCCAACCACCCCATGCCTGGAGACACAGCAATGGAGAGAATTTAGAACTGACACCCAAGACGAGGGTTAAAAGGAACTCAAGTTGCCTGTCACACCAGCACCTTGCAGGAAGAGACAGGGCCGGCAACTAAGCTGATGCAGCCGCATGAGCCAATACACAGAGTGCAGTAAGGAGCCAAAGACCCGAGCCAGTGGGAAGTACCCTGAGTTGCTCCCAGCAGAGACTCCGTGGACAGCTGCTCATAACCGTTACTATCAGTAAAGGACAAAGTGATCAACAAAACAGTGAGTCTGCCTATTGCTTGAGCCCGTCGTCCTGTACCCAACATCCAAACTACCTTCACTGATTTTGGAGCAATGTTTTATAATGCAAGAGGAACTAAGCCATTACATTTTTTATATTTTATCCAAAAGAATAGGCAGTGTTTATAAAAAAAACATATAAGTTTTACAAAAGGGAACACTACAATGCAGTATAGACAATCACATAAAATAAAAGTGATAAAAATACAAGAAATAAAATATAAAAAATACGATCAAATTAAAAACCTCCAAATATCCTTTATCGACCTAATTTCCCAGGATAAAATCCCCCTTTCACGGAAAACCCAAAAAGTTTTTTAAAAAATTGCCGACTTCCACTACGGTGAAGAATTCCTCTCCTTTGAATCACTCAAATCCACCCACAACTTACCAGACTCTGATTTTTACCACTACTTTCCTTTGAAAAGATTTATTTTGGCTATGCTATCAAACAAACACCCACTATGCGAAGCAGTGGGTGTTCTCATCTGCAACATTAATAACAATGTCATCTGGAAATCTAAATACATCTATGATTACCTTAACAAAGATTTCTTATTTGATAAAAGACCATTCATGATAAAATGGGAAAGGGACCTTAAACTAAATATTTCTCTTGACCAATGGGAAAGTTGCCTGAAAATGTCCTACTCCTCCAGCATATGCCTAACACTCCACAAATCCTATTTCGAAATTCTCTCTAGATGGTATCTCACAGCTATGAGGCTCTCTAGATTTTCTCCCAATCTTTCCCCCTTAAATTGGAGAGGCTATGGCCAAATGGGTGATCTCCTTCACGTCTTCTGAAACTGTCCAAAACTCACAAATTTACGGAAGCATATAAGTTCATCCATCCATCAAAAACATGTACTTTTATCTCCTCAATTGGCGCTACTCTCATTAGAGCTGGACAATATTGATCCCTGTTTCAGACAAATATCAATACACATCTTCTTGGTGGTCAAGAACATCATAGCGGATAATTGGAAAAATACATCTATCCCTACAGTCTTGGAAGTAGTGGAGAGGGTCTCCTTACATAATTCATGTGAGAAGTGCCACACCATCTCTTATAACTACTTTCCATCTTAAAAAAAGCCAAGAAGCCAGCACTGCCTGTGGTTAGCACGCAATAAAAAAAGTGCATATGCACATATTAATTTCTAACTGTACTTTAAACTGAGACATTTAGCAAAAAATTTATAAATTCTTTGAGCTACTCCGCCACGTCATGGCATTCTCAGACTGGGCCAGTCCTACTCTATGTTTTTTATATACGCTGTGCTATTACGGCCTCCTGAATGCATTAAAAGCAGAACTATATTAAATGCACATGGTTTGTGGTTGACCACCACTTTTTGCCATGCGCTTGGTTATGCATGCCATTCTATCTGTCTTTATTGTGATTGATGTAGGCCGCTATACACACATACAGCAGCCACACCCTGTCCATAGGCTCTGCTTGATTGTTGCACATGTGTTTGGGCCTGTTCTACCCTAATCCATGGTTGCTGGTCTGGCAGTGTGGGGGTCTGATCTGATAATGTTTGGATGTCATGTCCGGATCTGGTCAGCCTTTATCTGTGCTGCCCTTTTCTGGTGCCTTTTCTGGTGTCTCTACTATGATCCGCAAACCAGCACGCTCAGGATCAAAGTAGCTATGGAACAAAGGACGGAAACGCTACTAAGTTGCATTCTTCTCAGTCAAAGCCTCCCAATCAGAATGCAGCAGCAGGCAACAATTGGAGCTGAGGGGGCGGGAAAGGCAACGCAAAAACACACCTACGTGGCTGGTTCAAAGTCGCTAACGATGCTGTTGTTAAGATGTCAAACACAACGATGCACACCGCCCTGTGGGAGCGCGACGACCAATAAATGGTCCCCAACGATTTGTAACGATCAACGATTTCACAGCAGGGGCCAGATCGCTGATGTGTGTCAGTGTCACACGCAGCGAGGTCGCTAGCTAGGTCGCTGTTACGTCACAAATCCTGTGACGCTTCAGCGACATCGTTAGCGATGTTGCTGTGTGTGAAGTACCCCTTATAGTCAGTGGGGTTCTCCGTCTTTCTCTGGGTAAAGTGTAAGCTCTTATGGTTAGCAGGGTCCTCTTTCTCACTCTCTCCTCTCTGCCAAGTGTATTTTCTGAGTAATTACAAGTGTCTCAGTATTGAGATTTGCAGAAATATATTTCCTCAACTTGAATTATTTGAAATATTCGGTAAATGAATTAGAATTTCAAAGGATCGGCTCATCTCTATACAGTAATGCAAAGGTGTATATAGTATAAATTCCATTCTGTCCCTGCACAATTATTATACTATACACATATCAACCTTTATGACATGGATCTTGAGCAGGACACTAGCAAATTGTGAGCATAGACTTAACAGATCTCATAGAAGACATTTCCATTTTTCAAAAGCTTTCCTCTATATATGACCATCTGGTCTACTAAGGCACATAGCACACAATATGGGAAGAATTGTAGCTCTAACTTTAATTCACATATGCTCAGCTAATTCTTTTCATGTCTTCATTACTTCCTTTGTAGTTGTTACATGAATTCCAGGGATCGAAAGAGAAGACAGAACTCAAAAGATCTATAGAGTAACAAGAAATGCACCTTGGTGTCCATCACAGGAATAGGATAGGAGTCTATCCACTTGAAGGGAATATTGAAGGTTCCTATTGAATGACAGCAAAGAGACATTTTGAATAATATAAGAAATTGATAATGGAATATTATTACAATAACGGACAAAAATATATGTTTTCTTCAATGAATCCAATATATATTGTACATATATTTTAAAGAGTAAATTAAAGGGTAAAAAAAAAAAAATGACTATTGAAATTGCAGCCTGATCAAAGTCTATGAAGTCGTTTTCAGCCGGCACATTACAATGTGACTGTTCTTCCTAGCTGTAATCCAGATCTGAGATTGATAACATCATAGTACGTAATTCAGTCGCGGAGAAAACTTGCACGTATCACAGTGTTTGTCATGTTGGCATTTCAACAAATATATAAATACATTAAAATTATGTGGATAAGTAACTGGCAATTCTAAAGAGTAAGTATCAATTCTCCCTGTCAAATTTAATTAAATTGTGCAAAGAAATAAAAAACGCCGTTATGTAACGTTTACATTTGAGAGATTTGCATAGAAGATGGGCAAAAAATTGAATGCCACACATTCAGAAGCCACCCACATACAGAATCTGAAAGAGTAGCAATGAATAAGTGACATATGCTAACAGCTCTCTAGTTTATGGGTAGCATTCTCTTAATGAGGCTTTAAATGCAGATATTGAAAGACTGACAGAGGGTATGGATTTCACGACTGCATCATTAGCTCAAGATTGTATTAAGACACTGGGTTTTATGCCAATGTACTTTTTACGCTGCAGCTGCATCATATGGCAGCTAAATGTTAACAGGTTTGTTATATTTGACTAAGATACGGGAATCTGTCTTAAAAAAATGTGTCAAGGCTTTTTTTTTACTTTTACAATTAAATTTCAAAGACAGCTATACGGGAACATATCAAAGTGTATAGTGTATGTTTGTAGGGAAGGAGAAAAGTAAAACATCACTAGTCATTTTATGTAAATATATGCAGAAGATTACACAGTCAGAAGATATACTGGAGTTAAAGGGAACCTGTCACCTGGATCTAAGCCCCTACACTATCACTACCTGTCCCTGCACCTTCCTAGCTGCTCCCTATCTATCCCTCTCTGAGCTAAATCCGCCCTATAAAACAGCAGAAAAATAACTTATAACTTACTGAAATCCCTGAGGCTGGGGACTGAGAAGGCGGGCCCAGGCTCCATTCTGCCCTCCTCGATGCAGCAGCACACGCCCCACTGGCGGCATTATTCTTTCTTCATCGCCTCCTCCTCCATTTGGAATCTCCCGCCTGCTTTACACCATCTATCCATGTTTCCACCTAGAGCACCATTGTCTCAAAATCCAAATGCATCCTTACTGCCAACCTGAATTCCTTGAAAGTGAGGGCCCGTTTGCAAGATGCGTATTTTGATTCATATTTGGTGCAGATCTGCAACAGATCTGCAACAGACCTGCACTAAATATGCAGCAGCATGTTTTCCCAGCAAAGCCAAAAGGATTTGTGAAGACCTGTCCGCATGGTGCGTTGTTTTTCTGCTGCAGACACGCTGCAACATGTTAGTGCCGAAAAATCTGCAACATGTCAGCCCTTCATGCAGATACGCTGCAGATTTGGCCACAAAAATGCTGAGTAATTGAAAAGTCAATGGCAAAAAGAACTATACCCAAAGCAGATAAAAATGCACCGTGCGGACAAGGAAGGTTTTGGTGCGTATTTCTAATACTAAGTGCAGATTATGGAAGTCAAAGATCTGCGCTACCAACTTAGTGTGCGAACAGGCCCTAAAATGTAGAGTATCTATGTTACAAGGTCCTTTTCCGGTATCCCACAATCAACAGAGCGAGAGATGTGTGAACTACCCAAGAATCTTTATTGCTTTGAAAACATAAAAATCCATAAAACAATCAAGGTATATTGTCTCTCCAGGTAATCCAGGTCTCTCTCCAGTCTCTTCAGGGTGCTGGCTTCAGCTTCAGCTTCTCACACAAATTACCAAATCGTACTGCTCTGTTCTTCCCCAACCACCTCCCAATATCCAAACCAGGAGCTTGCAGACAGGTCTATTGACACACTCCAGGGGGGGCAGAGAGGCTGGAATGACCAAGTATGGATATGTCAACAAGAATTCAATTGTCAGACCCTCTGGGATGTAATGACTAAACAGGATGGGGGGAAGGGGAGGATATACAGTAAAGCAACAAACTCGTCTAAAATCCAGTAAAACGCGACCCACCATATTACACCATCACAGTCTAGATTGTCCTTTTACATTGATCTGTATCATAAGGAGATAATTCAAAGTTAACTCCTCAAATGCATGTGCTGCAGAGAATTCTTACATATAGACTAGATGAATGTATCCTACCCAGTGGCAGATATAAACAGATAAGGACCCCTTTACAAGAACAATATACGGACCCCTGCCAGTCGAGTATTTATTTCTGCGACAGAAGCTGTTTGCTGCTTTCGAGTTGAAATTGGGCCCCTTTACCTCTTGGGCCCATGTGTCGTTTTATAGTCATGGGCAAGATCCTCTTTCTCTATGCCTCGACATGCTACATGAAAATGAAGCTTCTGGATAAGGCTGTGTACCTGTGTGGTGCTTTTAACTCAGGCGATAGCCTTCACAGACTGCCTTTTGCCGTGGGATAGAGCAGGCCAGAACCAGAGGGTTCAGGTAGAATTAAGAAAGACCAATATCCAAAAATATCATGTTAACTGAACTTTAGCTTGGCAACAACTATGTACAATAGATTGTATGTACAGTTTTTCTTTAATACCTCACTTGCTTTACACAGGCACAAATAATTCACACAATTCCTTTCGCTTGCCTTTCCATGTGTGATGCCCCTGCGGATCCTGATGCCACAGAGGTACTTGCACCCCTGTTAGGGTGTAGTATCCCACTCACTAGTAAGAGAGGTACAGACCGATACTGGGACATTCAGGCACACACTAGGAACCATTGTAGTGGGGCTGGGTGGTGAAGGAAGTAGTTAGAGGGAGCACTTGGGAGGAGTGAGGTCGGGAAGAAGACACGTAGATGATGTGGGACACGAGACAAGGGGTATAAAAACAGCGAAAAACATCTAGAACACAGGAGAAGAGACAGCTGAACAGAAGAAGAAAGTGACCAGCTGAGGAGAGGTGGTAGAACAGCTGAGGAGAGGCCATTGAACACCAAGTCGAGTTGGAGGGAAGCTAGAGAATGTATGCCTGAGAAGTGTCCAAAGTACTGGAGCAAGTGGGATCTCATCCTAAGGCCGCACCCTAGTGCAGAACATCACCCAAGTGGCTACATAAGGAAGAGGGGGTCCCAGATGCACAGGAAGTGAGCAATCCACCCGTGGGTCTTGTATCCATTGTCAGGAGCCGGCAAGTGGAAGGACTAGGCCTCAAGGGGCACTGGGAACCCAAAAGACTAGTGGAGAAGACCAGGCTCAGCTAGCAACCTGGAGGCTGTGGCACTTTCATGGTGACTCAGCCGACAACCGCGCACATCTGCCGAAAAGGTGGCAACCATAGAGCTGAGGGATAAACTGCAGAGGAACCCCTAAGAAAAGCCCACAGTCACTGGCTCAGAGCTCTGTGTGGCGAGGTGCAAGGCAGGACGGGCGAGGCAAGCACTGTGTGAGACGACCTGGAAAGGACAGAGAAGGGGTGTCGGTTATGTACCATCCTACTTCCAAGGAGTAGCTGAATCCCTGCCTCCGAGAACCAGTGCTCAGCGGGCTGCTGCACAAAGATTATGAGCAAAAGAACTAAAGACTGCAGCCCACTGTGCCTGTGTACTTTCGTAATGCATCTAAAGCACCAGAAACACAACTACCAACACACTCAGGTACCTTTGGCCACATTAGGGGTCAGCCCTACCTGTAGAGGGCGTAAGAACATTGCTGCCTCCCAACCACCGGCCCCTAGGAGGACTGTCAAGCAGCGGCGGCCATCTATAGCCACAACCTGTTGGTAGCGTCAAGTATAAATTAACAAGTATCCCCAGGTCCAGTCATCCCTACCCAGAATGAACCCTCCATGCCAGATCCCTATCTCTAAGAGAGAAAACCACCCACACTGAACTTTTAATGACACCACCATGGTCAAGGACCAGGGCCTCGGTCCCTGTGATCCCCGTGATGAAGCCTCAAGAAAGCCCGATTCTGAGTATCCTAAGCGCCTGGAGGGGCGTGTCACATGAACTTAAATTTACTACAGTCCAATTGACAACTCAAGAGATTTAATTTTCTCCTGTTAGGTCTTCGTTATATAGATTACATCATTACAACTTCGCATCATTCCATACAAAGTCCATTCTCTGAGGGTCAGACTTCAGAATGTAATGGACCCCCAATACACCATACAGGAACTTGTGCCCCAATATGGTGACCACTTTGTGTCTTGTGGCATAGGGTACCTCTCACTCTGTCATATGTTGTTCACTCACATCTTTCTGATACAATTCCTTTTTCTGCCTGTTCCTCTCCATACAGGTCTCCTATTTCACCTGGATCTACCTCAGTTTCGTTTATCTGGCCTCCCCGGCCTAAAGTGTATCAGTTTTTTCTGATCTATTGATTGCTACATACTTTTTTGTTTCTTCTACTGTTCCTTGGTATTTGGACCTTATTATCTGTAGCTGTATCATCACGACACACCTAAAACTCAGCAATCTCCGAACTCTCTGACCTTAGATACACTACTAACGAAGTCTGGGTCTAACAAACTATTACTTGTCCATTACATCTCAGGAAGCAACCTTTTTGTCTTTTTATGTGCAACTAATTCAGCTGCATAAGAGTATAAAAGAAAAGGACACCCATTGCCACTTTAGAAAGGGCCAGATTCCCCTTATTGCCTGTTACATTTCACATTATTAAATGGAGCCCTTTGCTTTTACTTTCCATCCTGCTGTAAAGATGTACAATTTTGACCATGCAATAGAATAATTATCCTAGTGTGAGCTAACTAGTATCCTGACTAGTGATGAGCAAACCTGAACTGTAAAGTACAGGGTAGTGTTACCTGAGAAGTCTGTGTTACTGTTCAGGTTCGGCTGGAAGGACTGCAAAAATAGAAAAATGATGATTAAATAGCATCATTATACTTACCGAGTTGCCAGTGCTGCGGTCACACTGCTTCCGGGTCCCACTCATTAACTTCCTGATTATTCACTGCACTCGCACTCCAACAGCTAATCACAGATGCACACTCCCTGAGATTGCATCTGTGATTGGCTGCTGCACCCTCACAAACCCTTTTTCACCACTTTATTAAGACCCCCCAAAAACAGGTGCAAAACTGTCCAACATACAACGTCCCCGACGATCCTAGCTCTGCTTCATCCAGAAACTGCAGTGATGGAACAAGCATCCTCTCGCTACAGTTTCTGTGATCACACTGACTGCCGTGGGGAGCTGTGACATCATTGAGTCACTGTGAGTTTCTCACTGCTATCAGCGAACTCAGGTGATCCTACTGCCAGATTGCCAGATTGCAGGACATTGGGGCACTGCTGTCCCACTCCCTGAACTCAGTTGAACCTGCTGCTGAATTGCCGGACAGCTGTGTCGCCATGTCCCACAATCCGGCAGCAGGGCCACCTGAGTTCACTAACTTCCGTGGAGAAGCAGTGATGTCACTCAGTCACTGAGGGCTTTCCCTCAATTGTCAGTGGACTCAGATTATCCCACTGCTGAATTGCGGGCACGGCTGTCCGGTAATCTGTCAGAAGGTTCAACTGAGTTCACAGAATGAGGAAGTGACTCAGTGACATAATCGCTCCCCGCAGCAGTCAGTGTGATCCCAGATACTACAGCGATAGGATGCATGTTCCATCGCCGCAGCCTCTAGGCATAGCTGGTTGCTTTATCTGTGTTGGGAATCAAAAATACCGGGGACCCCTATACAAAGTTTTTAAAATTATTATTTTGTTTTTGCACCCCCATTATGGCAGGTACCAATCACTTGTCTATGATTAGATGTTGAGTCTGAGACAGTGAATAATCAGGAAGTCAATAAGCTGGACCCGAAAGTGGTGTTACAAGCTTGTGGTCCTCAGTAAGTACTGCTGTTCAATCACTGTTCTGATTTCTTTTACAGCCCCCCCAACCCCCATAGCCACCAATTTTATAACCGTAAAGTCTAGGTTTGAGGTTCAGGCTCAAGTTCAGGTCAACTGCAGACCCGAAACCGAATTTTAAAAAAGTCCGGCCCGATCCGCCAAACCCAAACATCTGCGGGCTCGCCAATCTCTAATCCGGATTGATAGGAGAAAGATGCTTCAAGTATCAAAATCTAAAGGCTAAGCACAAAGATATCCAGATGCTTTTGCTAGAGACAAACTTTAAATAATAAGCTCATTTGGCTTATGTCAATGTACTTCCGTCAATTGTGTCCTGAATGGAGAAAAAGAAGTGACAAGTGCGCCAAACATTTTAGGCACACAAACATTTAACTTACTGTGCAAAAGGTATAGGTAGATATGAACAAAATGCTATAAAGCAAGAATGTTTTTAAAAATAGAAGAGTTAACAGTTTATTTGAATTTGCACTTTAGTAAGGAAGTAGAATACCTCCAGCACCACCTTTAAGTAGCTCCTCAAAGTCATAATCCCTTTCCAACAAGCTTTTTAATATGACTAAAGGATTTGTGCCAGATCAGAACCCCAAACTACAGATGCTGCGTTTCGGGGTAAATGCCCCTCATCAGTGTAGTGTGTGGGATATTCTGATCTGGCCGTGTGAGTGGGCTAAGACAAGGTCTGGGAACTTGCTATCTACCTTATGGAGATAAGTTTTCCTGCAACCATAACAAGACAGTTAAGTAGGTGAGGAGATTGTAGCCACATCCCTCCTCTAGGAAATATGCAAATTTGCACTTCAGTAGGGAAGTGGAATAAGGTAGATTGCAAGTTCCCAGACAGTTTACTTGAGTTATTTGAAAGAATAACAATAAATCAAATCAATATCTGGTGTGACCACTAGAGCTGGGCAAATTTATTAGAGTTGCATTGAATTTTGCAAAAATCTGCATTCTGGAGAATAAGTAGTTTTGGCAATTCGCTTCATACTAATTCAGCAAAATGACAGTCGGCTACGTCAGGCATATTGCTGAACATTAATGGGCCAGCAAAAGTTAAAAAAGAAAAAAAACACTTACTCATCCTCTTTCTCACCCTTCCAGCCATTCCCGATCCGGACAGTGGACAACAGTTGTCCGTAAATAGGTTTTTTTTATTCTTTTTACACCATAAATTTATTATACTCTGGAGTCTGGAGAGGCAACATTCAATTTGCAGAGAATATATTCGCTGCATAATCTCCTGATGAAAAAACTTGCCAAATTCGTGTTTTGTCAGATCCGCTTGTCTCTAGTGACAACCTTTTGCCTTCAAAACACCATTAACACCTCTAGGTACACTTTGTGAAGGAACTTGGCAGGAAGGTTGTTTCAAACATCTTGGAGAACTAACCACAAATCTTCTGTAAATGTAGGTTTGCGCAAATCCTTCTGTCTCTTTTTGTAATCCCGCAAACATTTTATGATGTTGAGATTAAGGCTCTGTGGAGGTCTTATCATCACCTCCAAGACTCCTCATTTTGCTTTATTCAGAAGATAGTTATTAATGACTTTGACTGTATGATTGGTATCATAATCAGAATAAATTTGGAACCAATAAGAAACTTCCCTGATGATATTGCATGATGAAAAGGTATATACATTACCTGAATTTGTCAGCATTGAGGATACCATAAATCTTGATTAAATCACCAACTCCATTTGCTGAAATGCAAGGACCCTCCAGCATGCTTTCATTTTGCCTGAAGACACTCCATATTGAACTGCTCATTAAAGATGTTGCAATCCCGCAAATGTTTGAGTTGCATGATGAAAAGGTATATATATATTACCTGAATTTGTCAGCATTGAGGATACCATAGATCTTGACCAAATCACCAAATCCATTTGCTGAAAAGCAAATACCCTCCAACATGCTTTAATTTTGCCTAAAAACACTCTATATATATCAGAACTGCTCATTAAAGATGATGCGAACCTGCAGATGTTCGAGTTCATCAAATCCATCCGGACTTTAAAAAAAAGTCCAGATTTGGGACTGAACTTAACCCAAGATTGAGCCTGAACTCCTAATCCCACATAAGTGGGGACCCAAGTTTAAGTGCTATAAAATGATGCTATTAATAATAAAGATCGCCTGGCACACCTGTATTTGAAGGTGCTAGCTAGAAAATACATTGTCATATACTGGTTATCCGCTGCACACTGCACATTAAATAAGGTAGAGCTTAATGGCTAAACAATGAATGGCTAGCTTCTAAAAAAGCTGATGCAAATTTGGATGAGGAAAAATGACATTGCAGAAACTGCTAAAGAATACATAGGAAAAATGAGAATCTTAGCTCATTAAGCATTATGTATTTTCCCCAGCCCACTCTCTGTAACAGCGTCTGTGTTTGGTTACAGTCAGACTGTGCCCCCACTCTCTGTTCAGACATCTGTGATTGGTTGCACTCAAACTAGCTGTATGAGTCCCCGAAGTGGAGTGTAAAAATAAATACATCATTGAAAAAAAATGATGTGGGGTACCTGTATTTTGATACACAATGCAGATAAAGTCGATGACTATTGGCTGCAGGTCCCACTGTATGCTCCATTTTGACTGGGTATCAAAATACAGGGAACGCCATACAGGTTCTTTAAAATTATTTAAATAAATACTTACATTTTTCCAAATTTGTTAAACACTATGGCAAGATATTCTTCAAATCTGTGGAACTTCATCCTTACTGTGAAGCAGGTAGGCAACTGTATATCTGGAGTAGTCATCAATAAATGTGAGAAAATATCTCTTCTTGCTTGGAGTTTGAACAATCATTGGACCACAAACATCTGTGTGTATCAAATTTACTGGCTGTGCAGATCTAGTGCTGCTTACTTTAGGAAAGAATTTTCTGGACATTTTCCCTTTAAGACAGCTAGTGCACTTCATCATTTGACTACATTGCTTGATTTCAACACCATTTGCTAGTTGACCTAGCTTTCTTACTGCTTCTGGGTCTCTGTGCCCAAGATGTCTGTGCCACACATGGATACAGTTCTTATGCAGATCTTGTCTAGCACTGTACACTCTTTCTTTGCATTTTAGCTGATAAAGTTAATTTTGGTTTTCTCCTTTTGCAAGACTGTGACCCTCCTTTGATATAATGCAGCTGTTGTCTTTAAAAGTAATTACATTCCCCTTTTTTGTAAATTTCTTTACAGACAAAATATTGCTTTCAAGTCTGGGAACATAGAGAATATCCTTTACTGGGATCTTTCTGCTTTGTGCTGAAGAAACTGGACAGTGGAGGTAGCCGTCTCCTACTCCTTTTGAAGTCATATATTGACCATTAGCTAAAATGACCTTTTGTGACTTGCTTTTATCAAGGTCAGTGAAGAAGTCCTTATCATTTGTCATATGGCTACTAGCACCTGAGTCTATACACCATATATGATTTGCAAATGAGCCTGTACTGGTATTAAATGCAGCTTAAACACATGCAGACTTTTCCTTTATTGCTGTTTTCACCTTTTGATGAATGTTCTGCTTTTTAAACTGACTCATTCTTGCTTTTTAAATTCTGAGGTCTGCTTTAAGGTGGCCGGGCTTTTTACAGACAAAACATTCCCGAGTTTCCCTTAGATTGCTCTTATTTTTAGGAAAGTCCTGGGTCTTTAATGCTGTCTCTGCTTTAGATTAATTACTGCTGCTTACATTCTGCGTTTTTCACTTCAATTCATTTACAAGCTTGCCTTTGACATATTCTAGTGTGAGCTCATCATCTGGCCATGCATCTAATGCAGTGACAAGTGCACATATCTTTCTGGAAGACCACTTAATAGTAGTGCAGCAACTTGAAAGTCTTTAATTTCTTCTCCAATACCCCTGAGACGCTCCACAATCTCTAGGGTGTTTCTTATATAGTCCTGCATATTCTGGCCATCACTTAGCTTAGACTGGTACAGCTTTCTCATGATATAAAGCTTATTACTGAGATTTGATCTTTCATGCACCTTCTGTAACTCATCCCACATCTCCTTTGCAGTTGCATACTTGCATATATGCAAAATCTGATCATCTAAACTGAGGGGGATAGTGATTTTTGCTTTCTGATCCTTCTCTACCCAGTCATCTGGGTATGTTCCTATTTCCACATACCTTCTCTTGTGAGCAGCATCTTCACCTTGAATTTCCAGGACTGATAATTCTGATTGGTGAGACTTTGCACTGAGAACTTGCAGTGATCCCTGCTTGTGGACATCTTCTCTGTTGCTCTGCTGCTTTTGCTTCTGTTGCTGTATTATTCTTCTATGTGACTCTGTGTTCTGTGTCACTCATGTTGTTCTGTGTCGTGCTGGGCCCATAACCTGTTGGCAGCGGTTCATTCAGGATACACTGAAAGCGTGTTGTCATCAAAACTGAGCTTTAATTAGCAACAAACAGGTACGGATATTAAGGGCTTTGTGGAAACAGGAATATACATCTTAATTGTCTCTTTGCAGCATCAGCAAGCTGCTGTGCTTCTCTTCACATGCACAGACAAAGGAAACTGGTTACAGTCACACGGTATTTTCTGTGTGTGAGCCTCTGGGAGTGTTCCTTTTTTTTTTTAAAGTAACTTTACTGACAATGTACAAACCAAGCAATTCAACACTTACACATACAGGATTGGAGTTGTTGCACTTAACATAATCCAACAGGCGCACAGTTATTGGGCCCTCCCTAGACTAAAAATGGCAGCCCACATTCATTAAATGAGCCAAATTCTAGCGTTTTATCTGACTCATTCTGATTGGTAATTTAGAGGTTTAATGACAGCTGTTTTTAGTCAAAAAATCACAAGTGCCGCAAAAACCTGGATTAGTAATGGATAGGGGTCTATGAAAATGCCCCATTACTAATCTTGTAAGTAAAAAGAAATAAACACAAAACACAGAAAAACATACTTCATTTAAAAAAAAACTTTCTCCAATTGATTAACCTTCAAAAAAGCCTGGTAGGTCAGAAGTCAGGAGATGGAGATGAATGCATTGAATTCAATGCTTGCACTTTTGTGACAAAACTGCACTAAAAATGCATTAAAATCATGTCAAAAAAATATTGAGGTTTTGGTGTGTTTTTCTGCAAGGAAATGGAGTTTTGATGCAGAAATTTCCTAAAGGAAATACTCAGCTGTGTTTTGGAGATCAATGAATTGGAGGGTATGTTTCTTGTTTGTTTGTTATTTAACCCCTTCCCGAAAACTTGACGTAATACAACGTCAAGGCTCGGGTCTCAGTGTTTGATGTGAGCTTCGATGCAGGGCTCACATCAAACACACGACATCTCAGCTGATCTTATCAGCTGAGATGTTGTGCTTACAGCACCGATCGAATCCGGGATCCGATCGGTGCTGTTAACCCCTTGGATCTCATTGTCATTCACTGACAACAGGATCCAAAACTGCCACAGCGGGGATCATGCTGTTCCCTGCCTGCATTGGAGATCCCGCAATAATATCGCAAGATCTCCGGTGCTCACGTGATACCCCAAGGTCCTGCCGAGACCCTGGAAGCTATCACTGATCACTTCCTGTAAGTGGTTGGCAATGCTGCCAACCACTCACAGTGCGCATTTGTGACAGGTCCCGATGTGCTGCAGCTCATTGGGACCTGTTACAAGCGATCGGATGCTGCAGCAGTGTGGCGCCTTATGGGGCTGTGTAAAATTAAGAATCAAGTAAAAAATAAAGTTTTTAAAAACATGAAAAAAAACACAAAAGTTCAAATCACCCACCTTTTCCTCAATTTAAAATAAAAAGTATTAAAATATGTAAAAAAAAATACATATTTTCAGAAACGGCCGATCTATACAGATGTAAAATTAATTAGCGAGAGCCGTAAACTATGTAATGGAAAAAAAGGTCCAAACGCCAAAATTATGTTTTTTTTTTGGTCGTCGCAACATTGATATAAAATGCAATAACGGTCCCCTCCTCAAGGAGCTTGGTAACAAGTACAAAGACTTTCTAGCTGTGTTCACACTGCCGCGCTCGGCCATCTTTCGTCCATTACTCCCTTTTGAGACCATGTGCTTGGCGGAAGGCCCTCCATCTCATTCCATTTCAGCACTATATAAAATCTTTCATGAACACATGCATGCTACATCATCTTCTCCACCACGTTTCATCAGAAAATGGGAGACTAACCTACAAAGGACTTTTCCCCTATGGAGATAGATCACATTTTTCTATTCACGCAACAATCATCTATCAGCGCTGTCTCTCATGAACGGAACTATGAGGTGGTGGTGAGATGGTACAGGTGTCCAGCGGACGTACATGCAATGTCCCCGTCAGCTCCTGCAGAGTGCTGGAGATACCAGTCAGATGGAGGCATCTACTTACATATCTGGTGGGCCTGCCCTGCTATCAAATCTTTTTGGATGGCTATTCTGGATCTCTATTACTCTATAACATCCATTCGTATCTCCCCGACTCCTGAACTGCTCCTATTGAATCTTATTGGGACCTCCATATCTAAATTTAAAAAAGGCATTTCTTGATGGCAGGGAGAAAATTGATTCCCAGATACTGGAAACAATCCCGTATTCCGTCCAAGGAAGAACTAGTGGCGGAAATAAATGAACTATATAGAACTAGATGGCGGCCCGATTCTAAAGAATCGGGTAGTCTAGAATCCATATATAGTTTATTTACTAATAGGGGAGTGCGGTGAAATGAATTGTGTGTATACAGGTAGCTCAGTGGTTAGCAGTGAGTGTGGTGGCTCAGTGGTTAGCAGTGAGTGCGGTGGCTCAGTGGTTAGCAGTGAGTGCAGTGGCTCAGTGGTTAGCAGTGAGTGCGGTGGCTTAGTGGTTAGCAGTGAGTGCGGTGGCTCAGTGGTTAGCACTGAGTGCGGTGGCTCAGTGGTTAGCAGTGAGTGCGGTGGCTCAGTGGTTAGCAGTGAGTGCGGTGGCTCAGTGGTTAGAAGTGAGTGCGGTGGCTCAGTGGTTAGCAGTGAGTGCAGTGGCTCAGTGGTTAGCAGTGAGTGCGGTGGCTCAGTGGTTAGCAGTGAGTGCGGTGGCTCAGTGGTTAGCACTGAGTGCGGTGGCTCAGTGGTTAGCAGTGAGTGCGGTGCCTCAGTGGTTAGCAGTGAGTGTGGTGGCTCAGTGGTTAGCAGTGAGTGCGGTGGCTCAGTGGTTAGCAGTGAGTGCGGTGGCTCAGTGGTTAGCAGTGAGTGCGGTGGCTCAGTGGTTAGCAGTGAGTGCGGTGGCTCAGTGGTTAGCAGTGAGTGCGGTGGCTCAGTTGTTAGCAGTGAGTGCGGTGGCTCAGTGGTTAGCAGTGAGTGCGGTGGCTCAGTGGTTAGCAGTGAGTGCAGTGGCTCAGTGGTTAGCAGTGAGTGCGGTAGCTCAGTGGTTAGCAGTGAGTGCGGTGGCTCAGTGGTTAGCAGTGAGTGCGGTGGTTCAGTGGTTAACAGTGAGTGCAGTGGCTCAGTGGTTAGCAGTGAGTGCAATGGCTCAGTGGTTAGCAGTGAGTGCGGTGGCTCAGTGGTTAGCAGTGAGTGCGGTGGCTCAGTGGTTAGCAGTGAGTGCGGTGGCTCAGTGGTTAGCAGTGAGTGTGGTGGCTCAGTGGTTAGCAGTGAGTGCGGTGGATCAGTGGTTAGCAGTGAGTGCGGTGGCTCAGTGGTTAGCAGTGAGTGCGGTGGCTCAGTGGTTAGCAGTGAGTGCGGTGGCTCAGTGGTTAGCAGTGAGTGCGGTGAGATTGGCCAGCGCAGTGCCGTGGGCAGAGTGGTCAGCGCAGCACCGTTTGCAGAGTGGTGAGCGCAGCACCGTTTGCAGAGTGGTGAGCACAGCGCCGTGGCCAAAGTGGTCAGCGCAGCGCCGTGGGCAGAGTGGTCAGCGCAGTGCCGAGGGCAGAGTGGTCAGCGCAGCGCCGTGGGCAGAGTGGTCAGCGCAGCGCCGGGGGCAGAGTGGTCAGCGCAGCGCCGTGGGCAGAGTGGTCAGCGCAGCGCAGTGGGCAGAGTGGTCAGCGCAGCGCCGGGGGCAGAGTGGTCAGCACACACATACATACACACACACACACTCTGCTATATTTACCACCGACCCTGCGTCTTCCCCGCCACCTGGATCCTGAGTCAACATGTCGCCGCCCCCGGACGACTGGATCCAATATGGCGTCCGGGAAGTTTGGCGAGACTTCTTGGATGCTATATTGGATACAGTAGTTCGGGGGCGGCGACATATCGACTGAGGATCCAGGCGGTGGACGCAAGGTCGGTGGTAAGTATAGCGGAGTGTGTGTGTGTGTGTATGGGTGTGTACAAAGTGAGGGAAGTGCGGACAAAGTGAGGGAAGTGCGGACAAAGTGAGGGAAGTGCGCACAAAGTGAGGGAAGTGCGGACAAAGTGAGGGAAGTGACTGCATACACACATATATACACATACTGTACATTGTATATGGAGGGGTGAGGAGAGCGGAGGCTGGAGGGATGAGGAGAGTGGAGGCTGGAGGGGTGAGGAGGGGTGAGGAGAGCGGAGGCTGGAGGGGTGAGGAGGGTGGGGAGAGCGGAGGCTGGAGGGGTGAGGGCAGGAGAGGCTGGAGGGCAGAGGACAGGGGAGGCTGGAGGGCAGAGGACAGGGGAGGCTGGAGGGCAAAGGGCAGAGGACAGGGGAGGCTAGAGGGCAGAGGCTGGAGGGGTGAGGAGGGGTGGGGGAGCGGAAGCTGGAGAGGCTGGGGAGAGGCTGGAGGGGAGAAGCTGGAGGGCGGGAGGCTGGAGGGCAGGAGGCTGGAGGGGCAGAGGGGAAGCTGGAGGGGCAGAGGGGAAGCTGGAGGGGCAGAGGCTGGAGGGGCAGAGGGGAAGCTGGAGAGGCTGGAGGGGCAGAGGCTGGAGGGGCAGAGGGGAAGCTGGAGAGGCTGGAGGGGCAGAGGGGAAGCTGGAGAGGCTGGAGGGGCAGGGGGAAGCTGGAGGGGCAGCTGAGAGGCTGGAGGGGCAGAGGGGAAGCTGGAGGGGCAGAGTGGAAGCTGGAGGGGCAGAGGGGAAGCTGGAGAGGCAGAGGGGAAGCTGGAGAGGCTAAAGGGGCAGAGGCTGGAGAAGCAGAGGGGAAGCTGGAGAGGCTGGAGGGGCAGAGGGGAAGCTGGAGGGGCAGAGGGGAAGCTGGAGGGGCAGAGGCTGGAGGGGCAGAGGGGAAGCTGGAGAGGCTGGAGGGGCAGAGGCTGGAGAGGCAGAGGGGAAGCTGGAGAGGCTGGAGGGGCAGAGGCTGGAGGGGCAGAGGGGAAGCTGGAGAGGCTGGAGGGGCAGAGGCTGGAGGGGCAGAGGGGAAGCTGGAGGGGCAGAGGGGAAGCTGGAGGGGCAGAGGCTGGAGGGGCAGAGGGGAAGCTGGAGAGGCTGGAGGGGCAGAGGCTGGAGGGGCAGAGGGGAAGCTGGAGAGGCTGGAGGGGCAGAGGGGAAGCTGGAGAGGCTGGAGGGGCAGGGGGGAAGCTGGAGGGGCAGAGTGGAAGCTGGAGGGGCAGAGGGGAAGCTGGAGAGGCAGAGGGGAAGCTGGAGAGGCTGGAGGGGCAGAGGGTAAGCTGGAGGGGCAGAGGGTAAGCTGGAGAGGCTGGAGGGGCAGAGGCTGGAGGGGCAGAGGGGAAGCTGGAGGGGCAGAGGCTGGAGGGGCAGAGGGGAAGCTGGAGAGGCTGAAGGGGCATAGGCTGGAGAAGCAGAGGGGAAGCTGGAGAGGCTGGAGGGGCAGAGGCTGGAGGGGCAGAGGGAAAGCTGGAGAGGCTGGAGGGGCAGAGGCTGGAGGGGCAGAGGGGAAGCTGGAGAGGCTGGAGGGGCAGAGGCTGGAGGGGCAGAGGGGAAGCTGGAGAGGCTGGAGGAGCAGAGGCTGGAGGGGCAGAGGGGAAGCTGGAGTGGCTGGAGGGGCAGAGGCTGGAGGGGCAGAGGCTGGAGGGGCAGAGGGGAAGCTGGAGAGGCTGGAGGGGCAGAGAAAAAGCTGGAGAGGCTGGAGGGGCAGAGGCTGGAGGGGCAGAGGCTGGAGGGGCAGAGGGGAAGCTGGAGAGGCTGGAGGGGCAGAGGCAGGAGGGGCAGAGGCTGGAGGGGCAGAGGCTGGAGGGGCAGAGGGGAAGCTGGAGCGGCAGAGGCTGGAGGGGCAGAGGGGAAGCTGGAGGGCAGAGGCTGTAGGGGAGAGGAGGGGTGTGGGGAGCAGAAGCTGGAGAGGCTGGTGGGCAGAGGCTGGAGGGGAGAGGAGGGGTGGGGGGAGCGGAAGCTGGAGAGGCTGGAGGGCAGAGGCGTAGCTGGGTGGGGGGTGCACACTCACCGCGGCCGTCTGCTGTAGGAGGAGAGGAGGGGCGGGCAGAGCTGCAGGACAGGAAGTCCCGTCCTCCCTCCTCTCCGTGCGCGTGGCGGCCGGCTGCTGTCAGCACGGGGCCCCCCAGGGGGTGCGGGGCCCCCCCAGGTGGCGGGCAATGGGCTCCCCCTGCCCCCCCGCTGGCTACGCTACTGGCTGGAGGGGAGAGGCTGGAGGGCAGACGGAACGTCCGAGAGCAGAACATTCCTCTTCCTGTCCCTGTAGCCGGGCGCCGGCTGGCTCCCCTGCACTGCATGACGTCACCACCATGGTCCGGAGGCCATCACGAAAGTAACGTTCGGGTTCTCCGGATGTGGCCTTCGGCTTTTATATTATAGATGGAGGATCTTATAACTCACTCTCAACATATAAACCAGTCCACTGATAAATATTTCGCAACATGGACACCTTGGCTCCTCTTTACAGAATCACCATCCCTTAACAGTTGGCTATCCTCTGGATAGATCACAAAGAGTATCGCAATGACTGATAGATTTCCGCGGACATTCCCCCTTCTATCTACCCCCTTCTTTCCTGCCACCTACCTCTAATCATTTCCTCCTCATCCTGTTTCCACCTTTCTTCTATCCTGCTTTTTTTCCCCTTTTCTAACATGTTTCTTCCTTTCCATACCCCCTTCTTTTCTTTTTCTTTTCACTTGTGCTTTGTCACAGCATAGTGACCACAATTTTAATTTCTTTAAGTACGATAAACCTGTGGAAGAGCGTAATTCCCCAGAGGTTTTACTTTTAATATTTCTTTTGGGCTATTATATTATTGACAGGAAGATATAGTGCCTACAAGTAGTCTTCAACCCCCTGCTGATTTAGGTGGTTTGATAAGATGCAAATAAGTTAGAGCCTTCAAACTGCAAACGAGAGTAGGATTTATTAACAGAAGCATAAATCTTACAAACCAAAAAGTTATGTTGCTCAGTTGAATTTTAAAAAATTTTAAACATAAAAGTGTGGGTCAATTATTATTCAACCCCTAGGTTTAATATTTTGTGGAATAACCCTTGTTTGCAATTACAGCTAATAATCGTCTTTTATAAGACCTGATCAGGCCGGCACAGGTCTCTGGAGTTATCTTGGCCCACTCCTCCATGCAGATCTTCACCAAGTTATCTAGGTTCTTTGGGTGTCTCATGTGGACTTTAATCTTGAGCTCCTTTCACAAGTTTTCAATTGGGTTAAGGTCAGGAGACTGACTAGGCCTCTCCAACACCTTGATTTTTTCCCTCTTGAACCAGGCATTGGTTTTCTTGGCTGTGTGCTTTGGGTCGTTGTCTTGTTGGAAGATGAAATTACGACCCATCTTAAGATCCTTGATGGATGAGCGGAGGTTCTTGGCCAAAATCTTCAGGTAGGCCGTGCTATCCATCTTCCCATGGATGCGGACCAGATGACCAGGCCCCTTGGCTGAGAAACAACCCCACAGCATGATGCTGCCACCACCATGCTTGACTGTAGGGATGGTATTCTTGGGGTCGTATGCAGTGCCATTCAGTCTCCAAACATTACGTGTGTGGTTGGCACCAAAGATCTCGATCTTGGTCTCATCAGACCATAGAACCTTGAACCAGTCTGTCTCAGAGTCCTCCAAGTGATCATGAGCAAACTGTAGACGAGCCTTGACATGACACTTTGAAAGTAAAGGTACCTTACGGGCTCGTCTGGAACGGAGACCATTGCGGTGGAGTACATTACTTATGGTATTGACTGAAACCAATGTCCCCACTGCCATGAGATCTTCCCGGAGCTCCTTCCTTTCTGTCCTTGAGTTAGCCTTGACTCTTCGGACAAGCCTGGCCTCGGCACGGGAGGAAACTTTCAAAGGCTGTCCAGGCCGTGGAAGGCTAACAGTAGTTCCATAAGCCTTCCACTTCCGGATGATGCTCCCAACAGAGGAGACAGGTAGGCCCAACTCCTTGGAAAGAGTTTTGTACCCCTTGCCAGCCTTGTGACCCTCCACGATCTTGTCTCTGATGGCCTTGGAATGCTCCTTTGTCTTTCCCATGTTGACCATGTATGAGTGCTGTTCACAAGTTTGGGGAGGGTCTAAAATAGTCAGAAAAGGCTGGCAAAAGAGATAATTAATCCACATATGTGAAGCTCATTGTTCTTTGTGCCTAAACTACTTCTTAATACTTTAGGGGGACCAAACAGAATGCTGGTGGTTTGAGGGGTTGAATAATAAATGACCCTCTGAATTAACTTTTAACGCTTTAAAAAAAAAAAAATAAATAAATAAATCTTTTTGGCTGCACTGCATTTCCCACTTTCAGGCTGATCTACAGTCCAAATGTCACAATGCCAAGTTAATTCCGCATGTGTCAACCAGCTAAATCTGCAGGGGGTTGAAGACTACTTGTAGGCACTGTATAACATGACTGATTTTTATGTTAATATCTATACCTCCTATATAGGAGATTGATTTTATTTACCTTTAAGAGAGATAGGAACAAGGACATAGAGTTGTGGCCAAAAGTATTGACACCCCTGCAATTCTGTGATTGAAATCACAAATTCTTTGGTATTATTATCTTCATTTAATTTGTCTTCAATGAAAAAAACACAAAAAGAATTGTCCTAAAGCCAAATTGGATATACTTCCACACCAAACATAAAAAAGGGGGTGGACAAAAGTATTGGCACTGTTAGAAAAATCATGTGATGCTTCTCTAATTTGTGTAATTAACAGCACCTGTTACTTACCTGTGGCACCTAACAGGTGTTGGCAATAACTAAATCACACTTGCAGCCAGTTGACATGGATTAAAGTTGACTCAACCTCTGTCCTGGGTCCTTGTGTGTACCACATTGAGCATGGAGAAAAGAAAGAAGACCAAAGAACTGTCTGAGGACTTGAGAAACCAAATTGTGAGGAAGCATGAGCAATCTCAAGGCTACAAGTCCATCTCCAAAGACTTGAATGTTCCTGTGTCTACCGTGCACAGTGTCATCAAGAAGTTTAAAGCCCATGGCACTGTGGACGGAAAATAAAAATTGACAAGAGATTTCAATGCAACATTGTGTGGATGGTGCAAAAAGAACCTTTACTAACATCCAAACAAGTTCAAGCTGCCCTGCAGTCCGAGGGTACAAGAGTGTCAACCCGTACTATGTGTCGGCGTCTGAATGAAAAGGGACTGTATGGTAGGATACCCAGGAAGACCCCACTTCTTACACCGAGACATAAAAAAAGCCAGGCTGGAAT